>JARHVA010000247.1:4727500-5315000 GCA_037957365.1 Torreya grandis | reverse complement strand
ATACCCTTACATGGTGGATAAATAAACCCTCATCATTCCAAATGGTAAGGTCAACTTTTGTAATCATTACAAAAATAACAAACAACCCTAATTTCATTTACCTTTTTACTTTATGGCATTCACCCATGAAACATCATAATAATAACAACTAGAAACTCCCAAAATTAAAACATAATTTTATTTCCTTTCAAATTTTAATATATATATATATATATATATATATATATATATATATATATATATATATATATATATATATAGACACACACACACACACACCAAACATCATCCAAAGTTTTGAGGTTTATTTAAATAAATTTGCTTTGGGGTGTTTTGCCTCTTTTGTCTCATATGCCATGTTACCAAAAGGCATAAAATGACAAATTAAAATAAGATAATTTAAGTGACTAAATAAGAAAAACAACACTCATACCTCCATTAACCATAACACATTCAATTTTATCAAAGTGCATTTTAATTCCTATGGAGATTTAAGAATACAACTAGTCAAATGCAAAGATTTCTCATGCTAAGCAAATCACAGCAAATAATAAACTAATCAATACAAATAAGACTTATTTTACTCAAGCAAGTAGATGTGGCATGTGTAGGTTCAATAAATATCTCTCAACCCCCAATGTTGATATCTACACCCCCTCTTTAATGATACTCTCCCTCTATACTGCCTATGAGGGTAGGACGATCCTGTAACCACCTCAATCAAACCAATGGGTAGTTATTACAAGGTTATCAAAATAACTAATATATAAACATCAATAAACTATTTAATGTAAATAATCTATAAATGAAATTAGTTATCTTGATCATAAATCATAGTATTACATATGTAAATGCTATCTAGTCATAATATCGATCATGAAAACAAATAATATAACTATCAACCATACAACAGACATATATCTATCTCAGATATAAACATCAAAATTATGAATCATTAGTCTCATAATCCACTATTAACTCTTATATAGTTTTCTAGATAGAACTGGATGTGACATCTAATTTCAAAGACCAAGATTGCCCTCTTTGGGATAATTCTACTAGACCAACACCACCTTGTTTAGGCCAATTCTATCAGGACAAGACAACCTATTAGGGCCCATTCTAATTAAAATTTAAGCCACACTCTTTGAGATATTTTAAAATACCAAGCATCCCTCTTTAGACTAATTCTACCAAGCCAATTCTACCCTCTTGGGCTAATTTAATTCAAGACCTAACCCCTTGCATGTATCCTTGCTTGAGGGCATCCTTTCTTCCATCTTTATCCATGCATTCAAAATTGATTTGGATGACACATTGTTCAAATAATACACTTATAAAAACAAAAGTACCATGATTTTGTGGTTCATAGAAGAAGGAATAAAACTCTCACCTAAATTTCTTATAGACCAATTACATACATTTGTTCAAAAAGAAGAAATAACTATTGTTGATGATTAAAATTGCACTGTTTCCAACACCAACAATGGGAAGTTTTAGTAATGTGGGACTTGTAACCTAAAATGACCTCTAGATTTTAAAGAAGCTGGCTCTTCTTTATCTCAAATGTATAATGAGGAAAGGGATATGAATTAAATAGAAACACAAATGCAATGAAAGAAAATCTAACTATGGCGATGCGTCTGAATTTAATTCGACCCTTAATTTTAAGTACAATGACCCTATATTTAAAATTCAATTACATTAAAGAGAAAACAAGGCATGATCAATGTAAAAAGATGAAAATAGATAGAATCAAAGGCTCACAACTTAGATGATTTTGCAATGACACAAAAAATATCAACAAAGGCACATAACTCAGTCTTCTTATTAATTTTTTAGTCACATAAAAGGCAAAAAAACATGCACAGTTGTACAAACTTTCTAACTCAAGAAAATAGAACAAAGGCAAATGATATTTGTGGCCACATCTAAAAAAGTCTAAAACTTTTGATAACAATTTCTCGTAGAAAATTCTCTCTATCTTCTGATGATGATTCTAATCCTTGCACTCCTATTTATAACATCAAACTAGCTCTAGATTGCCTGCATGTTCTCAATCCAATGGTGTAACTGAACTCTAACTGAACTGGAAGTGTCTAACATAGGATATTTCTTGGATCTGAAATGTTCCCTCTTCTTGCAAGTTCATTGGCTGAAATAGATACACAAGACACTTCCCACTGTGAAACCAACCAAGACACTTGGTAGCTTTGCTTACTCTACTTGAAAAACCTTCTTATTATTTAGGAGACACCAAAAAATGACACTTGGCATGTTTCACAACACTTATAGAAGACACACGACACTTTTTGCGTAACTTATACTCTTTATTGTGTCTTCGCTCAGGAGTGTTCCATCTTTGACATCTATCACCATCCACTTCTTTGAGACTTTAACCACTTATAGAAAATGGGACCCATAACACTTCTCACCTGAGCAACTTCAAAAAGGGAACAAGGATAGGTGGTGCTTTCCATGCATCTTTAACAAGGGACATGTGGCAGTCTCCACTTCCTTTAGCTACCTTTTGAGAAACCTGTGGAAGGTGACGTGTGTCGGTCTCCGTGTCACTTTAGCTATACTATAGAAACTCTCAGGACTCATTTCATATTTACATGGATGGTGACACTTGGTGGCTTCCACTTGCCTCAAAAACAAAACTTGGGGTCCACCATAGTCTTTACTTAATCAATGAAACAAAATGAAGAAACTGCGGATGCTAACACTTGGTGACTTTCACTGCTTTTAGCTATGGGCACATGGCAGTTTCCATTGCTTTTAGAAAAATATTTTTAGACCTTCAGCATTTGCCACTTGGCACCTTCTGCTTGACCTTGAGAGAAGTTTATTGAAATAAGCTTTTGAAATGCATAAGAAACATGAAAAGCACATAAGAAACATGAAACATGGATGCCGACACTTCTCGTGCTCTACTAAATTCCTACGAGATACGTGGCACATTTCGAGCAACTTAGAGAAATTATAAAAATGTGTCTCGGCTGATGACACTTGACAGTTTCCGCGTGATTTTGATACTTAGACAAAAAATGAAACTCGTGTGTCAAAACTTTTCTGCCTCAAAACTAAAATGCATAGGGATAAAACTTGGAGCGCACAACTGAAACTTAGAAATAACATGTAGAGTATTTTTTACTCTACAACTATATTAAAGAGGAAACTTGTAGACCCACCACAACATAACCATGTCATTGATTTTAAAGTATAACAGGATGATCAACTCTTCACTAATCATCTCATGGTCACTTTAACAACCTCTCTAGTTGTTACTTTATTTAATAATTCCTTGTCTTCTTATCTAATATCCAATCTGGTCTTAGATCCAAAACAAAGCTAATCATTACCCTTCTAAGGGCCATTATGTATTTAATAACCAATTGTGTCCAAATATGATTACTACTCAACTAGGATATGTCATAATCCGCTTCCCAAACATAATTAGATTTGTCCACTTCCAAAGTAATACCAAGATAGTCGACTCATCTTTGACTTTTTTGTTGAATAACCCATCCTTGATCAACCTCAAGTTGATGAACCTCTTTATGATAGTTAACTTGTCTTTGTAATGAAATTACTTATATGATTCAAAATAATAGATTTATATATCATATAATTAAGAACATAATAAGCAAATTGACAACAATAATTGGAGAAAGAACATAATACTTAAATATAATGACTAAGCCACTTTGAGGGGGAAACCTCCACAATAATACTATAAGAATATAATTCATAATATGATGTTAAAAGACTAACCACTACCTCCTATATATACTCTACTTAACCATCATCATTACATAGGTCATCCATATGAAGAACATTGAGAAATGCAATAAGATAATATGAAGGTATGTAAGCCACAAGTCAACCACACATATCCCTAGATGAACTATAACTTAAAGGCATAACATGGCCTTCCCCATCAAAATAATGTTGACCTCAATGTTGAATCAAAATGGAATGTTTTTACAAGAACACTTTAGAATGCAGGTTCTTCTATCTGATCAAATACTCAATAATCTTTCTAGTTTGCAGTTGTTTAGTGTGTATGTGAAGGACCTCTTCAGGCTATAAAATGACTCAACCTTCTTCATGAAATTATGGTAACTTAGTCTGAGTGGAAACTCTGTGTCTAATTATATTCTTCATGTAAGATACATGGAAAACTATATGTATGCAGGTGGATGGGGGCAATACCAGTTTATAAGCCACACTACTAATTTTATACAAGATTTGATAAGTACTATAATACTTAGGTGACATCTTTTTATCATTTTTATGTTGATTTAGAGACATCTACTTATATGGATAAAAATGCACAAATTCCTAATCACCTATGTTAAAATTCCTCTCAGTTCAGTGTTGATTTGATTGCTATTTCATTCTATTTTATGCCATTGCTAAATTCTATTGCAAACTCACTAGAATATCTTATTGATGGTGAATGTGTTCCTCAATAGTTAAAATATTGAGATGCACCATAAAGAAGGAAGTGATGGATGGGGGTTGATACCCATATAATGATACAAAGGAAGACATTTTAGAAGAAGCATAAAAATAAGTGTTATACCACTATTCAACAACTGGTAGCCAATAAACCCATTTATCCTATTTTTCAAAAATAAAACAATGAAGATATCCTTCTAGACATTTGTTGACTACGTATATTTATTCACCAGATTGAGGATGATAGGATGAGCTATGGGCCAACTGGGTGCCCAAACATGTAAATAATTTAGTCCAAAAATTACTAATAAATATGGGATCTCAATCACTTATAATGATCTTTGAAGTACCATGCAATTTATAAATTGTATTGAGAAAATAAAAAATTATTATAATGTAAATGGCTATGACAAATAACAAAAATGAGTATACTTGGTGAGTCAATCCAAAACTACCATGATAACTTTTTTACCCTCAGACTGTGGTAACCCAATAATGAAACCCATATAAGCCTCCTCCCAATGTTAGTTAGGGATGGATAAAGGCTAAAAAATACTCAAGGTCTTAATGGTTTCACCTTTATTCTATTGACATATCATGCATATATCCACATGTTTCTAAACATCCCCCTTGATTCCTTCCCAAAAAAATATTGATTGATTCATGATATGTTTTTAAAAATATTGAGTGACCTCCCAATGGAGATGCATGAAATAATTTAAGGATTTAATTTTTGAGGAGATAATGCTTACAAAAGTATACTATGTCTTTATACCATAATGAATTCCCATTCCATGTAAATTTTTTATCTCTCTCAGAACCTTATTAAATATTTGAATCAAATCATAGGTAGCACTATCATTCTCCCATTTTGATCTTACTTCCTCTAGCCAATATATTTTTCAAATAGTCATTACACATATTGATGCCTCAATTGATTCATCCCTTTGGGATAATGTATCTACCACCACATTCTCTTTTCATTTCTTATAGACTATTTCAAAATCATATCAAGGTAAAAATCCTTTTAGATACCTAACATGAAGAGTCATGCGATTAAGGCCAAGATCATGTCCTAGGTGATTTTGATAGTGTGGATGCCCCTTAATCATGGCTACTTAGCCAAATGAGATCACTGATTTAGATGTATGCTTACTCTCCATTATAAATATGCTATATGTTTATTTATGAAATATGGGTAGAGATGTTGACATTCTATGTAATTTAATGATTATATGTAATTCCTTCAAGAATACAATAAAAAAACCACAACCTAACATTTTTGTAGCTCAATTTTATTGTTCTTTAAATGACAATCATAATTCCAAAAAATATTTGGGGCTATCATGATTAGTCATTACTTGAAAGTGATGACCCATCAGATAAGGTCTCCATTGATTGAATACATGAAAAATAACTATCATCTCTTTCTCATAGATTTATTTGAGCTTTTTTTTCCCTTCAGTTGGTGACTTTAAAATACTAGTGGTCTACCTTCTTACATGAGTAGAACTCCCATGCCATATCCTGATGCATCTCACTCCATAATAAAAGTTTTTATAAAATCTAGAGAAACTAAAATTGGAGTTGTACACAACGATTTTCAACTATTTAAACACCTTGGTAGATGAATCAATCTACTAGAAGGGGTATTTATTCAACAAAGAGATGAGTGGGGTTGAAATGCTACCATAATTTTTGACAAACCTATGATAGTAATCAGTTAGCCCCAAAACTCCTCAGATGTTATTAAGGGTCGTAGGAACCTACCACTACATCATCACTTGGAGGGTCTTAGTAACCTACCAATACATCATCATTTGGATTATTTTAGGATCAAATTTCACTCCATGTGAAATAATATGACCCAACTAATCCACCTCTTGGACACCAAAAACACATTTTAAAAGATTGTCATAAAGTTAATGTTGTTCCAAAAATGAAAGTACATGTTTCACATGCTTCAAATGGTCATCCCATTTTTTACTATAGATGAGGATATAATAAAAAGATACTAATACAAAATTTCTCAAAAATGGAATAAAAATAGTATTCATCAAACTCTGAAATGTAGATGGTAAATTTATGAGGCCAAAAGACATGAACATAAATTCATAATGACCTTAATGAGTATTGAAAATTGTTTTAGGTATTATCAACCACTTTATAGTCCTATACCTAGAAAGTGGTCAACCTCATATCTTGGCTCATAATCCATCTTTAGTACCATGGGTTTTAGTCATGTCATGAGTTGAGAGGGTTGTTTAGTCAATTCACTATTTTGTCTTACCATAACCTTGCCTTGACAATCCTTATAGACCTTTGTACCTATTTTCAAGTCTAAATTAAGTATAATTGTGATCGTAAATCATGTCTTGATTACCTTTGATAAATTTGAGGGATCTTCAACATGGAAAAGATGCACTGGTGAAGACAAACTGTGGAGGCAATTTTATAGAGGCCTAGAGACACATTGGCCTTGCTTGATCATCAGAGGTATGCTTATTCTCAAGCATTAAAGAAATATTATAAGAAGTTTAATAAGGTCCAATTAAGGTTTAATTTATCATTAAGGTATTATATATGTATTAACATGGTGGTCCAATTGATATACCTCTTTTTAAGTCCATATGTTTGAGCATAGTCAATGGTTTTGGTCATAATGAGATGCAATTTGGCCTTGATAGATCACTAAATAACACCATACACCTCTATTAGACCGCATTAGCTTAATCAAGCCACCATAAAATGTTTTCATGCCTAAATAAGACCCAATAGTACTGAAGTCAATGCTAATTCCTCCCAAAAAGGGCTCACACGTGCTAAATTATGACCCTTCAACTCCCTCAGTTCATACCAACAAGTTCAAAAGGTTGTTTTCCACCAATTTTCCTTCCAAAACACCTTATAGTAATGTTTTAGGTCTAAAAAAAAAGTTTTTTTAGATAAAAATGATAGTTTACAGGTGTTTCCTCAATAGTATAGATCCATACTATATGACCCAACTCAGTCAAGGGCATGCTTTTATAGAGGGAAGTCAGAGATGTCTAATGGTGAAGGTGGAAGTGTTTTTTAGTGTCTTAAGAGCTCAAAACAATTTCAAATCTCCATTGAGATCACTAGTAGGTTCAGAGGAACCCTCAGGTTCATATTCATACCATATAAAGGAAAGAGAGTGGTGGCCAAAGCTCCTATCCATGGAAAGTAAACCCAGGAAAATTTCATCCATGGGTATTTGTTTGGGGATTAGCTTCCTATCCTTTATGAACATTCATTAAGAAGTTAAGGAACCTCTATTCCCCTCTCATCTGCATAGGCCCATTTTAACTCAATGGTTTTTAAAGGATTTTGCCTTATCTACTAAAACTAATCATGGATCTTGTTTCCCCAAGTCTTGAAGAATCCTTTCATGGCACTCTTTTCTTTTGAATCACATGTGTGAGATCTCATGGCTTAAAAATCTTCTTGATTGGTCCCTGTTAGACTAGTTTATGCCAAAAATAGAGTTTTGATGCCTTCATCAAAGGCTACAAGTAGGTTAAAGAGTTGGTAATGGTGTTTAAAGGCTGTCAATGCCTTCTTGATTAGATTAAAAGTCTAATACTCTTATTATTTCCTCAAGAAACTTTAAGAAAAGAAGGTTTGTGCATATGAAAAATTAACTATATGATAAGATTGTGTATGGTTCAAGAGCACTTGTAGAGCTTTGATGTACCCCAAAAGATATGAAGGAGATGTTGAAGTGAAGGTGGATTACATTCATGCCATTTAGAACAACTTTCCCAACCCCCAATAATGAATTTATGGTCCTATAAAACCACCGTATTTGTATTCAAGTCACTTAGTCATCTTTAGTAGGGTTTAAGGTATTTTGTGAAAGTTAAAGTATTTTTGAGTGTCTTAGGTTTCATTTTTAGATTGCATATACGTAGTTCCTGCCACCTTCCTTCATTGATTAAAACTTCCCCCCAAGGTTTGATCATGTCAAGGTAACATCCATTATTAATTACAACCATTATGAGCATAATATCATAGGTGTTAAAACTATATGGTCATGTAGTGGGATGAGAGTGCAAATGTGCACCTACAGCCAGCCTTTGAGGTTATTATAGAAGGGTTCTAAGAAATACCAGGTGGATTGTTCAAAGCATGAAATGTTGGTATGAAAATCATATAATATGCACCATAAAAGGGTTTAATGGTGATATGATCCACTTATTCCATAAATTTAAATCACTATACATGTCACCTCTAACCTATAGAAGCTTGGTAACAATACCCTACAGGTAGTCATAGTGGAAGATGGTCACAAGTGACATTACTAGTCTATATTAGTGTTTCCATCTCATATGAGATACGAGGAAGAATACATATGAAGAGGATAAAGGTTAAAATTGTCAAAAATGAAAAATTTATGGCCACTACCACTGAGGGGATGGAATGACACCATCATAATCATCAAACCACACATGCATGTGCAAGTATGAGACTTGAGTTTGAGTGAAAAGATGGGGTGTATAAGAAGATAGTGTTGAAAAAATATCACTTGGGAATGATGATCATTATAATCATGTGTTAATCAACCCCATGGTCAAAAACACCTTTAGAGGAAATGTTACAAACCATATTCAAAATTTGCATACCTGAGTACATTGGTAACAGGTAGTTTCGAGCCAGTTTTGGCCAAAATGGTACTTTGAGACCCTTTTAAGCATGGAAAAACACCCAAAATTGGTAAAAATTGTTATCATGACCTATTAAATAGGATCACATGTTCAATTGGGTTATAAAACTAGTGGGTATACCCACTATTTTATCTTAGACTAAGGCTGGTCTGTTGTAAACACTTAGTGAGTTAGAGGTTCACCCATGCTATATGAGGTATGTAGGTAATATGGAATCCATAGAAGGTCTTGTTTAAATGAGTAATGATGTATAAGGGACCCTAAAACCTCATAAGGTATAACACCTATATTTTTACACAATATCCTTGAAGAAGAGATAAAATAGTCAAACATATAGACTTGTACATAAACCTTAGTGACATATTGAGACCCATTCAAGCTATTATGACCATTTTAGTGATCAATTCAAGATGTATGAGGGTGTTTATTACCAAAAAAGGAGGTTACAAGTGCCAATAGGTGGTAAAAATGATCATAAAACCTTTGAACCTTGCTTGAGCTAGCCCATCTACACACAAGCAATTTGAGGGGCATCTTCAAATGCTCACCTACACCATATGCATCCTCAGAGCCAAAGATACTATGAAAGTTTAATTATCCCTATGGAATAAATATCCATGATATATTTATTGGTTTTAGGGGGCTAGGATATATGAAACAATGCTTTACCTACAAGCAACCCTAACCTCACCTTTTGATGTTCTTATATCCAAACACCCTCTGCATAGGAACCTAACCTATTCATGAGAGATGAGGGGGTCAATACCATAAAAATACATGGCATTTATTGTATTTTTGGACATTCATACTCTATGAAACATTATTAAGATGGTGGACATCTCAAACGCTGCACAAACCCCATAAATGACCTGATGGTGGAGTCTAACTCTAGAACCCATTTAAATGAGGAAATTTAGCCATGAAATGACCTTTAAGGTCTTCTAAGGTCCTATGATCACCACCATTACTCCTTGGTTGACATGTGCAAGGGTAAAATCATAAAAAATGGGCCTAAATATGTTAGTTTGACTTTAAGAACAAGGATACATAGAGAATTTATATGAAAAATGAGTTAGAAAAGGGAGAATGACTCCAAAATCATCTAATCAAGCCTCCTAGTAGTCTCCATGCTGACCTCCATGACTAGTTCATCAAGTAGAGAGGTGAAACTATTAGAACACATGACTGCATGCATCTTAAGAGGGACAATTGGTATAATGAAGTCAATAGTGCTATTATCTAAGGTATCTACAGTGTTTTTCTAGTTATATATGAGGCAAAGGTGGCTCATATCTCTAATATGTAAGTCAAAATTCATAGCTCAGGTATATAAATAGACCAATCCTCAATATTCATTAGGATTTTGCCTTCAAGAGGTGAAATAGAAGACAAGTTGGGAAATGTGAATGCTTCCAAATCAAAAGGGGAGGGATAATAAAATGTTGAAATCCCTTTAAATAACTCAGATCCCTTTAAGAAGCCATTAAATTAGGCCTTTTTACTTATAGACATATAAAGTTCACTCAAAGAAAAAGTTCATCCCATAAGGACCATATTTAAGTGCTCACCATAGCTTGAGTGTTGTGCATGGAATGCCTAACAATTAATGGAAGATTAGAGGGCCTTATTAGCTTGAAATTAGTGAATCTAGTTTAAAGATCCAAGCTCAGATCTCCATGAACCATGTCTAAGACTCCCAAACATCCCTAAACCTCCCTTAAACCCTAATAATGACCCATTTAGAGAGGTTTAAGGAAATATGAATTATTTTTCTTGTCTATCATTTGGATTATGTTGGAAACTCAGTAGGGCTCAAATTCATGGCTTTTGATGGTACATAAACTATACAAACATCTATTGAAGAGGAAATTTTGTAGAGTTTTAGACATAGATTGTATTTTAGACCTTAAATAAAAGTTATAAACCATGGGAGAGTAAGCCTAAGATTAGTTCTATTCATTAAATGTCAATGTGGTTCATAGAATTGATTGAAAGTGTTCTCAATATCTCCATCTAAATTGCTAGTCTATGAGATAGTCCATTCTAGCCTAGTCATGCAAGGCTAATGTATATTTGTAGGTGAAGACCTATTCAAGGATCTAAATACAAATACACTAAAGGTTATCCAATAAACATCTAAGTCTCATCAAATGAATTTTGAGCCTATGTTCAACTATTAGATCAGTCAAACAGTGGATATGAATATAAAATTAGAGAACAAGCAACACATGCCTACTTATCCTATAGATAAATGAATATAGCAAACAAAGGGTGGTGTGAGAGAATTTATTGACCATATCCATGCATGGAAAATAACATCTAAGTGAGCCTACACCAAAATAAAGGCCATTATGATAGGTCAGAGGTAGTTTCATGAGAAATTCAACATGCATATTAAAGGTGAGGATATCCAATACCTCAAAGAGACCTATTTACACCCCATGTACATTACATAAATATTAAAAGAGGGGATATTGATATATTTTTAGAATTTTCAAGGCCTATATAAGGTCAATTAAGGGAGTTACAACCTCCATAATGCCAAAATGGACTCATTAATGAGATGCCAATGCTTGAGGAGAGGAACAAGCCTATGTAACTGCTCTATGCCAAATGTGTCTCATTTATGGCCTCTCCCATGCCTATATTTATCTCTATTATATTCCATTTTATCTATTTAAGTAGGTATTTAACTTGTTCTTATCATCCCTCAATTGGGTGTAACAAAGCTCTGCCAAAATTCCTTTTTAAACTCTTTTGAATAAATAGAAGATAGTTTTAGATTCTTATTGAATGTTAGTGTGCTCTTTAAGAGTTTGATTTAAATAATATATGCATTATATGGTCATCTACAGGTCCTTTAATTTACTTATATTTATGTTTGAGTTTATTGTAGGTTGTATGAATGTTAACAAGTAGGATTTCTCTTGAATTGTCATGAGTTCATAGTGTCTTGCATAGACCTACCCCCTTTTTTCCTTCAAGTTATAGGTTCTTATTCAACATACCTAAAAAAACTTCATGATAAAACACCATTGAAGAGTCTCATTGATCATTGTTGCTATCAAGTTCACTAGTAGCTATCAAAAGGAATGATTAAGATTGGATCCTTCATCAGTTAGTATATTACCACCTAGAGTAGATTTTTGCATTAGTTTTCATATCCCTTTCCCTTTTCCTTATGATAAGTTTATGTCATAAAGAACATTTAATTATTAAATTAGGGGATCTAACCCCATAAAAACTAGAGGTATGACCTTCAAACTAGATAACCCACTGTCTAAAGTGACTCTCATGTTGGACTAAGTTTAAGATTTGGACTTGAACACTCCTCTCCTCAGCTAGGGTGTAGCCTAAACCCTTCTATAGTTTTAGCATGATTTTTGGGACAAAAAATCAAGGCTCTTAGACACCTACTTTGGTAATCTTGAGAACATGGAAGGACATCTGAAAGGCTAACGATAGTCATCAATACATTGGAGGCTAATTTTATGCACCAAATTTATACTATATCAGCTTAAAAGGTAAACACATTCAGTTTGTTGAATTAACATTGGAAATGGAAAGGAGAAAGAGGGTTCCTATTTTTAATCCTAACCCCACACCTCCCAATTATCCCAAGTCTCCAAATTCTATCCATACACAGCTTGATACAAGTCCACCAACCCAAATGGTAAGGCCTATATTACAAGCCTTTGTACCATTTAATGATGGAATCCCTCTTAACCTGAACCAATATTATGAAATATTATCTAATTAATGAATTTTTTTCCATATTTAATAGGGGAAAACTCCACCACTCTTATGGAGCACATAATTGACATTGCAAACCTATGCTCAATATATAATATCACCTAAGAGAATGTATCCATTAGAATCTTAGCCATCTACTTGAGAGGAAAAAAAATTAAATGGTATAGAGGTCTAAATACTACCTCAATAAATACTTGGGATGATTTTGGTGAGTTAATTTTTAAACATTTTGAAGATAGAAGTGACCATGTGTCATTAGTTGAGAAACTCACCTCAATTAAGAGGGCACCCCAAGAATCTATGATTGATTTCAACTATATATTTCAAAATAATTGGGATAGAATCCATGTTATCATAAATACCACAACCAACTATGTTTTTTATATATTACTTAAGGGTATTAAACTCAGATGTTGCAGTAATGATACAATCTATGTGTAGGACAACATTACTAGAGGCATATGAAAGATCTATAAGGGCATAAAATTGCTTGATATAAGTAGTAAATTGACCCCTCATGTAAAGATCCAACTTAATTTACCCACCATTGATCCATTTCCTACTCCAAACAATTAAGGACAACATGATGATACCTAAGTGAATAGGCTTGGGAAGATTGAAGGCTTATTGAAAGCACACAATAACAAGTTGGTGGCCTTAGAGAGACAAAATAAAACCTATTACATACCCTATCAAGCCTCTTATCAGACTCTATACCAATATTATCCTTAAAATAGGCCCCCTTACCCACTAAACTAACAAGCCTAAGGTCAAATCGTATAATCTAGGCTATATAACAACTATACTCCCAATGTTGAAAGTAGCTCAAGAGCAATGGTGCCAACATAAAACAATATTACACAAGAGGGATAATGGAAAAAAACATGGGGGAAATATAATGAGATGGTCATGTCAATAAGTGAAGAGACATATAAAATTCTTGGTCTGTCTTGGTCTCCTTCATTCTAAGTTCATGAGACTATGCCTCCTCAACCACAAGGTCCTCTAATGCCTCATTGTGACATGCCTGCAATATTACCATCAATACTTCCAAGTTAAAAACAAGGAGGTGTGGTCAAATTACCTTATTATACTACTTTTGTGAACTTCTAAGAGAAAGAGAGCATAGCTTTAAACATGTGGTAGTAAACTCGGGGTAGAATACACAAAGGCCAAATGATATAGTTATAACCCACACAAGGGCTAAAAGAAGAATGGTGGACGATATATTGGGGAAGCCTAAGGTCTCCCCCACACTTCCTAAAGTCATTAAATATATTTACATTCAAGTACACCCACTAAGACCTCTCTAACTTAGCAAACACCATAAACACATAGGTAACAACAAAAGGATCCATTTATTTCCCAAGTTACACAATTGTCAATTGATAATTCCACCTCCAAATTATAGCCCAAGAGTGATAATTTTCCATTAAATATTGTGGAATAGATGAAGAGTTATAATTTTATCATTCATATGTGGGATAATCTATCCATTCTAGGACAAAAATATATTATCCAACAACAACTCTCTAAGCTCTCTCTCATGGACAAGGCATTTGATAAGGTAAGTACAATTTATGTCAATGATGGCCAACTTAGTCAAGTTCAAACCCATAAGCTTTTCAAGCCACTTCCATTTTACTTGTCAGTCATAATAGGAGATTTCATTTTCCATAATTATATGATAGATTCTGGTGCCTCAACTCAATCATGCCCAAAGTTATAGTAGGAAAACTAGAAATCAAGTATGTGCCTAACGAGAAAGGTGTATTATAGTTAGATGGTTCTCCCATAAAGATATTAGGTGTCTTAAAGGACCTAAATATTGTGTTATTATCCTACCCAAATTACATTATTACTTAAGACATCATGGTTGTTGATTTACCACCATACTTTTCCCCATTCCTATTTAGGGACTTTACTGCAAAGATTACAGGTTATATTTCCTTTTAATAGTCATACATGGTCTTTAGGACTAGATATGGGACTAGGGTCACTATATATTTGAATCTCTTTCTAGGTTCCACTTACAACACTATATGCCCAATATTTCAAATGTAAACTGCACTATACTTGATGAGGATGAGAATGTTAGTGAGTAAGAAACCAAAGATCATCTTGAAGGTATTTAAGATCTATACCTTAATGAATAGGTAGATGATAAACATGGATTAGACCCATAAAAAACCATTGAGGAGGTAGACTTAGGGGTGTATTATATACATGAGGAAGGGATTGTTATTTATAGTCTCACAAGCTCAACTGAAGAGCATGATGGTTTGTAGACCTTGTTCTTTGATGGCTCAAGGTGAAATAATGGTAGTGGGGCTGAAGTGATGTTGGTTTCCCCTTAAAATCAAAAGTATTACTTAGATTCAAGGTTCCAATTCAGTTGTAATTCAAACACAATTGAGTAATAAGCCCTTCTACATGGGTTACATGAAGCAAGAAGGAGAGGCATCAAACTCCTCCAAGTAAAATGTGAGAGTGAGCTTGTGGTGCATCAAGTAAGTAGGGTTAGTGAAATAAAGAAAAAAATATTGAAGGCCTAAAATTACTGAGTATGGAACCTTATAGAGGAATTATTATCATTTAACATACAAGTCATACCAAGGGAGTCTAATCACCATGCGGATAGGCTTGCAACCATTGGATCTCAATATGAGATTGTAGAGGGAGTTAAAGGCACTCAAGATAAATCCAAAATCAAGGTGTTATGCAGGCCATATATACCTGATAATGAATTAAGTTGGTAGGTATTTTAAAATGATGAACATATTATATGCTTTCTCATACAAAAGGTAGATTTATACCATAAGAACCAAGGTAAGTTTCAAGACCAGTTTGATGATCAGATAGTGAAACTAAGGTCTAATAAGTTTCCAAAGGGACTAGTGACATTGGAGAGCATATTCAATGAAGATGATTAGATGAGAAGAGACAAGGTAAGTATTTCAACTAAGGGAGAGCATTATGAGGGAATATCAATCTTTAAGTTTAAACTATTGAAGTTGGTAAAAGTAACACAAAATAAGAAAGAGCTACCTTCATTTCCTTGTGCCAAGAATATGCAAATTTTTTTGCATGGGAGTACCATGATTTGAAGGTCTTTGACCCCAAGCTTGCCCAACATACTATATGATTAGAAACCAATGTAAAATCGATAAGACAAAAACAAAGGCCTATCAATCCAAAGGTAGAAGAGCTAATGAGAAGGGAATTGTTTAGATTGATTGAGTCAAAGATAATATTCCCCATCAAACATTCCTCTTGGGTAGAAAACCTTATGCCTTTGAGGAAGAAGAATGGATAAATATGCCTATGTGTTGACTTTAGTGACCTTAACAAGGTGTCTTTAAGGGACCATTACCCACTACCCTCTATGGATCAGATGATTCAAAAGGTTTCAAGCTCTTAGAGGTTCTCCTTACTTGATGGCTACTCTGGTTACAATTAGATCTTGGTCAAGGAGGAGGATAGGCATAAGACTGCCTTCATTACTAAGTGGGGCACTTATGCATACATGTAAATGCCCTTTGGATTATCCAATGCAGAGGTAAATTTCCAATGGGAAATGGATGTTACCTTTGAAGGGTTGATCAATGAAATGGTGATCCTCTACCTTGATGAAATCATTGTATTCTCAAAGGATCCAACAAATAATCTAACTCTCTTGAAATTGGTCTTTGACATATGTAGTCAGTTTGGAGTGTCATTGAATCCCAAGAAATGTATATTTGATATTTATGAGGGAAGATTATTGGGTCATGTAGTGTCAAAATATGATATTTATATAAACCCTAAGAGAGTTTAATCCATCTTAGCCTTACCCCTGACCAATCACAAGAAATATTTGCAGAGCTTATTAGGGAAGATCAACTTCATAAGAAGATTTATCCTAGGTTTTACAGAGTTGGTCAAACCTCTTACTCACATGATAAGGAAACACAAGGATTTTACATAGAACAAGGAAGGTAAGAGGATATTTGAGGCCATCAAGGAGGCCATATCTCATGACCATACACTTCTTAATCCTAATTTTATCAAGGAATTTTACTTGTATGATTTCTCTACATCAGATGTAATTTTTGCTATGCTTATATAACATAATAGTGAAGGCCTATAACAACCCATTGCCTTGATTTTGTGAGAGGGTTGAAGAATTTTAGGTACATGGTTTAAAATAACAAGGTCATACTCTTGATGGTACACCCAAGCATCAAAGAGTTCATACTCAATAGATATCTCAATGAGAAGAGAGCTGGATGGGTACCAAAATGGATGGAATATGACCTTGAAGTTAGGGTGAAAAATATTATCAGAGGTAGAGGTTTATGTGAACACCTTGCATCATAGGTAAATGAAGACAAATATCAAGTGTTGACAATCCATGGCAGTCAATAATCAGATGCAAGAAACACTTCTTTTAGCTAGACCTATGATGTGATCAGATCCTTGAAACAGGCTAGTGTCCTATGGGCTTGGATAGGGAAAAAAGAAGTCACTTTATAATGTAAAATATACCTATGTCTTTATAGATGGGGTGATTTTTAAGAATGACATATGAGGCATGATTTTGAGGTGTGTTGATTGAATCATTCCAAGTGGACAAGTTACTTGAAAAATTTCATGATGGCCCTACTAGTGGGCACTTTGCTGCCAAGAACATTGCCTCAAAAATCACTAGAGATGGGTAATTTTATCTTACATTATTTAGAGAATCACACTCTTGGGTGAGGAATTACTCAAAACATGTCATGATCAATGTCAAGCAGAAGTTAGCTACTCTTCCTTTGTAACTAATATAATTAGAATAATCATTCACATAATGGGGATTATATTTCATAGGGATGATCCATCCCCATTAAAGTTATTGTTCCCAAAATTAGCTAAGCTCATTTTGTGGACAACCCTTACAAAACTTGTCCATTTTATAATCTACACTCTAAGTTCATTGATCGAGATAAGATTATCTTAATCTTAAGTAAAGTTTTTTGACATCCTAGGAAAGTTTACGATAATCCCTTACCATGATTTCTTGAAAATTATGAAACCTGTTGTAGTCATAAACTAATCAAAATGTCAATTTTGATCATTTTGAAGGTGTTAGTGAATTTTTATTTTGCTTATGTAAGGTCAAATTTTTTGCTGCTTTTACATGGTTTTTGTTTTTATACATGCTTGAGTGGCACTTTTTACCACCATTACATGTTCTTATTTTTGGCATGTGTTAGGTCGGTCGAATTCATTGTCTGAGCAAGATCTTCAAGATCTTGAAATTCAAGTGACATTAATGGCCACTCATGTCAAGTATTAGAGGCTTGTTTTGGAGCTTTTAAATGCTTTTCTTTTTGTTATTTATTTTATTAGAGTTTCCTCGATCCATTTCTATAACTGCTCGACCGTGGTAATGGAGGAAGATTCTAAATTCACCGCCACCAATATTAGGGTTTTGAACTTGCCAAGTAAGTTGTTTTTGACTTCTAGGGTTTCATTTTTTGAGTGATATCTACTATAGATTGATTTTTTTCATTTTGATTTATTTTGTGTGTTACCACCTTTATTATTTCATCATTTTCTCCCTAGTGATCCTTGCCAGTGAAATCTGCCAACCTTCATTTATGACCTAAGTATTTGATGAGTGTCATTGGTGGTTTGACCTAACCAAGTTTTACCCCCTAACATGTTGGTTGAAAACCATCTTCCAAAATCATTGTGATGACAACTATATTATCCTCTCTTACATGTTCCAAATCTTACCAAGATAAAAAAGCAAAAATGGTAGTTTTCACCACTTATAAATTTTTAACATATAATCAAGTGAAAGTGTATGGGCAGTGAAATCCACCACCCTTACATGAAAAACCTTAATTCTGCCTTATGCATTAGTGGTGAAAATTATTGCTCAAACATTGTGCTCATTACATGTAGTAGTGGTGAATTTTACCACCGATGAAAATATAACAATATCCCTCACATGCAAGGGTGGCAAATTTTGCCGCCCATGCATTCTCTTAAAATTTCCTAACTCTGGGATATTTTTAATTTTGTTTTTTCTGAGCCTACTTTCCTTTGGTTTTTTGGCCTGATCGCACTTTATCCATTTCAAGCGTGTCTCTATAGTCATGATCATCGACATGCAATTTTCCCAGATTGTCAGTATTTTCTCTAATTACATGATAATGAATTTTTGTTGCAATTTTTTTTGTGGATCTTCTTTCTTCATTGACATCCTTATGGTAATAGGTCATTCAGATGACTGAGTTGTATTTGAAGAAGTACAAATATCAAGGTGTTTTTCCAATCACCTTAGTTACTTCTAAAGTCGATGACATTAGAGATACAAAGATTGGCCATGTGGACATGGCTGAGTTTGTGGAGAGAACCAAGTTAAGAAATCCCAGCTATGAAATGAAGAAGGTAATTGATAGTAACATTCATTTGGTATCTTCTTTCCCAATGGAATCTAACAATATGGAATTTGTTCTTCAATGTGCTCAATTTTATAACAAAGACACTAGGGCTGTGATAGATGCTAGTGGCAATGTGATAATCAGACTAGATCTCGAATTCATTGATAAAGTGGTTATGTGCCCTCCTGTTATAGAGTTGATAAAGCTTGATTTTGTTGAAGCATAAAAATATTATGACAAAAAACCTAAAAAGGCAAAGAAGGTAATCAATAATAAATGGCTCAAGACGTCAAGGTCAAATTTGTCAAGGTGGCCACATAGTTTTCCTCAAAGTGACTTTATAGAAGAAGTTGGTGATTTGATAACTCTTCTCAATAGGATAAGAGGTTTATCCTCTTCCTTATAGTTTCATGAATGGATGTATCTTTTCATCAAGATAATGCTCCAAGGAAAATAAACAATATTCTAGGGAGAACAACTCAGCAATGCTTTGCATGAACAATTGATGAAGGTATCCACTACCTTCAAGTTCTACATGAATTCTTATCTAGTGTATATTACAGCCTCAATGAGAATCTTTCTAGGTCTAACATCAAAAGTAGATAGGAGAGTAATCCCTGTATATCAATACTATTTTCAATTAACATTGAAGGGTTTTATTCATCATTTCAAGAGAGTAAATGATGCTTTATTTGCTGTATTCTTATATCTTTTTGATCCTCAACTAGAACAAAGAAGAGTGTCAAATGAGGATTGGATAGTGGTAAATGATTTTGGATGCATGTTCTTACAGTTTCCTTCTTTCTCATACTTGAGGGTTGGCTTTTTCCAAAGTCATCCTTATATTATTCAAAGATTCCCCTCAGACAAACTGGTCTTAATGGAGTTATGCAGATAAATGATCATCATGCATAATAAATAGATAGAGCTCAAGAAGTCTAGTTTCAGGTTCTGAGTTGAAATTGACAAGTATTCAATATTAACTGCTACAAAGGCTAGGGTCATGGAAACTAAGATATAGCTTGTAACTATGAAGCAATTCAAGAGAAGACCAAATTTTGACTACAGGGGCATGAAAGACATAATCAAGAGGAAAACCCGATTCCATGAACCTATGATTGAAGATGTTTGGGTAGATTTGAGAACAAAAGAAGATGTCAGGAAGTTAGACTACAATAAGTTATCTCTTGAGTAGATTGAATATTAGGTACTTACTGATATCCTTAAGGATCTAGTGGATGATGGAGAGTTGATTAATGATAGATATAATACTGCACAAGTTTCTAATTCCCCTTTCCCTCCAATCCATTGGTCTCAAAAAGAGTTGACATCTTTGAGAAAAAATATTTGAACCTATATTGGCAAACACCAATCATTGGCTAAAAAATGAAGGAATTGCTTTGAAAGAATTCCTCACAGGGTCAAAAACTAAGATTCAAGAGGAAACAAGAATAAAGGTAGAGAATAAGATGATGAACAAAAGTGATGTTCTTTCTTCTTCCAAGCCACATAAGCCTAAGATAATATTTGTGACAAAGAAGTCAAAAGTTGTGGAAAAAGATTTTGAAATAGAAGATATGGAAGTTGAGAAATAAAACATTGAAGAACTAGTGATGGAAGAGATGGAGATTGAAGATAGGCCTACAATCAACAAGAGGAGGAAACTTTGTCCCCATAAGAGAATCTACAACAAGAAATAGGAGTCTCTTCTCCCCCGAACAACACAGTTGTTGCAGCTCTTTTGTCTATTTTTTCTATTAATATTCCCTCTTTTGAATCTCCCTCTCCTTCTAAAATAATTTTTGACAACCCTCAAACACTTTTGAAGATGTTCTCCATTCCTTAGGGTATATTCCTAGTTTGTTCTCCTCATATTTTGATATTGGAGATACCTCTATTTTTTTATCACTTTGTAAAAGTTATAGTTTTTACTAACACTCCACCTATTGTTTCCATTACCAGTGCAAGTGTAGTTCTGGTGACACCAAAAATGGAGACAGACCCTAATGTGAGTACTTATTTGCTTCCACCATGATTGTCAGCTTATACACCAAAAAGGAAGAAAGAAGCCATCTCCCTAGATGACTTTGATTTTAATAAGCTGGTGCCTGTAAAAGCCAAGACCTTGAAGAAGCCAAAGATTCCTTAAAAAATACTTGGGAATAAGGAACACAAATTTTTGGAGATTGCAAGACCTCCACACGATGCAACCATTGAAAATTTTGATATGAATGATTAATCTATCTCTAGAGTTCAATTAGGCAAGATAACTCATGAAAGTGCCAAGAATGATATGCAGTCAGCCATAGACATCCTGATTTAGAAATTTGATAGGGATAAAGAAATGAAAGATCATTACAAAGTAATGGTTGAACAGTTGATTGCAGTGGTAAGAAAAATCACTTTCAATTCAGAAGCAGTAACTCTTGAGGCCATTTCTATAGAAGACCCCATCATTCAAAAAGAAAAAAAAGACTCATCTTAAAGGAAAAGTACTTAGATAAGATGCGTGCAAAAGGAATTTCCCTACTTATAGAGCTATCTGAGAAGATAGATAAAATGAGGAAAATAAGAGCAGAACTTGATGATCTAATTGATGTTGTTTTTCAAGATATTGAAAGCATAGAAAAGAATCATGATAAATAGGTGGACATGAGAAAACTAAAAATAATCACTCTAATATAAATTAGCATCATTACTGATAGGAATTCTTATATCGAAACTAAAGAGGCATTGACATATAGGAGCCACATGCTTAAATATTTGATCAATGACCTTGAATTTTCAAAGAAACTTAGTGAACAAAGTGATGTCAGTCTTTTGTATAACTTGGAAGAGCTATCTTGCAAGCTTGCATCACAAGATAACAAATTTATCTCAGCAGAATAAATGATTTGGGAATTTTAAGATATGTTCTAGAAATAATTTAATGATAATTTTATTTTAATATCATTTATGGACAATATTCTAGACAATCAGTTAACTCTAGATAATTTGAAAATGAAGTTAAATAGTCATGGAAAATTAGTCACCACAGTAAGAGATGTCATAGTTAGAGCCAAGATGATTTTTAAGATCACTGTTAGTCTAGACAATATCAAGATATAAGCAACTTTCACTATTTATGATGGACACATAAAGAAAGATGGTGATACAAATTGAAGCAATATCTTTCTCCCTTAGTTTATTTTCCATTTTTTAGATGTACTTATGAAACAAATTTGGACATTTTTATATGTACTTTTTTCATATGTAATTACATGTAAAAAATAGGAAGTCCCAAGTCAATAAGGACTCATAATTTTGAATAGGTCAAAGTAGTTAGTTTTTTCCTAAATTTTCTCAAGGCCTCTCCCTATTAATAAAGAGGGCCTCTATTTTAAATGGGATTTTTTAGTTATTGAAATGAAACTCTGTCAAATTGAAGAGCATTTTGAGACTTTGAGTTCAAATTATAAATCAAATTTTATTAAGTGAATGAGAAAGCAAGTGATATTTCAAACTTCGTGTTGAAATAACTTTTGTTGTATTGGAAATTGTTCTTATGTTCTTTTCCTAATATGATATTATCTGTTTGATTAAATAGTAGTGTGAATGAAAATAATCTGGGAGATGTTCTAAAGTTGATTGTGGAGACTTTGTGCTACAACAATTATCTTTAATTTTTGATTTAGTGTTTAAAAGTAAAGGATATTGGAAAGGCTTTGAACTACTATTATGTTTTATGATCATTTATTTTGTTTTAGTTTTCAATGAAGACTTTGAGATGCACCTCATTCAACTGTGTTCTAAGTTATAAATTAGGAAAAGAAGTAACGATAGACTTTGTGCTCTTGTGGGTTTCATAGTTTTTTGGTTAATATCAAGAAAGTGTTCTTTTATTTTGTAAACATCATTTTTGAAAAAAGAGAAATGAATGATATGGTCTCACCCTTGAATTAGTATTTCATTTAAATTAGTTTGTGATAGTTTATATTGAAACTCCCCTTGCTAAGAGGAGAGTTTTATCTCATTACACTACCACTGATATAACCATTTTGCCTTCGTTTAGTTGAAGACAAAATATTCACCCAATAGTATTTTGGTGACTCTATTGGGGAAAGAACATGCAATTTGGAGCCTCACGCTCTGAGTTGAAGCATTTCTATTTTTATTTATTTATTTCAAAATTTTGTTGAGTATACTACATTCTGGTAGATTCACAGTATACGTGAAGCAAGAGAGCTCAAGGTATTATTGATCTTATATTTGAGTTAATGCAACAAAATAATTTTGATCTTTTGCCTCTATGACCTTGCCTTCAGTGAACCAAACACTTTCCTCCTACCAACGCTAGGTCTCCAATATCATGTGAAGCTTCTAGTTCTAGTGCTAGTAAAGTTTTGTCTATTCATACTCCACAAAGGTTTGTTATCTCACCTTTTAATCATCATATCATGGCAGCCCAAGGCCCTTGGGGTAACCCTTTTGGTCCTCTAAATTTAACTCCACCTTTGCATGAACTACCTTGTAGTTCAAGAAAGAATTTTCCAAATTTTTATGGTGATAGTAAAGTTCACCTTGATGAACATATTGTAGCTTTCTGCATAGCCTGTGGTGTGATAGGTGTTGAACATGAAGATGTGGCAGTAATGTTTTTTGTGGAAACACTGCAAGGTGCTGCTATAGATTGATTTTATCATCTTCAAGCTTAGACTATAGCCAATTGGAACACTCTCAAGACCAAGTTTGAGGCTAGGTTCAAACTCGTAGAAGATGCACATGCCTTATTGGCTCAACTTACACAAATGAAAAAGAAGCCTCATGAGCCTATGAGAGACTTCATCACTAAATTCAATAAGCTAAGAAATAGGATTCCTGTAATTGCTCAGCCAACACTAGAGAATCTTAAGTGCTTCTTTATCAATTTTCAACTTCTTGAAGTGAGTTTTCTATTAAGGTGGGCTGGCCCTGTAGATCTTTCTACAGCTTATATTTTAGCTACCAAATTTGAAGATGATCTTATACTTACAAGTAAGATAAGAAGAGATTTTAACAAAAGTAGAGTTTCCTCTTCTGCTAATAATTCTTCCATAAGCACCACTGACCCTATAGTGAAAAAGTTAACAAATAAATTATTAGCTCTGAAAAGGCAAATGTCCCAAGATATGTCTGCCCCTCCTTCTTATCAAGATATACCAAGGAGGACATTTGACAATAATTCATATCAAGGCAATGCTACTAAAAATCAAGGGCAACCCAATCATCTTCCTCCTACATAGGGGAAGCTTGCCATTGAAGCAAAACTGGTCAACTTAGCAGTTAGTTATTATGAATCCAAACATGATCATTCTTTCCAACTTAAGTTGGACCAAGAGAATGATGATAATCTCTTTGTAGAAGGAGAAGAAGAATTAGTTGGTGACTTTACCATTAGTTTTTTTAATTACAAAGATGAAGCTAAAAAAGGAGAAGTGTATGATGGAGCATATGCTATTTTTAATAGGTCCCAAAATTAGTCAACTTAGCAAGTTGATAAGGGAAAAGCAAGAGAAGAACCTCAACCAGGGATCTAAATTGCTAAATGGGGAATTCTGCTACCTTTCCAATTAAAGGACCCATTGGGTAATAAGAAAGTAAGTACAACTAAAAATCATGTATCTTCTTCTTCTATTCCTCAGACCAGTACTACATCAAATAAAAATTAGAATGATGGATTTCTTTTTTCTATTCCTAATTCATTCCAATTATTCAACATAATTGATCATGCTAGGAAGACCAAGATCTAAATGTTTGAAGTGGAGTAATTACAAGCTAATCTTAAATAGTTTGATAGGTTGGCTGAATATGTTAAAAATAAAACCGTCCTTACAAGACAAGATTTTCCAAAAGTTACCCATGATTCCTCAAAAAACAAATCTACCCAAACTAATATTTTCACTACTCCCCTTGTTGCCTTTGGAAAAATATAACCTTTCTATGTTTCTCTATTGGTAAATGGTCATAAGTTAAGAAATTGCATAATAAATTTTAGAGCCTCTGATAATGTTATGCCCACCAAAGTAGCAAACTCCCTCAGTCTCACCTTAACTAAGAATTTTGGGAGATGTTTATCTATAGAAAATAAGCAAGTACCACTTTTGGGTCAAATTAAAGATGCCCAATTTGTATTTATGGCTTTTCCAGACAAGAGGATTAAGATGATAGTCCTAGTGGCTGATGTTCCAGCTTCTTATGGCATTCTACTCAGACGTAATTTTTGTAAGGATATATTTGGAGAGTTAAACATGGATCTATCTAAGGCAAGGATACATGTTGAAGGCATCATGCAAAAGTTGCTTCCTGAGAAGGAGGCCAAATATATTGTTACCCAAATGGCAAATCCTGAAGCTCAAATTTTGGTTGAGTCCTCAGGAACGGATAATTATTTCCTATCCACTAAAGATGTTACTAATCCATCAGATGAAATTTCATCAGGTGATAGTTCAAATAATTTAGACAGAGAATTAGAAGAGTTTTTAAAGGAAAGTTCAGGTAAAGAGGAATCTTTCCTCACTGATGAAGAATAATCTTCTAACTAACAAAATTCAAGAAAATCAAATTCAAATGAGGTTTGGGTTTTAAAATTTGATGGTAGTTATTCCTCTACCAGTTCTAGAGCTAGAATTGTTTTGATATCTCCACAAGGAGATATTTTTCCTTGCTCATATAAGTTGTAATTCGACAATACCAACAACACCACCAAATATGAGTCATTATTGCTTGGATTAAAATTTGCTCATGTTAGAGGTGTTAAGATTCTTCATGCCTGAGGAAATGCTAAATTAGTAGTTTTTCAAGTGAGAAATTTATATCAAACCAAAAATAAAATATTGTGACATTATCACAATTGCATATAGGATTATATTAAAAGTTTTGATGCTTTCAATATATCTACAGTGCCAAGAGAGTTTAATGATCATGCAAATTCATTGGTTGTCTTAGTAACTCTCATGGTTCCTCATAAAAATTTCAAAGGAAACAATTACAGTATTAAGCTGGTATTTTAACCAAGTGTACCTGATAATGCTGACCATTGGAAGGTGTTCAATGGTGATAATCAAATTATTGCTTTCTTGGAAAAGATGGATAGCTTTGATGAGCTCTATTTTGAAGGTAATAAATCTCCACCACAAAAATATGTTTTTGAAATAGATTCACAAATTGGTGAATAATTTATTCAACTGATAGGGAATACAATTCCAAAAGGTTTGGTTTCTCTTGAAAAGCTATTTGATAAGCATGACAGATATATCAAGTAACAACAAAAAATGGATTCAAATTCCTTTATAGAATTTGATAGGATAAATTTGAGTTCGGAAGTAGATCCCAAAATGGTCTACATTAGGAAATGTTGCACTACCAATAAAAAGTTCAAATTTATTACTCTTTTTCATCATTACATTGATGTTTTGGCATATTCTTATGATGATCTGAAGTCCTTCAGGCCTAAGGAAATTCAACATGAAATTCCCCTTAAAGTTGGGTCATTGCCTCACAAGCAAAAACAAAGGTAATACAACCCCAAAATATTAGGTAATATTCTTTCTAAGATTCAAAAGATGTTGACTGCAAGGATAATTGTTCTAATTCATCATTCCACTTAGATCGCAAACATATTTCCTATAGTTCCTATAAGGAAGAAGAATAGAGAAATTTGTATTTGTGTTGATTTTAGGAATCTCAACTAATCTTCTCTAAAGGATAAATACCCCCTACCCATCATGGACCAAGTATTACAAGTAGTAACTAGTTCAAAAATGTTGTTTATATTAGATGGTTTTTCTGGGTATAATCAAGTGAAAGTTAATGAAGTAGATCAGTATAAAACCACTTTTACTACACCTTGGGGCACATTTGCATATCACAGAATGCCTTTTGGTCTAATCAATGCTAGCACCATATTCTAGAGAGAAATGGACCTTGCCTTCAGAGATTAGATAGGAAAGTTCATTGTGGTGTATCTTGATGACTTGACTATTTTCTCCAAACACTGTCCTGATCATGTGCACCATTTATGATAAGTGTTGGAATGCTATCAGCAAGATAGTATTTCTCTCAATCCTAAAAAGTCAATTTTTGGGGTTACAGAAGGTAAATTTATCGGTCACATTGTATCTTGAGAAAGAACTAAAATTGACTCAAAAAGAGTCAAATCTATTCAAAGTCTTACTCTACCTACTAGTAAGACTGCAGTTCATTCTTTCTTTGGAAAGGTGATTTTTCTATGAAGGTTCATTCTTGAATTTGTAGAGAAAACCTGTCACATTGTTAACATGATGAAGGGTAAGGATAATTTTTATTGGACTACAAAAGGTAAAGCAACATTTGAGGATATCAAGAAGGCTATTTCTCATGCTTCAGTCCTTGTTTATCTGGACTATACCAAAGATTTAATAGGATACAGCTACGCTTTTGAACATACACTTTCAACCATTTTGGTTTAGCTAAACGAAGAAGGTGTAGAATATCTTATATCATTTATGAGTTGTCTTCTCAAAGATCATGAATTGAAATATTCAAATATAGAGAATCATGCTTATGTCATGGTTAAAGTGGTAAAGTATTTCTGATTCTATATCTTGAATTCACATACTATTGTTCTGGTGCCTGACACAATAGTAAATTCTATTCTAACTCAACAAGAGTTTGGTACTAAAAGGGGCAATTGGAATGATAAGATCTAAGAGTTTGATCTTGATATCAATCCTACTAAGCTTGTGTATGAAAGAGGTTTGTGTCAATTGATTACTGATAATGTACCAAAAAAGACAAGGGATGAAGAAGCAGAAGTTGAAGACATGTCAACAGTTCTTTTTGTCACTACTACTGATGAGTGGTATTTTAATATCGCTTATTTTATTACTTATGGTGAGTGTCCTACCATCTATATTATAAGAATAAAGAACTGTTAAGTTGAAGGCTGTTAACTATGTCTTATGGGACAATGGTTTGTACAAAAGAAGCTTTGATGGAGTATTTTTTTTGTTGCATGGATAAAGTGCAACAAAGTAGACTTTTAGAGTCTTTCCATAATTTGGATTATGGAGGAAATTTTTATACACCCATGATGGCTCACAAGATTCTATGAGCTAGATACTATTGGCCTACACTATTTCAAGATGTGTACAATTGGGTGCATAGATGTGAGTTATGTCAACAGTTCGTTGGGAAACTTAAGTAGGCCATATTACCTCTCAAGCTGATGGTGATTGAAGAACCTTTTAAGCAATGGGGCATCAAATTAATTGGTGCTATGAACCCACCATAAAGTGCTAGACATGACTATGTTTTCATCATGATAGACTGTTTTACCAAGTAGGTGGAAGCCATCTCAATTAATCATGCTACTTCAAAAGTGGTATGCAATTTCCTTAAGGAAAATATTATTTCCTAGTTTCAAGTTTTAAACAAGATTTTAGCAGACAATGTTACTTGTTTCTCTTCCCATGAGATTAATGAATTTTTCTACAAGCACGGGATCATTCTTTCCCACTCCTTAGACTATTATCTACAAGAAAATGGTCAGGTAGAATCAAGTAACAAGAAATTAGTTACTATTATCAGGAAACTGGTAGATGAGAATCAAAGAAATTGGCATAAAGTATTGTTTGATGATTTATGGGTAGACAAGATTACCCCTAAAAGGGTAATAGTTATGTCACCATTTTAGCTTCTATATGGTCTGAATGCGGAGATACTAATCACCTTGGAATTGCTAGCACTAAAGTTGGCAAAGGGAGTGGAAGATCAAACTTTTAAAAGTTCTATTGATAAAAAGATCATTTACCTAACTGCACTAGAGGAGCAATAAACTATGGTAGTGGACCATATTGCTGAGCATCAAATTTAGGTAAAGAAACTCTTTAACAAGAAAGTAAGGACTTGTGAGTTTTAGATTGGAGATCAAGTCTTGTTGTGGGACAAGAGGAGAGAACCAAAAGGAATGTATGGAAAGTTTGATTCCTTATGGAGAGGTCCATTCACCATTCATCAATTCTATGGGGGATATAGCTTCTTGATAAAATATTAGGATGGAACACCATTCTTGCTAACTCACAATGGACAACATCTAAAACACTTCAATCCTTGAAGTATCAGATAAGTTCATTTGTACATTTGTATAGTTTTTATATTTTTATTTTTTTTGAATTTTTTGTTTAGTCTTTTGTGTCTTTTTATTCTTGGTAGCTTGACTCCATATCTCAATGGCATGGATGAAGGCACTTAGAGACTGAATTATTCTCCTTTTGATTATTTTAAAGTTCAATCGATAGAAGTTCCCCAGTTGGAGCCAACTGTTATTCCCAAAATTAGCTACGCTCATTTTTTAGATAACCCCTACGAAACTTGTCTATTTCATAATCTACACTCTAAGTTCATTGATAGAGATAAGATTGTCTTGATCTCAAGTGAAGTTGTCTAACATCCTATGAAATTTTACGACATTCTCTCACCATGATTTCTCAAAAATCATGAAACTTGTTGTAGTCATAAACTGATCAAAATATCAATTTTGATCATATTGAGGGTGCTAGTGAATTTTGATTTTGATTATGTAAGGTCAGCATTTTTTGCCACTTTTACATGGTTTTTGTTTTTATACATGCTCAAGCAGCACTTTTTTCCACCATTGCATGTTCTTGTTGCTGGTACGTGTCAGGTCCATCAAATTCACTGCTTGAACAAGATCTTTGAGATCTTGAACTTCAATTGGCATTAATGGCCACTCATGTTGAGTATTAAAGGCTTGTTTTGAATATTTTAAATGCATTTATTTTTATTATTTATTTTATCATAGTTTCCTTGACCCTTTTTCACAATCGCTCAACTGTGGTAATGAAGGAAGATTCTAAATTTTCCACCACCAATATTAGGGTCTTGAACTTGCCAAATAAGTTATTTTTGACTTCAAGGGTTTCATTTTTTGAGAGATATCTAATGTAGATTGATTTTTGTTTCATTTTTCTTTGTCTTATGTATCACCATCTTTATTATTTCATCATTTTTTCTCTAGTGAGCCTTGCCGGTGAAATCTACCAACCTTCATTTGTGCCCTAGGTTTTTGATGAGTATCATCGGTGGTTTGACCCAACCAAATTTTACCCCCAAACATGTTGGTTGAAAACCATATTCTAAAACCATTTTGATGATGTCTATATTAACCTCTCTCACATGTTCCAAATCTTACCAAGATAAAAGCAAAAATGGTAGTTTTTGCTGCTTATGAATTTTTAACATATAATCAAGTGAAAGTGTATGGGCAGTGAAATCCATCACCCTTAAATGAAAAAACTTACTTATACCATATGCATTAGTGGAAAAAAATTTCACTCAAACATTTCTCTCATTACTTGTAGTAGTGGTGAATTTTACCACCGATGTAACTATGACAATATCCCTCACATGCAAGGGTGGCAAATTTCACCACCTATGCAAACATTCTCTTAAATTTTTCTAACTCTAGGATATTTTCAATTTTATTTTCTTTGAGCCCACTTTCCTCTAGTTTTTTGGCATACTCGCACTTTATCCCTTTCAAGTGCATCTCCATAGTCATGATCATTGACATGCAATTTTCCTAGATTACCAGTATTTTCTCTAATTTCATGATCATGACTTTTGGTTGTAGTTTCTTCTATGGATCTTCTTTCTTCATCGACATCCTTCTAGTAATAGGTCATTCAAATGATTGAATTGTCTCTAAAGAAGTCAAAAGTGATGAATTATAAATATCAAGGTGTTTTTCTAATCACCTCAGTTACTTCTAATGTTGATGACATTAGAGATATAGATATTGGCCATATGGACGTGACTGAGTTTGTGGAGAGAACCAAGTCAAGAAATCTTAGCTCTAAAATGAAGAAGATAATTGATAGTAACATTTATTTGGTATCTTATTTCCAAGTGGCATCTCATAACATGAAATTTGTTCTTCAGTGTGCTTAATTTTATAACAAAGATACTAGGGTTGTGATAGACAATAGTGGTAATGTGATAATTAGACTAGATCCTAAATTCATTAATAAAGTGTTTATGTGCCCTCCTGCTACAAAAGTGATAAATCTTGATTTTGTTGAAGCAAAAAAAGAGTATGATAAAAATTCTAAAAAGGCAAAGAAAGTAATCAATAATAAATGGCTCAAGACATTAAGGTCAAATTTGTTAAGGTGGCCATGGAGTTTTCTTAGAAGTGACTTTATAGAAGAAGTTGGTGATCTGGTAACTCTTTTCAGTAGGATAAGAGGTTTGTCCTCTTCCTCATAGTTTCATGAATGGATGTATCCTTTCATCAAGGTAATACTCTAAGACAAATAAACCATCTTCTAGGAAGAACAAATCAACAATGCTTTGCATGAACAATTGATGAAGGTATCCACTACCTTCAAGTTCTACATGACTTCTTATCTGGTGTATATTACAACTTCAATGAGAATCTTTCTAGGTCTAACATCAGAAGGAGATAGGAGAGTAATCTCTGTGTATCAATACTATTCTCAATTAACATTGAAGGGTTTTATTCATCATTTTAGGAGAGTAAATGATGCTTTTTTTGTAGTATTCTTATGTCTTTTTTATCCTCAACTAGAACAAAGAAGAGTGTCATATGAGGCTTGGATAGTGGTAAATAATTTTGGATCCATGTTCTTACAGTTTCTTTCTTTCTCATACCTGAGGGTTGGCTTTTTCCAAGGTCATCCTTATATGCTTCCAAGATTCCCCTTAGATAAACTGGTCTTAATAGAGTTATGAAGACAAATGATCATCATGCATAATAAATAGATGGAGCTCAAGAACCCTGATTTCAGGTTCTCAGTTGAAATTGGTAGGTATTCAATATTAATTGTTGTGAAGGCTAGGGTCATGGAAACTGAGATGCAACTTGTAACTATAAATAAATTCAAGAGAAGACCAAATTTTGACTACAGGGGCATGAAAGACATAATCAAGAGGAAAACCCTATTCTATGAACCTATGATTGAAGTTGTTTGGGTAGATTTGAGAATAAAAAAAGATGTCAGGAATTTAGACTACAATAGGTTATCTCTTGAGCAGATTGAATATTTAGGACTTGATGATATTCTTGAGGATCTAGTGGATGATGGAGAGTTGATTAATGATATTTATAATACTGAATATGTTACTAATACACCTCTCCCTCCAATCTAATGATACCAAAAAGAGCTGACCTCTTTGAGGAAAAGATTTGAACTTATATTGGCAAACACCAATAATTGGCTAGAAAATAAAGGAATTGCTTTAAAAGAATTCCTCACAGGGTTAAAAACTAAGATTAAAGAGGAAACAAGAAGAAATGCAGAGAATAGGATGAAAAAAAAATTGATGTTCCTTCTTCTTCCAAGCCACATAAGCCTAAGTTCATATTTGTGATGAAGTCAAATGCTGTAGAAAAAGAGTCTAAAATAGGAGATATGGAAGTTGAGAAATAGAGCACTGAAGAACCAGTGATGGAAGAGATGGAGATTGAAGATAGGCCTAAAAATCAAAAAAAGGAGGAAAATTTTTCCCCACAAAAGAATGTACAAGAACAAATGGGGGTCTCTTCTCCCCTGCCTGACACCCCTGTTATAGCTCCTTTGTCTATTTCTCCTATTAATATTCCCTCTTCTGAATCTCCCTCTCATTCCAAAATTAATTTTGACAATCCTCAAAACACTTTTGAAGATGTTCTCCATTCCTTAGGATCTATTCCTAGTTTGTCCTCCTCATCTTTTGATATTGGAGATACTTCTATTTTTGATCACTTTGTAAAAGTTATAGTTTTTACTAACACTCCACCTATTATTTTCATTACCAGTGCAAGTGTAATTTCAGTGATGTCAAAAATGGGGACATACCCTAATGTGAGTACTTTTGTGCCTCTACCATAGTTGTCAGCTTATACACCAAAAATGAAGAAACAAGCCATCTCCTTAGATGATTTGATTTCAATAAGTTGGTGCCTGTAAAAGCCAAGACCTTGAAGAAGCCAAATATTCTTTTAAAAATACTTGGGAATAAGGGACACAAATTTATAGAGATTGCAAGACCTCCACAAGATGCAACTATTGAAAATTTTGATATGAATGATGACTCTATCTCTAGATTTGAATTAGGAAAGATAAATCATGAAAGTGCCAAGAATGATATGCAGTTAACCATGGACATCCTGATTTAAAAATTTGATAGGAAGAAAGAAATGAAAGATCACTACAAAGTAATGGTGGAACAGTTGACTGCAGTAGTAAGGAAAATCACTTTTAGTTTAGAATTAGTAACTCTTGACACTGTTTCTATAAAATACCCCATCATTTAGAAAGTAGAAAAGACTCATCTCAAAGGAAAAGTACTTGAAGAGTACGTAGATAGGATGCGTGCATAAGGAATTTCCCTACTTACAGAGCTATCTGAGAAGACATATAAAATAAAGAAAATAAGAGCAAAACTTAATGATCTCATTGATGTTGGTTCTCAAGATATTGAAAGCATAGAAAAGAATCATGATCAATGGGTGGAAATGAGAAAATTGAAAATAAGCACTAATATCAATTGGTGTCATTACTGATAAGAATTTTTATATGAAAACTAAAGAGGCATTGACATATAAAATCTGTGTGCTTAAAAAACTAATCAATGACCTTGAATCTACAAGGAAACTCAGTGAACAAAGTGATGCTAGTATTTTGCATAAATTGAAAGAGCTACCTTGCAAGCTTGCATCACAAGATAACTAATTTCTCTCAGTAAAAGAAATGATTTAGGAATTTGAAGATATATTGTAGAAAGAATTTGAAGATAAAAAATTTTCAATAGCCTCTATGGATAGTATTATAGACAATCAGATAACTCTAAATAATTTTAAAACCAAGTTAACTAGTCATGCAAAATCAGTCACCATAGTAAGAGATGCCATAGTTAGAGCCAAGATGATTTTCAAGAACACTGTTAGTCCAGATAATATCAGGATACAAGCAACTTTCACTATGTATGATGGACACATAAAGAAAGATGGTGATATGAATTGAAGCAGTATCTTTTTCCCTTAGTTTATTTTCTATTTTTCAGATGTACTTATGAAACAAATTTGAACATTTTTACATGTACTTTTTTCATATGTATTTACATATAAAAAATAGGAAGTCCCAAGTCAATAAGGACTCCTATTTTTGAATAGCTCAAAGTAGTTAGGTTTTTCCTAAATTTTCTCAAGGCCTCTCCCTATAAATAAAGAGGGCCTCTATTGTAAAGGGGATCTTTTAGTTATTGAAATGAAACTCTGCCAAATTGAAGAGCATTTTGAGAATTTGAGTTCAAATTGTAAATCAAATTTTATCAAGTGAATGAGAAAGAAAGTGATATTTCAAACTTTATGTTGAAATAAATTTTGTTGTATTAGAAATTATTATTATGTCCTTTTCCTAATACGATCTTATCTGTTTGATTAAATAGTAGTGTGAGTGAGAATAATCTGGAAGATATTCTAAAGTTGATTGTGGAGACTTTGTGCTACAATAATTATCTTTAGTTTATGATTTAGTGTTTTAAATTAAAGGATATTGGAAAGGATTTGAACTACTATTATCTTTTTTGATCATTTATTTTTTTGTAGTTTTCGGTGAAGACTTTAGGCTGCACCTCATTCTACTATGTTTTAAGTTATAAATTATCAAAAGAAACAATGATAGACTTTGTGCTCTCACGGGTTTCTTAGTTTTTCAGTTAATATCAAGAAAGTGTTATTTTATTTTGTAAACATCATTTCTAAAAAAAAAGAAATGAATGATATGGTCTCACCTCTAAATTAGTATTTAGTTTAAAGTAGTTTGTGATAGTTTATAGGGAACCTCCCGTTACTAAGAAGAGAAATTTATCTCATTACACTATGGCTGATATAACCATTTTGCCTTCAGTTAGTTGAAGACAAAATAATCATCCAAAAGTTTTTTGGTGACTCTACTGGGGAAAGAACATGCAATTTGGAGCCTCATGCTCTGAGTTGAAGCATTTTCAGTTCTTTTTTATTTGTTTCAAAATTTTATTAAGTATACTACATTCTGGCAGATTCAAGATATATGCAAAGCAAGAGAGCTCAAGGTATTATTGATCCTATATTTGAGTTGATGCAATAAAATAATTTTGATCTTTTACCTCTAAGACCTTGCCTTTAGTGAAACAAAAGTTTTCCTCCTACCAATGCTAGGTCTCCAATACCAGGTGAAGCTTCTAGTTTTAGTGCTAGTAGAGTTTTATCTATTCATACTCCACAAAGGTTTGTTATCTCACCTTTTAATCATCATACCATGGCAGCCCAAGGCTTTTGGGGTAATACTTTTGGTCCTCTAAATTTAACCCCACCTTTGCATGAACTACTTCATAGTTCAAGAAAGAATTTTGCCAAGTTTTATGGTGACGGAGAAGTTCACCTTGATAAACACATTGTAGCTTTCTGTTGGGGATCAACCAACAATATGATTACACTTATGAAAGCAATAAAATGTGGAATTAAATCAGATAGATAAGTAAATAGAATCAGATAATAGCAAAGAACAAGAGATACAAGAAACCACCCTGAAAACTTGTATTAAACTCTTTACAGAAGGAATACAATTGAAGAAACTTCTTTCTTCCACACCTCTCTCAGATGCACAAGATCTCTCTCTAGATCTCTATCCCTCAAGAGCTCTCTCTCTCTCAAGTACAATCAACACCAACAACCTAGATTGATACAACTCTATACTGTTCTTCAACATTCACATACAATGAACTACTACAACTACAATAAGCTAAGAAGATCTAATTCTACATATAGAATTAGGAGACTTGAGCATGCACTTACAACCAACAGTTAAGCCTCTTGAACAAGGGCTCTAAAAACAATCTTACTAATAATAGAGACACGAACTTAAGACTAAGAATTAAACTCATCATGCAAACACTTGGTTCTGTCCTCAGAAATAGCATTCTAAACGCACAAGTAACCGATGCCGGTTCCTGCCTGCTTGCCTGTGACCGACGTCGGCCGATCCTCTACTGATGCCGACATCTCTTCAACTGCACCTGACTGATGTCGGTCGCTCTTGACCAATGCCAGTGATTGTGTAAACCCAAAACTATCAAATGCACTCATATGTGAAGCTTTTAGGCTCCACACCTTAACAATCTCCCACTTGGAGATAAACAGCTACACCAATACCTGTACAATAACATCTTCTAGCTCCTCCATCTTCAACTCAATCATGAAGACCAACAGAAGTTGAATGAAGATTCGACTTCTCCTTTGTAACCGGCTTGGTTTATATATCAGCAGGATTCTTGTCTGTATGGATCTTCTCCAGCTTCAACTCACCATCCTCCAATCCCTATCTTATGAAGTGGTACCTAAGCTGTATGTGCTTTGTTCTTGAATGAAAGGCTGAATTCTTAGCCAAATGAATTGCACTCTGAATATCACTGTATAATCTGTAACTCTCATGCTTCCTTCCAAGCTCTTCCATGAACCGTGTCATCCATATCATCTCTTTGTTAGCCTCTGTGGCTGCAATATACTCTGCTTCTGTAGTTGACAAGGCAACAACCTTCTGCAACTTTGATATCCAACTAACCACCATTCCACCTACAGTGAAAACATATCCTGTGGTGCTCCTCCTGCCATCCAAATCACCTACCATATCTGAATCTACATAACCATGTAGAGAAGTATCTGAACCTCCATAGCATAAGTGCCTACTGCTAGTTCCTTTCAGATATCTAAGGATCCACTGAACTATTTTCTAATGTTCCTTACCTGGATTGGCCATATACTTACTTACAACTCCCACTGCTTGGGCAATATTCGGTCTAGTACACACCATTGCATACATCAAACTCCCTACTGGGAAAGAATATGGAACCTTACTCATATACTCTACCTCATCATGTGAATTAGGACATTGTTCTTTACTCAACTTAAAATGTCCAGCCAAAGGTGTGCTTACCGGTTTAACATCCTGCATATTGAACCGTTTCAACACCTTGTCCACATAATCCTCTTCAGACAATATCAACCTGTGATTTTTTCTGTCTCTCTTAATGCTCATGCCAAGGATTTTCTTTGCTGCTCCTAAATCCTTCATAGCAAACGTTTGAGCTAATTTCACCTTAAGCTCAGAGATATCCTGCATGTGTGATCCTGCAACCAGCATATCATCTACATACAACAATAGAATAATATATCTACCATTATCCAATCTCTTAAAATACACACAATGGTTAGATTGACACCTACTGTAGCCATGCTCAGTCATAAACCTATCAAATTTCAAATACCACTGTCTAGGAGCTTGCTTGAGGCCATACAAGCTTTTCTTCAATCTGCACACTAACTTCTCCTTACCTTTGACCTCAAATCTTTCCAGCTGTTCCATATATATTTCCTCATCCAAATATCCATGAAGAAACGCTGTCTTAACATCTAGCTTCTCAAGATGCAAATCCTCAATAGCAACTAAAGATAGTACAATCTGTATAGAAGTCATTTTAACAACAGGAGAAAAAATCTCACCAAAATCAATACCTAACTTTTGTGCAAATCCTTTCACTACCAATCTGGCCTTATATCTCATCTGTGCATTCTCACCTTCCTTCAACCTATATGTCCTTCTGTTCTTCAGTGTCCTCTTACCAGCTGACAACTCAACCAAATCCCATGTTTGGTTCTCTCTTAAGGACTCCATCTCCTCAACCATGCCACACTCCCACTGACTCTTGGACTCCACCTGTAATGCTTCTTGAAAACTCTCTGGTTCTCCACCATCAGTTAGCAATAAATAGAATAATGAAGGAGAATATCTAATTAGAGGCTTACTCTTTTTGACCTCCTGATGGGTGTTTGAGACTCGTTCACAACATGATGTCCACCCAAATTCTCTGACAGTGACCGACCTCGGTCATCTCCAAACCTGTTACTGGCTGACGCCAGTTCTGCCTGACCGATGTCGGTGCCTGTCCTGTCGACGTCGGTCTCTGTATGACCGACATCGGTTTTTGTTCTACCGATGCTGGTTCCTGATCTGCCGACATCGGTCTCTGTGTTTTCCTATAAGTGATTATTTCTTTTTCCCACGAGCTCATTTTGGACTGTCACCTCATCTAATTCACCATTGCTCTACCCAGATTGATTTAGCTTCTTCAACTGATCACTATACATCACTTTTTCATTGAAAACAACATCACGACTCCTAATTATCTTGTTAGTTCCTAGATTCCAAAATCTGAAACCAAAATCATCTGAGCCATAGCCAATAAATGTGCACCTCATAGACTTAGCATCCAGCTTCTTTCTATTTTCCTTATCAACGTGCACAAAGGCTTCACAACTAAAAACTTTGAGAAAAGAGAGATCTACCTTTTTATCTGTCCATGCCTCTTCTGGAATTCTACCATCCAGAGCTGTAGAGGGTCCTCTGTTAATCAGGTACACTGCAGTGTCAACAGCTTCTACCCAAAACTCTAAGGGCAAACCAGCATGCAATCTCATACATCTTACACGCTCCATGATTGTTCTATTCATCCTTTCAGGAATTCCATTCTGTTGAGGTGTCCTTGGAACCATCCTTTGCCTATGGATTCCATGCATATAACAATACCAGTTGAACTTATAGCTGCAGAACTCATCACCATTGTCAGATCTCAGGCACTTCAATCTTCTGCCTGTTTCATTCTCAACCATAGCTTTCCAAATCTTAAAAGTCTCAAATACATCAAATTTCTTCTTAATACAATAGATCCATACCTTTCTTGTAGCATCATCTATGAATGAAACATAGTATTGTGATCCTCCAATAGAAGCTACCTAAGCCAGTCCCCACACGTCTGTGTGAACAAGCTACAACTTATGCTTCTTCTTTATAGACCCAGTCTTGAGAAAATTAACCCTTTTCTGTTTTCCAAATACACAGTGCTCATAAAATTCTAGATCCATGCTTTTCAAATCTGAAAGCTTACCTTTAGACTTAAGAATTGACATTCCCTTCTCACTCATGTGGCCAAGCCTTAAGTGCCACAATTTTGCATCCACATCTGAAGTAGATAATACAGAAGGAGAATTGTTAGTAACACAATTACATAAATAGAGAGTACCTACTCTCTTACCTCTGGCCATAACAAGTGCACCCTTGGTCACCTTCCAAGATTCTATTGTGAGAGTTACTATACAAACCTCATCCCCTAACTTTCTTTCAGAAATCAAATTTCTCTTCAAGCTAGGAACATTCATCACATCTCTCAACACCCATGTGTTGCCATTTTACATTTTCAGCTGCACTTTACCTTTGCCAATAATTTTACAAGGCTCATCATCCCCTAGATACACTACTCCAAAGTCTCCATGGATATAGTCACTGAAATATTCCCTATTAGGGGTAGCATGAAAAGATGCACTAGAATCTAAAACCCAAGATTCTATACTATTATGCAAAGAGAATATTAAAGCATCTTGTGTAATACCTGCAACCTTTGCTTCTTCTTTTCCTTCGTGTTGATTGTCCTCCTTAGGCTTTGAACAGTAATCTCTGCTTATGTGCCCCATCTTTCCACAATTCCAGCATTGTGGCTTCTTGCCATTTTTGGATTTGAATCTACCTCTCCCCTTAGACTTAGATCTTGATCTCCCTTTCTTGCTCTTTTCTTTTTGCCTTCCCCTGCTCTCAAAACTTAAAGCGTTCCCAGATGTCTCTTCTGTGCTTTTCCTATGAATTTCCTCATTCAAGATAACACTAACAACATCCTCTACTTTTAAAATATTTGAAGCAGATGCAGTATTACTAACTACCATTACTAAGCTATGCCAACTTTTAGGCAAAAAACATAATATTAAAAGAGCTTTAATCTCATCATCAAAACAAATTTGACTGAACTTAATTGATTTACAATACCATGGAAATCATTCAAGTGACTAGATACAGATCCACCTTCTTGCATATGCAAATTAAATAGCTGCTTCATAAGATATACCTTATTAAAAGATGAGGGTTTTTCATACAAATTTGCTAAAGTAGTCATCAACTCTATCGTTGTTTTTGCCTATGATAAATTAGATATCACAGTAGATGCTAGACTCAGTCTTATAGACCCCAGAGCCTTTCTATCAAGAACTTCCCATTCTTCATCATCCATGTCTGTGGGCTTCTTTGCAATCCCACTTAATGGTAAGTATAGATCTTTTTGATACAGATAGTCCTCTATCTGCATTCTCCAATGTTGATAATTTTTTCCATTGAACTTCTCCATTCTCAATTTACTTTCTTCTGCCATTGCTTCTCCCACTCAAACAGAAATCCCTACAGAAACCCCTGTGAGCAACCTGTAATCAATACACACTACATAGATCTGAACCACCTGTTAGTGAACCTGAGCTTTGATACTGATTATTGGATATCAAGATCTAAACCTACAACCAAGGCTCTGATACCACTTATTGGGGATCAACCAACAATATGATTACACTTATGAAAGCAATAAACCACAGAAATAAATCAGATAGATAAGTAACTAGAATCAGATAATAGTAAAGAACAAGAGATACAAGAAACCACCCTGAAAACTTGTATTAAACTCTTTACAGAAGGAATACAATTGAAGAAACTTCTTTCTTCCACACCTCTCTCAGATGCACAAGATCTCTCTCTAGATCTCTATCCCTCAAGAGCTCTCTCTCTCAAGTACAATCAACTCCAACAACCTAGATTGATACAACTCTGTACTGTTCTTCAACATTCACATACAATGAACTACTACAACTACAATAAGCTAAGAAGATCTAATTCTACATATAGAATTAGGAGACTTGAGCATGCACTTACAACCAACAGTTAAGCCTCTTAAACAAGGGCTGTAAAAACAATCTTACTAATAATAGAGACACGAACTTAAGACTAAGACTTAAACTCATCATGCAAACACTCAGTTCTATCCTTAGAAATAACATTCTGGACGCACAGGTAATCGATGCCGGTTCTTGCCTGCTTGTCTGTGATCGACGTCGACCGATCCTCTGCCGACACTGGCGTCTCTTCAACTGCACCTGACTGACGTCGATCACTCCTGACTGACATTAGTGATTGTGTAAACTTGAAACTATCAAATGTGCTCATATGTGAAGCTTTAAGGCTCCAGACCTTAACACTTTCTGCATAGCCTGTGGTGTGATAGGTGTTGAACATGAAGATGTGAAAGTAAGGATTTTTATGGAAACACTACAAGGTGCTACTGCAGATTGATTTTATCATCTTTAAGCTTAGATTATAACTAATTAGAACACTCTTGAGACTAATTTTGAGGCTAGATTCAAACCCATAGAAGTGTTAGGTTGTGGAGCTAAAAGCTTCACTGATGCAAATAGGGAAGGAGGTTGCTGAGTGTCACAGTCATCGACGTCAGTTAGGCCGACCAACGTTGGCTAGTGGTGGATAGGAATGCAACTGACATTGGTAGGAGTCGGCTGATGTCGGTCACCTCTAAGCAGATAGGGACCGACGTCGGTCACCTATGCAATTTTGGAACTATTGATTACACGAACAGTTTGTTAACGAATCGAGTGTTTGCATGTTAAGAGCCAATTATAGACTTGAAGCTGTGGATCTAATTATTGTTTGCATGAGATCTATATAATAGACTCATGGGCTGTATTTTAATTTGTGCTAGAGAGTAAGAGAGCAATTATTAGCTCCTTCTGTGTGTGAAGAGATCATGGTGTGTTCCTCCTAGTGCCACAGTGCCAAGTGTGGGTGTTGGTTTGGAGAATCAGACAGATTCTTCATGTATGTAGGATCTTGGTCAGCAAGTGTGCAAGGCTATGTTTGGAGATCTACATGGTAAGTAAGATCATTGATCTGTAGGTGTTTATGTGTGCGAGTTCTAGGTTTGCAGGTGTGCAGAACCAAGTTGATCTGCAAGTGGCAGTAGGATCAAGGTGATAGCAACACAACAGGGAGCAGTATCAAGTGGGATCTACTTGGAGTATGGTCTGTACTCAGTTAGAGAGCAAAGAGGAAGGCAAGGTAGTTCCTTCCATAAATAAGATCATTTGAGTTGCAGGTTGTTGCAAGTTCATGGGAGATCTACTTGGAGTACGTTGAGTACTTGTGGAGTGTGTGGAGCACTTGTGTACTGGCAGTAGTGGGTACTAACTAGTTGGAGGTGAACACCAACTCTGTGTTTGAGTTGTGTGTTGGGACCATAAGAGAGAGAGCTTTGAGGAAAGAATTACTGTACACTTTAGGTGTGGGAAGCCTCTGAGAGGTGTGAAGAAAAAGTGGCATCTTCTTTATTGTATTCTTTTCTGGATGAGTATTAATACATATTGTATTGTCTCTCATATTCTGTGTTGTTTCTGAATTCTAGTTACTTGTTACTTCTGGTTTAATTCTGCATATTAATTTGCTTGGTAATCAATGGTGCTTCTGTGGGTTCCTAACAGTTGGTATCAGAGCTAAGGTTGCAGGGAGTAGGTTTGTGTTTGGTTACAGGTCACTCTCAGGGGTTTCTAATTGAGTGGGAGTATAACAACGACAGAAGAAAGTATGCTATGAATGGAGAAACTGAATAGCATGAATGGTCAATTACGGTGTTATGGAAAGAAAGAGTAGGTAAAGAAATATTGTTGGTTGGAAGAAGATCAGCATAAAGAAACTGAAGAAGTAGATGTTGCAGGTGTTGTTGCATAGGATGCTCTAGGATGTTTCTTAGATAAAGTTGAATCTTGGTTAATAGATTATGTTGCCTCTTTCCATGCAACCCCAAGTAGAGGGGTTGGTGAGCCTTGCCACATGGTTGGAAAAGGAGAAGTGATGTTGAAATTGCAAGCAGCCAACACATGGGTGCTGAAGAAGGTCATGCAGGTCCCAGTCTTGAAGATGCAGCTAATTGCTTCAGGAAAGTTGGGTGATGAGAGATGCATAGGAACTCTCACAACGGATGCACTTGAATTACCATGTGGTAAGAAAGCAAGTACTCTTTATCTACTTACTTGTATTACTGATTCCACTTCTGTTTCATAGGTGTGGCCTTGTAGGCTTGGTCACATAAGTGAGAAGGGAATGGATGTTCTTAAGTCAGATGGTAAGAGATTAGCTTTAGAGAGCATAGATCAAGATTTCTGTGAGCAATGGGATGCTACAAGAAAGGATTGTGTTTATTGCAAGAAAAGGAAGACTAATGTATTTGATAAACTTAAGAAATAGAAAGCCTTGGTGTTCTTGGAGGAGATGACGGATAGAGATCAGTAGATGGGGGTGGATACCTCTGAGCAAGGAAATTTGGACATGGGTTTGATTCAAAGTAAGCTCACGGGTAAAAAGTCATCACTCATAGGTATACACAGGTACCGGTGTCGATCAAGGGTAACCAACATCGAACAGATAGGTGCCGACATCGGTCATGTGCATACTAAAGAAGTCGGTGGTGTCGGGTAGGTGAAGATCAACGTCAGTAGGATAACCAACGTTGGTGACCTGGACAGTCGCATGGAACTGATGTCGGTCGGATGTAGACTGTGTGGTGACCGAGGTCAGTCACTGAGATAGATTTTGGGTGGACAACAAGATGTCAAGGAGTCTCAAATGCCCATGGGGAGGATTGAAAGTGTAAGTAAGCCTCAAATTCATTATTCCTCTTCTTTATACTTGTTGCTTACTGCAGAGTAGGAAGGATCCAAGAAATAGTGAAAGAATGGCATGAACAAGATGCAGAACCAAATAGGAGATTTGGTAGGGTTACCAGCCGCTATGAAAGCACTGAGAGATGAATGGATTATTTGGTTAAATAATAGAGAGAATGGATACATGAGATGGAAGGCCAGGTCATATGGTCTTGAGGAAGCTGCAGGATAGTGGTACAGGTTTTGACAAGGGGATGACAAATCAAGGCTTTAGTCAATGTCAGTGTAACCATTGTGTTTGTCTTACCAGGTGGATGATGATTGCAACATTATCTTGTTATTGTATGTGGATGGTATACTAGTTATAAGTTCAGACATACAAGGTTTTGTTGAGCTAAGGGTAAGGTTAGTTTAGTGACATGTCATGAGGAATTTGGAGCAACAAAATTCTTTGGCATGAGAGACATGGAAGATCATAGGTTGATTTTGTCTCCAGTGGGAGCTGATGTGAATCAGGTGTTAGTGAGGTTCAATACGCAAGATACAGAATCAGAGCACACCAAGGGCTGGACAGGAATGCAACCGACGTCGGTAAGAGTCGGCTGATGTTGGTCACCTCTAGACAGATAGGGACCGACATCGGTCACCTGTGCAGTTCCAAAATTGTCAGTTGCATGAACAGTTTGTTAACAAACTGAGTGTTTGCATGTTAAGAGCCAATTATAGACTTGAAGCTGTAGATCTAATTATTGTAATTAGATGTCTAATTATTATTTGCATGAGATCTATATAATAGACTCATGGGCTATATTGTAATTTGTGCTAGAGAGTAAGAGATCAAATATTAGCTCCTTTTGTGTGTGAAGAGAGCATGGTGTGTTCCTCCTAGTGCCACAGTGCCAAGTGTGGGTGCTGGTTTGGAAAATCAGACGGATTCTTCATGTATATAGGATCTTGGTCAATAGGTGTGCAAGGCCACGTTTGGAGATCTACATGGTAAGTAAGATAATTGATCTACAAGTGTTTGTGTGTGTGAGGTCTAGGTTTGCAGGTGTGCAGAACTAGGTTGATCTGTAGGTGGTAGCAAGATTAAGGTGACAGCAACACAACAAGCAGTATCAGGTGGGATCTACTTGGAGTACGGTCTGTACTCAGTTGGAGAGCAAAGAGGAAGGCAAGGTAGTTCCTTCCATAAGTAAGATCATTTGAGTTTCATGTTGTTACAAGTTCATGGGAGATCTACTTGGAGTACGTTGAGTACTTGTGGAGTGCGTGGAGCACTTGTGTACTGGCAGTAGTGGATACTGACTAGTTGGAGGTGAACACCAACTCTATGTTTGAGTTGTATGTTGGGACCATAAGAGAGAGAGCTTTGAGGAAAGAATTACTATACACTTGAGGTGTGGGAAGCCTCTGAGAGGTGTGAAGAAGTGGCATCTTCTTTATTGTATTCTTTTCTGGATGAGTATTAATACATATTGTATTGTCTCTCATATTCTGTGTTGTTTCTGAATTCTAGTTACTTGTTGCTTCTGGTTTAATTTCCCATATTAAGTTACTTGGTAATCAATGGTGCTTCTATGGGTTCCTAACAAGAAGATGCACATGCCTTATTAGATTAGCTTACATAAATGAAGAAGGAGCCTCATGAGCCTATGCGAGACTTCATCACTAAATTCAATAAGCTGAGAAATAGGATTGCTACAATCACTCAGCCAGCATTAGATAATCTTTAGTGCTTCTTTATCAATTCTCAACTTTTTAAAGTGAGTTTTCTATTAAGGTGGGCTGGCCTTGCAGATCTTTTTGCAGCTTAGATTTTGGCTATCGAAGTAGAAGATGATCTTATCCTTACAGGTAAGATAAGAAGAGATTCTAATAGAAATAGAGTTTTCTCTTCTGCTAAGAATTCTTCTATAAGCACCACTGACCCTATAGTGCAATAGTTAACAAATGAATTGCTAGCTCTAAAAATGCAAATGTCCTAAGGTATGTCTGCCCCTCCTTATTATCAAGATATACCAAGGATGACATTTCCCAAAAATTCGTATCAAGGTAATACTGCTCAAAATTAAGGGCAATCCAATCATCTTTCTCCTACATAGGGGAAGCTTGCCATTGAAGTAGCATTGGTCAACTCAACAGTTGGTTATTATGAAGCTGAACATGATCATTCTTTCCAACCTGAGTTAGACCAAGAGAATGATGCTAATCTCTTTGTAGAAGGAGAATAATTAGTTGGTGACTCCACCATTAGTTTTTTGAATTACTAAGATGAAGCTAAAAAAAAAGAGGTGTATGATGGAGCATATGATGTTTTTACTATGTCCCAAAATCAGTCAACTCAGTAAGTTGATAAGGGAAAAGTAAGATAAGAACCTCAGCCAGTGATCTCAATTGCTAAATGGGGAACTCTACTGCCTTTTCAATTAAAGGACCCAATGGGAAATAAGCAAGTAAGTACATCTAACAATCTTGTATCTTCTGCTTATGTTCCTCAGATCAGTACTACATCAAATAAAAATTAGAATGATAGATTTCTTTTCTATATTCCTAGTTCATTCCAATTATTTGATATAATAGATCATGCTAGGAAGACCAAGATCCAAATGTCTGAAGTTGAGTATTTTTAAGCTAATCCTGAATAGTTTGTTAGGTTGGCTAAATACATCAAAAATAAAACCATCCCTATAGGACAATATTTTCCAAAATTTACCCATGATTCCTCAAAAAAAAATCTACTCAAAATAATCTTGTCACTACTCCCCTTATTTCCTTTATAGAAATAGAACCTTTCTATGTTTCTCTATTAGTAAATGGTCATAAGTTAAGCAATTGCATAATAGATTCTGGAGCCTCTGATAATGTTATGCGCACCAAGGTAGTAGAATCCCTTAGTCTCACCTTAACTAAGACTTTTGGGAGATGTTTCTCTATAGAAAATAAGCAAGTACCATTTTTGGGTCAAATCAAAGATGCCCAATTTGCATTTGTAGCTTTTCCAGATAAGAGGATTAAGATGATAGTCTTAGTGGCTGATGTTCCAGATTCTTATAGCATTCTGCTTGGACATAATTTTTGTGAGGATGTAGGTGGATAGTTGAACATGGATCTATCTAAAGCAAGGATACCTATTAAAGGCATGACACAAAATTTACTTCCTGAGAAGGAGGCCAAATATATTATTACCCAAATGGAAAATCTTGAATCTCAAATTTTGTTTGAGTCCTCGAGAACAGATAAATATTTCCTGTTCACTAAAGATGTTTATAATCAATCAGATGAAAGTTTATCAGGTGATATTTTAGATAATTTAGATAGAGAATTAGAATGTTTTTCATAGGAATGTTTAGGTAAAGAGGAATCTTCTGACCAACAAAATTTAAGAAAATCAAATTCTAATGAGGTTTGGGTTTTAGAATTTGATGGTAGTTATTCCTCTACCAATTATAGAGTCAGAATTATTTTGATATCCCTATAATGAGATATTTTCCAATCCTCATATTAGTTGCAATTTGACAATACAAACAATACTATTGAATACGAGTCATTGTTGCTCGGATTGAAAGCTGCTCATGCTAGAGGTGTTAAGATTATTCATGCTCGAGGAGATGCTGAATTAGTGGTTTTTCAAGTGATAAATTTGTATCAAACGAAAAATGAAAGATTGAAAAATTATCATAATCATGTATGGGATTGCATTAAAAGTTTTGATGCTTTTAATATCTCTACCATGCCAAGATAGTTTACGATTGTACAGATTCATTGGATATCTCCACAACTCTCATGGTTCCTCATAAAGATTTTAAAGGAAATAAGTACACTATTGAGTTGGTATTTCAACCAAGTGTACTTGATAATGCTGACCATTGATAGGTGTTCAATGGTGATAATCAAATTATTACTTTCCTAGAAAAGATGGATAGCTTTGATGAGCTCTATTTTGAAGGTAGTAAATCTCCACCATGGGAATACATTCCTAAAATAGATTCATAAACTGGTGAAGAATTTATTCAACTGAAAGGGAATAAAATTCCAAAAGATTTGGTTTCTCTTGAAAATCTATTTGATAAGCATGATAGATTTATCAAGTAGCAACAACAACTAGATTCAAGTTCCTCTATAGAATTTGATCAAGTAAATTTAAGTTTAGAAGCAAATCCTAAATTAGTCAACATTGATAAATGTTACACTACTAATGAAAAGCTTAAATTCATTACTCTCCTTCATCATTACATTGATGTTTTGGCATATTATTATGATGATCTGAAGTCCTTTAGGCCTAAAGAAATTTAGCATGAAATTCCCCTTAAAATTGGGTGATTACCTCACAAGTAGAAATAAAGGCAATACAACCCTAAAATATTAGGTACTATCTTTTCTGAGATTTAAAAGATGTTGAATATAAGGATAATTTTTCCAATTCATCATTCCACTTGGATCGCAAACATAGTTCCTATAAGGAAGAAGAATGAAGAAATTCATATTTGTGTTGATTTCAAGAATCTCAACTAATCTTCTCTAAAAGATAACTACCCCCTACCCATCATAGACCAAGTATTGAAAATAGTAATTGTTTAAAAAATGTTATTTATGTTAGATGGTTTTTTTAGTTATAATCAAGTAGAAGTTAATGAAGTAGATCAATATAAAACCACTTTCACTACACCTTAGGGCACATTTGCATATCACAAAATACCTTTTGGTCTGATCAATGTTGGCACGACATTCCAAAGAGCAATGGACCTTGCCTTCAGAGATGAGATAGGAAAGTTTATTGTGGTGTATCTTGATGACTTGACTATTTTCTCCAAACACCATCCTGATCATGTGCACCATTTATGATAAGTGCTGGAATGCTATCAGTAAAATGGTATTTATTTAAATCCTAAAAAGTTAGTTTTTAGGGTTAAAAAAGGTAAAATTTTTGGTCATATTATATCCCAAGAAGGCACTAAAATTGACTCAAAAAGAGTCAAATCTATTCAAAGTCTTACTCTACCTGCTAGTAAGACTGCAGTTCATTCTTTCTTTGGAAAAGTGAATTTTCTATGAAGATTCTTTCCTAAATTTATAGAGAAAACTCATCACATCATTAACATGATTTAGGGTAAGGCTACTTTCTATTGGACTGTGAAAGGAAAAGTGGCATTTGAGGATATCAATAAGGCTATTGCTCATGCTCTAGTATTTATTTGTCTAGACTATACCAAAGATTTCATAGTATACAACTACGCTTTTGACATACACTTTCAATGGTTTTGGTTCAACAGTATGAAGAAGTTATGAAATATCCCATATCATTTATGATTTTTTCTCTCAAATATCACAAATTAAAATATTCAAACATGGAGAAACATGTTTATGCCATGGTTAAGGTGGTAAAGCATTTCTAATTCTATATCCTGAATTCACATACTGTTATTCTGGTGCCTGACATAATAGTAAAATATATTCTAACTCAACAAGAGTTCAGTACTAAAAGGGGAAATTAGATTACTAATATCTAAGAGTTTGATATTGATATCAAACCTAATAAGCTTGTGCGTGGAAGAGGTTTGTGTCAATTGATTTTTGATAACGTACTAAAAGAGATAAGGGATGAAGAAGTAGAAGTTGAGGACATGCCAATAGTTCTTTTTATCACTACTATTGATGAGTGGTATTCAAATATCACTTATTTTCTTATTTATGGTGAGTGTCCTACCCTTCTATCTTATAAGGAGAAAAGAATTGTTAAGTTGAAGGATGATAACTATGTCTTATGGGATAATGGTTTATATAAAAGAACCCTTGATGGAGTATTTTTTCGTTGCATGGATAAAGCACAACAAAGCAGACTTTTGGAGTCTTTCCAAAATTTGGCTTGTGGAAGATATTTTTCTGCACTTGTGATGGCTCACAAGATTCTATGAGCCAAATACTATTGGCCTACACTATTTCAATATATTGGGTGCATAGATGTGAGTTGTGTCAACAGTTCATTAGAAAACCTAAGTTGGTCGTATTACCTCTCAAGCTGATGGTGATTGAAGAACCTTTTAAAAAATGGGTCATTGAGTTCATTGGTGTTGTGAATCCACCATCAAATGCTAGAAACTACTACGTTCTCACCATGATAGACTATTTTACCAAGTGGGTGGAAGCCATCCAAGTTAAGCATGCTACTTCAGAAATGGTATGCATTTTCTCTAAGAAAAATATTATTTCCTAGTTTAGAGTTCCAAATAAGATTGTAGTAGACAATGCTACTTATTTCTCTTCTCATGAGATTACTAGATTTTACTACAAGCATAGGATCATTCTTTTCTACTCCTCAGACTATTATCTGCAAGGAAATGGTTAGGCAGAATCAAGTAATAAGAATCTAGTTATTATTATCAGGAAACTTGTAGATGAAAATCATAAAACTTGGCATAAAGTGTTGTTTGATGCTTTATGGGTAGATAGGATTAACCTTAAAAGGGCAATAGGTATGTCACCATTTTAAATTTTATATGGTCTAAATGTGGAGATACCAATTACCTTGGAATTTCCAGCACTAAAGTTGGTAAAGGTAGTGGAAGATCAGACTTTTGAATGTTCTATTGATAAAAGGAGCATGTACCTAACTAAACTAGAGGAGAAATGAACTATGGTAGTGGATTATATTTTTGAGCATCAAAGTTAGGTAAATAAACTCTTTGAAAATAAAGTAAGGACTCGTGAATTTTATATTGGAGATCAAGTCTTATTATGGGACAAGAGGAGAGAACCAAAAGGAATGCATAGAAAGTTTGATTCTTTGTGGAGAGGTCCATTCACCATTCATAATTCTATGATGAAAATAGATTCTTGCTAGAATATTAGGATGGAACACCATTTTTGATGCCTCATAGCGGACAATATCGGAAACAATTCAATCCTTGAAGTATCAGATAAGTTCATTTGTATATTTGTATAGTTTTTATGTTTTTATTTTTTAATTTTTTTTATTAGTCTTTTATATCTTTTTATTTTTGGTAGCTTGAATCTGTAGCCCAATGGCATGGATGAAGGCACTTAAAGACTAAATTCTTCTCCCTTCGATCATTTCAAAGTTCGATCGATGAAAGATCCCCAGCTGGAGGCAGTGATTGTTTCCAAAATCAACTACGCTCATTTTATGGATAACCCCTATGAAACTTGTCTGTTTCATAATCTAAACTCTAAGTTCATTGATCAAGACAAGATTTTCTTGATCTCAAGTGAAGTTTTCTAACATCCTAGGAAACTTTATGACATTCCCTCACCATAATTTCTCAAAAATCATGGAACTTGTCATAAACTAATCAAAATGTCAATTTTGATCATTTTGAGTTGTTAGTAAATTTTGATTTTGCTTATGTAAGGTCAGAATTTTTTTGCCGATTTTACATAGTTTTTTTTAAATACATGCTTGAGTGGCAGTTTTTGCCACAATTGCATGTTCTTGTTGCCGGTACGTGTCAAGTCTATCAAATTCATTACTTGAGTAAGATCTTTGAGATCTTGAACTTCAAGTTACATTAATGGCCACTCGTGCTGAGTATTAAAGGATTGTTTTAGAGATTTTAAATGCATTTATTTTTGTCATTTCTTTTATCAAAGTTTCCTTGACCCCTTTCCACAACTGCTCAATCTTGGTAATGGAGGAAGATTCTGAATTCACTACCACCAATCTTAGGGTTTCAAACTTGCCACGTAAGTTGTTTTTGACTTTTAGGGTTTCATTTTTTGAGTGATATCTGCTATAGATTGATTTTTTTCATTTTTATTTATCTTGTTTGTCACCACCTTTTTTATTTCATTATTTTTTCCCTAGTGAGCCTTACTAGTGAAATCCACCAACCTTTATTCATGCCTTAGGTTTTTGATGAGTGTTGTAAGTGGTTTGACCTTACCAAGTTTTACCCCTGAACATGTTAGTTGAAAACCATCTTCTAAAACCATTGTGATGATTGATATATTAACCTCTTTCACATGTTCCAAATATTACCAAGATAAAAGCAAAAATGGTGATTTTATCTGCTTATGAATTTTTAACATATAATCAAGTGAAAGTGTATGGGCGGTGAAATATGCCACCTTTACACGAAGAACCTTACTTATGCCATATGCATTAGTAGTGAAAATTTCCGCTCAAACATTTCTCTTATTACTTATAGTAGTGGTGAATTTTATTTCCAATGCAAATATAACAATATCCCTCACATGCAAGGGTGATAAATTTCGCCGCCCATGAAAATATTCTCTTAATTTTTTTAACTTTGGGATATTTTCAATTTTATTTTTTTTTAGCCCATTTTCCTTTGGTTTTTTGTCCTACTCGTACTTTATCACTTTCAAGTGCGTCTCCATAGTCATGATCATCGACATGTAATTTTCCTAGATTACCAGTATTTTCCCTAATTGCATAATCATGAATTTTTGTTGTAGTTTCTTCTATGGATCTTCTTTTTTCATTGACATCCTTCTGGTAATAGCTCATTTAGATGACTGAGTTGTCTTCGAAGAAGTAAAAAGTAATGAATTACAAATATCAAGGTGTTTTTTCAATCACCTTAGTTACTTCTAATGTCGATGACATTAAAGATACAAAGATTGGCCATGTGGACATGGCTGAGTTTGTGGAGAGAACCAAGTCAAGCAATCCTAGCTCTAAAATGAAGAAGATAATTGACATTAACATTCATTTGGTATCTTCTTTCTCGGTGGAATCTCACAACATGGAATTTGTTCTTTAGTGTGCTCAGTTTTATAACAAAGATACTAGGGTTGTGATGGATACTAGTGGGTGATGGACACTAGTGGCAATGTGATAATCAGACTAGATCCTGAATTCATTGATAAAGTCTTTATGTGCTCCTGCTATAGAAGTGATAAAGCTTGATTTTGTTGAATCACAAAAAGAGTATGACAAAAATCTTGAAAAGGCAAAGAAGGTAATCAATAATAAATGGCTCAAAATGTCAAGGTCAAATTTGTCAAGGTGGCCATAGAGTTTTCCTAGAAGTGAATTTATAGAAGAAGTTGGTGATTTGATAACTCTTCTCAATAGGATAATAAGTTTGTCCTCTTCCTCACAATTTCATGAATGGATATATCCTTTCATCAAGGTAATACTCCAAGGCAAATGAACCATCTTCTGGGGAGAACAAATCAATAATGCTTTGCATGAACAATTGACGAAGGTATCTACTACCTTCAAGTTCTACATGACTTCTCATCTAGTGTATTTTACAACTTCAATAAGAATCTTTCCAGGTCTAACATCAGAAGGACATAGGAGAGTAATCCTTGTGTATCAATACTATTCTCAATTAATATTGAAGGGTTTTATTCATAATTTTAGGAGAGTAAATGATGATTTATTTTTAGTATTCTTATGTATTTTTGATCCTCAACTAGAAAAAATAAGAGTGTCAGATAAGGATTGGACAATGGTAAATGATTTTGGATGCATGTTCTTACAATTTCCTTCTTTCTCATACCTGAGGGTTGGATTTTTCCAAAGTCATCCTTATATGCTTTCAAGATTCCCCTCAAAAAAATTGGTCTTAATGGAGTTATGCAGACAAATGATCACTGTGCATAATAAATAGATGGAGCTCAAAAATCCCAGTTTCAGGTTCCTAGTTGAAATTGATAGGTATTCATTATTAACTACTGCAAAGGCTAGGGTCATGGAAACTAAGATGTAGCTTGTAACTATGAAGCAATTCAAGAGAAGACCAAATTTTGACTACAGGGGCATGAAAGACATAATCAAGAGGAAAAACCCATTCTATGAACCTATTATTGAAGATTTTTGGGTAGATTTAAGAATAGAAGATGTCAAGAAGCTGGACTATAATAGGTTATCTCTTGATAAAATTGAATATTTAGGACTTGATGATATTCTTGAGGATCTAGTGGATGATGGAGAGTTGATTAATGATAGTTATAATACTAAATAGGTTGCTAATACAACTCTCCCTCCAATCTAATGGTCCCAAAAAGAGCTGACCTCTTTGAGGAAAAGATTTGAACCTATATTGGCAAACACCAATAATTAGCTAGTAAACAAAGGAATTGCTTTGAAAGAATTCCTCACAGGGTCAAAAATTGAGATTCAAGAAGAAATAAGAAGAAAGGTGGAGAATAAGATGAATAACAAAAGTGATGTTCCTTCTTCTTCCAAGCCACATAAGCCTAAGATCATATTTGTGATGAAGAAGTCAAAAGCTATGTAAAAAGAGTCTGAAATAGAAGATATAGAAGTTGAGAAAAAAAGCATTGAAGAACCAATGATGAAAGAGATGGAGATTGAAGATAGGCCTAAAAATCAACAATAATAAATGGGAGTCTCTTCTCCCCTACTTGACACACCTGTTGTAGCTCTTTTATCTATTTATCTTATTAATATTCCCTCTTTTGAATCTCCCTCTCCTTCCAAAATAGTTTTTGACAACCCTCAAAACACTTTTGAAGATGTTCTCCATTCCTCAAGGTCTATTCATAGTTTATCCTCCTCTTGTTTTGATATTGAAGATACTTCTATTTTTTATCAATTTGTAAAAGGTACAATTTTTACTAACACTCCACCTATTATTTCCATTACCAGTGCAAGTGCAGTTCCAGTGATGCCAACAATGGGGACAGACCCTAATGTGAGTACTTCTTTGCTTCCACCATGGTTTTCAACTTATACACTAAAAAGGAAGAAATAATCCATCTCCCCAAATGACTTTGATTTTAATAAGATGGTGCTTGTAAAAGCCAAGACCTTGAAGAAGCTAAAGATTCTTTCAAAAATACTTGGGGACAAGGGACACAAATTTTTGGAGATTGTAAGACCTCCACAAGATGCAACTATGAATTTTTTTGATATGAATGATTACTCTATCTCTAGAGTTGAATTAGGCAAGATAACTTCTTTAAGTGCCAAGAATGATATGCAGTCAGCCATGGACATCCCGATTTAGAATTTTGATAGGGAGAAAGAAATGAAAGATCACTACAAAGCAATGGTGGAACAATTGACTATAGTGGTAAGGAAAATCACTTTTAGTTCAGAAGTAGTAACTCCTAAGGCCATTTTTATAGAAGACCCTATCATTCAGAAAGCAGAAAAGACTCATCTCAAAGGAAAACTACTTGAATAGTACTTAGATAGGATGCATGTACAAGGAATTTCCTTACTTACAGAGCTATCTAAGAAGACATGTAAAATGAGGAAAATAAGAACATAACTTGATGATCTCATTGATGTTTTTTCTCAAGATATTGAAAGCATAGAAAAGAATCATGATAAATGGGTGGAAATGAGAAAATTGAAAATAAGCACTCTAATATCAATTGGTGTCATTATTGATAGGGATTATTATACCAAAACTAAAGAGGCATTGACATATGGGAGTCATGTGCTTAAATATTTGATCAATGATCTTGAATCTGCAAGGAAACTTAGTGAACAAAGTGATGTCAGCCTTTTGCATAAATTGGAAGAGCTATCTTGCAAGCTTGAAGTTGAATTGGAAGAGATATGTTCTAGAAAGAATTTGAATATAAAACATTTTCAATTGCTTCTGTGGGACAATATTCTGGACAATCAGTTAACTCTAGATAATTTGAAAACCAAGTTAACTAGTCATGTAAAATCAGTCACCACAGTAAGAGATGCCATAGTTAGAGCCAAGATGATTTTCAGGAACACTGTTAGTCTAGATAGTATCGGGATCCAAGCAACTTTCACTATGTATGATGGACACATGAAGAAAGATGGTGATACGAATTAAAGTAGTATCTTTTTCTCTTAGTTTATTTTCCATTTTTTAGATGTACTTATGAAACAAATTTAGACATTTTTACATGTACTTTTTTCATATGTAATTACATGTAAAAAATAGGAAGTCCCAAGTCAATAAAGACTCCTATTTTTGAATAGGTCAAAGTAGTTAGGTTTTTCCTAAATTTTCTCAAGGCCTCTCCCTATAAATAAAGAGGGCCTCTATTGTAAAGGGGATATTGTAGTTATTGAAATGAAACTCTACCAAATTGAAGAGCATTTTGAGACTTTGAGTTCCAATTGTGAATCAAATTTTGTCAAGTGAATGAGAAAGCAAGTGATATTTCAAACTTTGTGTTGAAATAAATTTTGTTGTATTGGAAATTATTCTTATGTCCTTTTCTTAATACGATCTTATCTATTTGATTAAATAGTAGTGTGAGTGAAAATAATTTGGAATATGTTCTAAAGTTAATTGTGGAGACTTTGTGCTACAATAATTATCTTTAGTTTGTGATTTAGTGTTTTAAAGTAAAGGATATTGGAAAGGATTTGAACTACTATTATCTTTTGTGATCATTTGTTTTGTTGTATTTTTTGGTGAAGACTTTGGGCTGTACCTAATGTTACTGTGTTTTAAGTTATAAATCAACAAAAGAAGCAACGATAGACTTTGTGCTCTCGTGGGTTTCTTAGTTTTTTAGTTAATATCAAGAAAGTGTTCTTTTATTTTATAAACATCATTTCTAAAAAAAGAGAAATGAATGATATGGTATCACCCTCAAATTAGTATTTAGTTTAAATTAGTTTGTGATAGTTTATAGGGAACCTCCCCTTGCTGAGAGGAAAGATTTATCTCATTACACTGTGGTTGATATAACCATTTTGCCTTCAATTAGTTGAAGAAAAAATATTCACCCAAAAAAAGTGCCAAACACAAGTGGGTAATCATAGGCATAAAATAATTCTTAAAGTGAGTAGAGGCAACTTCCCTCAAGGATGCCAATGAGAATTATATCGTAGAGTTTTATGACAACTTTGTAACTAGATTTGGTGTGCCTTCAATAATCATCTCTGATAATGCCTTGGCCTTCAGTATTAAAAAGGTATGTGAGTGGGATATTGGACATGGAATCTACCTCAAGGCATCCTCTAAATATTACCCACAAGGCAATAAACTCGTAGATTCCACAAATAAGAATTTGATAAGGATCATCAAAATAACTATAGAGGATAATCATAAGGAATGGCATACAAGATTGAGGACTGCCCTATGGGAAGATAGAGTGACACCTAAGAAGTATACTGGACATTTTCCATACCTCCTTGTCTATGGTAAATTGGTAAGACTTCCTATTTCCCTTGAAATGCCTACCTTAGAGCTTGCTCACTAACTTGAGCTCCTAGAAGATGATGCTATGCAAGTGAGAATGAATGAACCAAGACAACTAAAATATATAAGAGACAATGTCATGCATACCATGTGGCCTAATAAACATCAATAAAATAATTAATTTGATAATAAATATTCCTCTAAGAAATCCCAATAGGGATATGCAGTCCTCAAGTGGGATGATAACTGTACAAAGCCAAGAAAACACTCCAAATTTGATAACTTTTAGAGTGGACCTTACATCATCACCTACTACAAGGAGAGTAATGAATTTAATATTGATAAATAAAATGGTGAGGAACTCCCCATCCCTAACAATGGGAGTTTCCTAAATTTTTGTTATTAGTCTATTTCAAGTTCCTTTTGTATATTGATAGATACGTTAGTCTTTTCTCTTTAAGTGATTTTGCACAAGTGTCATATTTATTATTTGCTCTTGTTGTTAGATAGTTTTTATGTTGACTTCCTTAATATTTTATATTTTTTTTTTGTGTCTCATTATTTTGATACTATACAAGGATAAGGCAAAGTGTATATGTAATCACGTTCCATCTGTTAAGTCATCAAGAACAAGTTTGGTCAATTTTTTGGTTTCTTTAACAAATAGGTTGGTCAAGCCAACTAAATCACCAAAAATATTGATTAATTTCTAGTCCTAAACCTAAAAATGGGTTAACCTCATACCTTGGGTCATAATCCATGTTTAGTACCATGGTTGTTAGTCATGTCATGATTTGAGAGGGTTGTTTAGTCAATTCATTGTTTTGTCTTGCCATAACCTTGCCTTAACAATCCTTATAGACCTTTGTACCTCTTTTCAAGTCTGATTTAAGTGTGATTGTGATGGTCAATCATACCTTGATGAGCTTTTATAATTTTGAGGTATCTTGAACATGGAAAAGATGCAATGGTGAAGACAAACTAAGGAGGCAGTTTGATAGAGGCTTAGAGACACATTGGTCCTACCTGATCATTAGAGATATGCTTGTACTCAAGCCTTCAATTTTTTTTATAATAAGTTTCATAAGGTTCAAATAAGGTTTCATTTATCATTAAGGTATTACATATGCATTAACATAGCTATCTAATTGATATACCTCCTTTTAAGGCCATAGGGTTAAGCATAGTCAACAATTTTGGTCATAATGAGATGTAATTTGGCCTTGATAGACCATTAAATCAATCCATATGGATTTAGTGTACCTCATTATCTTCATCAAGCCACCATCAAATGATTTCATGCCTAAATTAGACCCAATAACACTATTGTCAATGCTAATTCCTCCCAAAAAGAGCCCACACATGCTAAATCATGACCCTTCAACTCCCTCAGTTTGTACCACCAAGTTAAAATTGTTGTTTTCCCTTATTTTCCCTCCAAAACACCTGATAAAAATGTTTTAGGTCTAAAAAAAGAGGCTTTACAAGAGAAAATGATAGTTTGTAAGTGTTTCCTCAACAGTATAGATCCATAATATATGGCCTAGTTTAGTTAGGGGCATGATTTTGTAAAGGGAAGTTAGAGATGTCCAATGATGAAGGTATCAGTGTTGTTTAGTGTCTTAATATCTCAAAACCATCTCATATCTCCTTTGAGCTCATTAGTTGGGTCAGAAGACCCCTCATGTTCATACTCATAATATACAGAGGAAAGAGAGTGGGGGCCCAGGCTCTTAGACATTAAAAATAGACCCAAGAAGCTTACATCCATGAGAATTTATCTACTAATTATATTCTTGATCCTTTATGAACATTATTTAAGAAGTTAAGGAAAATCTATGCCCCTCTCATCTGCATAGGCCCATTTGAACTCAATAGTTTTCAGAGGATTTTGCCTTATCTTATAAAACTAATCATGGATCCTATTTACCTAAGAATTAAATAATACTTCCATGGACCTCTTCACTTTTGAATCACATGTGTGAGCTCTCATGACTTACAAATCTTCTTGACTAGTCCCTGTGTATAGTCTGCAAACTAGTTTGTGCCAAAAAAAGAGTTTTGATGCCTTCATCAAAGGTTATAGGTAGGGTTAAAGAGTTGGTAAGGATGTTTCAAGGCTCTCAATATCTACTTGATCAGATTGAAAGTCCAATCCTTCTCTTTTTACCTTAAGACAACTCAAGAAAATAAGGTTTGTGGATATACAAAACTCACTATATGACAAGACTGTGTATGGTTCAAGAACACCTGTAGATCTCTAATGTACCCCAAAAGATATGAAAGAGATGTTGAAGTGATGGTGGATTACCTTCATGAACTTTAGAACAACTTTCCCAACCCACCATATGAATTTATAGTCCTAACATACCACCTTATTTGTCTTCAAATCACTCAGTCATCTTTATCAGGGTTTAAGGTTTTTCTTGAAAGATAAGGTATTTTTGAGTGTCTTAGGTTTCATTTTGAGATTGCATATATGTATCTCCTACCATCCTCCTTCATTAATTCACCCTTACCCCCAAGGTTTGATCATGTCAAGGTAACCTCCATTGTTTATTAGAACCATAAGGAGCATAAGATCATAGGCTTTAAACCTATATGGCCATGTAGTGGGCTGAGAGTACAAATGTGCACCTACAACCAACCTTTGAGATTATTATAACAAGGTTCCAAGAAATACAAGGTAGTTTATTCAAATCATGAAAGTTTGGTATGAACATGATGGAGTATTAACCCTCAAAGGGTTAAATGGTGATATGAGCCACTTATGCCACAAATTTTAAGGACTATATAAATCACGTCTAACCTATACAAGCTTGGTAACAAAACCCTACCGACAATCATAGTTGAAGATGGTCATAGGTGACATTACTAGTTTGTATTAGTGTTTCCATATAATTTGAACTAAGAGGCAGAATCCATTTGAAGAGGATCAAGGTTCATATTATCAAAAGTGCAAACTTGATGGCCCATACAATCAAGGGAACATAATGACACCATCACAATCATCAAACCACACAAGTATGTGCAAATATGAGACTTGAGTTTGAGTGAAAAGATGGGGTATACAAGAAGATAATGTTGAAAAAATATCACTTGGACATGATGATCATTATAAACATGTGCTAATAAAACCCATAGTCACAAACACCTTTAGAGGAAATGTTACAAGCCATATTTAAATTTTGCATACCTAAGTACATTGTTAGTAGGTAATTTGGATCTTGTTTTGGCTAAAATGGTGCTTTAAGACCCTTCCAAACATGGACAAGACCCTAAAATTGGTAAAAAATGTTATCATGACCTATTCAAGAGGATCATGTTATTTCCCAAAATTTCATTAAAGAAATTGAGCCCAAGTTGAGTATCAAATCATAAGTCCTTAGCCATATTCCTATTTTTCAATGTTCCTTCGAAAGGTCAAGTTCATGTTAAATCAGATAAGTATTAATTTAGTCTTTACTTAGTGTGAAATATCCCTATTTTTTTCAATAAAAATGTTCCCAAAAATATTTCTAAGGCTTATTTCTTTCAAACATTTTTCCCATGCAAAAAGTCTGAAGGGCCATATTCTTTCAGGCATTTTGTCCACACAAAAAACCTGATAAAATTCTAATTTTTTCAAGAAAAATGTAAAGTTCATATGTTTTGGGGAAATTGTTTTGGACATTTTGTAGAAAAACATTTTCTTGAAAAAAGGCCCAAAAATAGGAATGCCATGGATAAAATATTTGAAATAATTCTTTTGAAGACCAAAAGGCCGAATGAAGCCAAAATGCAATGGAGCAATTATATTGAAGACCAAGTTCCTTCAAGACATAAATGCCAAAGATAAAAGTCCTGATGACCAAAAGCTCTAAGATCCCCATGAGAGTGATAGTGTCAGGATCTTAGTGGGCTACCTAATGATTCAATGGCATGCAAGGGTCAACAAAAGTCAAAGAACCTCTAGAGGAACATGAAGAGGACATGTGCCAAACTCTTAGCAAGTGACCAAGCAGTGTGATGGTTGTGCAAACATCATTAATGATCATGTAAATGTCAAAATTAAGATCAACCATTATACATTATGGCTTAAATTTGATGGTCATATGGATGTCATTGATGGTCACACAAACATCAAATGATAGGTATGTAAAGATGAAAATTAAGCCATGATAACTATCTATTAGGGCTTAAATTTGATGATCATGTGACTATCAATGACATCCATATAGACATCAAATGAAATATGTATGGATGTAAAAATTAGGCCATGGTAACTATCTATTGGGGATTAAATTTGATGGTCATATGACCATTAATGACATTTGTATGGATGCCAAATAATGAGCATGTGAATGTCAAAATTAAGCTCAGTGATTATCTATTGGAGATTAAATTAATGGTCATAAACCCATCATTTGATGCCCATGTAGACATATTTTATGGGTACATGATCATCAAATTTAAGTAGTGATAGAGTGAACTTTTTAGTAAAGCCCAAAATGGATGTGGGACTGCCATGTGATAAACGAGTGCTAGCCCAAACAAAGATTGACTATGTAAGGTGAAGAAAGCCCACAAATTCTCTAGGTGGCATGATCTATAGGGTCTTAAAGGAGATATAATGACTCACAATAAAATCTAATGATAAATGGATGTCGAGAGCCCATAGAGTTGCCAAGTGGCATGCTTACATTCATCATACAAACAAGGATTTGATAGTACTAGTCTTAGGTGGATTATTCAAGGATCTAAACCCAATAACATGTTGAAACATGTCCTATGGGAAATGGTAACATTTCAAGTAAGTGAATAGAGTGACAAAATAATGCCACATAGGCATGCATGACACATTCAAGGACCTTGTGCAAGGAAATTGGTGGAGCTTTCACCACTGACAACAAGTTGACTTGGAAAAATTACAAATGAGGCATGGTAACCTCGAGGTTGAAAACAATGCATTTTTGCATTAAAAAAATATATGAAGGAATCCCTAAAATGCAAAATGTAAAAAATAAGTTGGAGCCAAAATGTAAAAGTTGAAAATAACCTAAGTTGTATTTTCATTTGCTTTATTTGTCCAAGCTCCTCCATAGAAGGAAATTGTAAGCTTAAAAATCCAAGGTGGGCCACCCAAAGAAAATAATTTGAATAACCATAGATATAAAATATTCTTAGGACATAATTATAAGAGCAGGTTGTTCCATGGCATGCATAAGAGGAAGGGTAACTATCTAGGAGGTTCTAGTTGTGCAAGAAAGTGGTCCAGGGCATCTTCAAGTAGTTACACATAAAGAAAAATTGTTTGTTTGCTCTCAACCATGAATATTCTCCTTCCAACTCATTTTAAAGCATTTCTAGCCAAAAAATCAAGGGGTTTGTTTGAAATCTCCATCATTCCTTATACAGGCAATTACAATAATTATTTTCCTTGCAAAAACATGAAGATTTCAGGCATGGCAAAGGGCATTTTTCAGTTGGAAGTATCTTGGTGGACTTGAAAGTTTGTTTTTCAATTTTGAAAATGGTGACCCATAGTTCTAGATTTGGGAAGGGTAAAAAATGTATAAATAGGGGGGTTCTCCTTTATTAAAGGTTGTTGTTGGTCATTGTTTTTAGTTTTTACTTTATCTAATTCTAGGTTCTATAGAAATTTTTATGGGATCAAATTCTGTGTGTAGATTTTGTCTCCCTTACTAAGGTGGTTGCAGATGTACAACCATTATCAAGCTTTGAGAGCATGTTTATGTCTCCCTTGTCAAAAGATCAATCTCACCATGCTTGTCCCCATGGAAACATTTTGAAATACTAATGTGTATAGTATTTATTTTCAAGTTAATAGAAATGCTTTTATGGTTTTTTGCTATTTCTTATTGATGAAGTGTAACAATATGTTTTTCAAGAATTATTGATTGGACATTTGGGTTTTTACTCACTACTGGTTGTCAGTTTGAGCATAGATTTAGATTATAAACTCTTTCTACATTACTTTAGGATAGGTTGTTGAATAACTTGTTAAGACACCCTAGGTTTATGGATTTGACAGGGAAAAACATTTGAAATATTAGTTATAGTGCATGTTTTATTCTCTTAGGGATCATTTGATATTTACCATTATCTTGTATTTGAAGTTTTTCTACATCTTTGACAAGAAATATTATCATGAAATACTGTAAGATACCCTACTATTTGAAGGCCACCAATATGCCACCTTTCTTTTTATAATTATCCAACTTGTCCTACCTTATCCTACCCTATGAATAATACACCCTTTTCATACATAAGTGTTATTTGCCTTGAAAATACATAAGATCTTGCATATTTTAAATGTGTTTGCAATTTGTGTTTTAAATTCTAGCATTGCAATCTTTTATTCGACCCCTATTGTTGAAGATTCTATAGAATGAAGATTGCAACCTCTTTCCCATCTATCTTTAGTAGCTTTTATATGAATTAGAGCATTTATGCATTTCATGTGACAACCCCTTGTGGGTGAAGTGTGCAAACTTGGTTATGCCATGGTCATATTTATTTCTTGCACCAAAAATCCCCATGGAGGTTGAATTTCAGAATCTTTCCATGTGAGTAAGATACCCCATAGGTCCTCTCACCTTGGTTTAGGTAGATCCAAAAGTAGTAGCATGCTGACCATACTCTTGTAGGTGCCTCTTAGTCATTTTATACATTTGGTCTAATATTGATGCCAAACCCTTCTCTGTGTTACATCCTGATTCCTCGCTAGACAAACTTGCTAGATTATTTATGGATATCTATAATTAACAAATTCAGATTTGGATATAATTCTGACTAAAATTTGAGATTTATGCTATTTTGGGATAATAGAATGTTGTTTAGTTAGATGTAATTATAGGATTATTTATTATGAACTGGTCTATGTATGCATTTACATTCTAAGCATATTAATGTGTTGTTTTTGAGTTATATTATTGCTTATGTTTATCATATGAAATGATCTAATGACTTATGTGTTGCAAGGTGGATGCAGGATAATTCTTCCCTTGAGCGTATTAGAGGGAGAGCTTCATTAGAGAGGATGCTGTAGATGGAGATTTTGAAGGTCTACAAAGAGCTAGTGAAACTCTACACACACACATAATAGTTAGTCATGATAGAAATGCATTTAATTACTTATGGTATGTTTATTAATTGCTTTGGAGTGTTTCTTTCTTTGGTTTGTGAAATTGTCTTGCATGTGACCAGTTTTTTTTTAGATTTGCCTTATTAGATTAATTCAGATAATTAATCTATAATGAAAAATTGAAATGATAATTAATAAATATACTGGTGATGGTAAATTTGAGAAAAAGGAAATAAAACTTTGAAAATCTATAAATTTCCATAAAATGAAAAATAGGAAAAATTTAGATTTTGAGGAAAGTTTTAATTAAATCCTATGATTTAATAAATAAGGATAAAAACAAACAAATAAATAAAATAGTAAAGTAAATAAATCATGCTTTAAAAAAAAAGAAAGGAATAATTCTTAAAATTAAATTGAAAAAAAAAACTTTATTTAAAAGTGTATTGTGGGGGAGGAAAAAAAGAGAAAGGGTAGCTTGGAGGAGGTAGCATTTCTAGGAGGAAGTAAGAGGAGGATAAAATACTTTTGTTCAGATCAAGATCTTTTGAGGACATGGAACAAGTAAGCATACTATTCAAATTCAATATTTGAATTTGTGGCAAAGTATAAATGTTTTATAATTGAAAAAGAATGATTTGATATATTTAGATAACATTAGAACCCTGTATTTAATTGAGACCAATTTAAACCTCATTATTATGTAATCTTGTAATAGTTGTCTTTAAATTTATATTTAATGGTGTATTTGTTAGTATTTATACGTAGGTCTAAATATATCCATATTTATATCCCAATGGTAAATTAAAGACGTATATGCTAGTATTTGAGACTGATTTAAAGAGAGAGTCTAATTATATAATGGCATCACTTTTTGAATTGACCAAGGCATTGATCTTCGCCTTCATAATTGCCTTCACACAATCCTTGTTATCACCACGTCCAGGGTTCAAACAACCCAAAGTAGCCTTTTTTCCCAAAAGATATGAGAAGTTCTATTCTTTTCTACTTATATATCCAATGTTGTTATTAGTAATTCTATTATGTTGTTATTAGCACTTATATAGGAAGTTCTATTCTATTTTTATTGATGATTATACAGATGACATAATAGCCTTTTATAATTGTATAACTAATGATATTTCCATATCAAGTTCTATTCTTTTCTTTTATTAACTTAGCCCAAGAGCAACACTACCAACATTCCTTTTATCTTAGTTATTTGAACTCAAGTAGAACCATGATCCTTTTTCATCAAGGATTTAAATGAACTCAGAAAGCCCTCCTACACTTTAAATGAAACACAAATATGCATTTATCTCCTTGTCTGGATAGGACATATATAATGTATATATACTGAGGTCATGTTCCTTTCTAGGAGTGTGAGTCACTTCACATCTATTTCCTGCATTTAACAATCATATTCTGAAAGCAAATTTCTTCGATTCTATCACAAGTTTCTTTATACTTTGGATGTGCATATTTTATTTTAACTTATTGTGAATTAACAGGAAGGGTAGAGGGAGACCCACATTTAGTTGGTTATTTATAATGAAAAATAAACCTATAACACCAAAACATGTAGTGCCATCTATTTTGGAAGTGGATGATAAAATACTGGTATTGATAAATTGTTTGACCCTCAACATTATTCACTATGTACTATTGAAATAAGTATTGACATGAACTTAGAATGAATCTAGGCATTCCATGTATAAGGATATAAATATCAATTTTTAGTGACTTGGTGAGGGAATATAACACCAACAATAATATATTATGGTAATATACCATTGAATTATTTAATAATAATTTGAGTAAAAGAAATCAATAGATCTACTTGGGCATCTTAGATGTTTTTAAATGGAATATATGTAACCAAAAAGAATTCTATATATATTAAATACTTTGGTTAGCATTTGGTTATGCAATATTATAATATGAAATTGGATATTTAATATTGTACATAGCATCAAAAATATATTACATATAACAACTAATCTATGGCGATAGCGAATGAGCATAAAGGTGGATATATATTAACCAAGTTATTAATATATTTGGTAACATATGTTAGGTTACCAATAACTCATTATGATATATCTACCAAAATTTTTTACCTTAGAAATATTCATCTTTATTTGAGAATTATTTTATCGTTAGGTTTGGTCATTAACCTAGTACAAAACATGGTTCATATGTTTAGATATATATTCCATTAGAATATATATATGTAATTTTCTAATATTAAATTAGATATGTATATTTAACTAGACTATATATATCACTTAGGATATAAAACAATTATGAAATATTTTGATTCCTAGAACTTGACTAATTAAATAGTTATTGTCAAATGTAGAGTGGTTTAATCTTATGAGTTGAATGATTGAACTTAGCTACTCTCTATTATGAGTAAAACCTTGTGGATCTTTTAAATATTTATTATATAGAAAATCGTTACCTAGAGTTTGACAATGTATTGAGTTATGTGTTCATGACTAATTACATAATTAGAAATGGGGTGGATTACTTAGCTATTATTCTCGGGTGAAATATTAGCTAGAAAATTGAAAGGAATGATTAATTTGTTTAGTGAATGATTACTTATTAACCCCCAAATATAAACTGATTATGAAACTAGATATATTGTGTTTTTAGGAAAACCAATGTTCTAGGTTATTATTGTAAAGAGTGTGATCTCTATGTTTAAAACCACTTCCTGATTGAATTACTATGCCTAGTAGTTATGATTAGAACACTAAAACATTGTTTAGAAGTGGCATAGCATTATAATACCTTCATGTGGAGCACCTTAGAATGTGCAAGTGCTTATATGTGGAGATTTTATTGATATCTCTTTAGATGATTGGAATAAGTCATTACATTACCTAAGAATCAAGAAGCTATAAACCTTAGATTAGTCTCCTAAAAGTAAATGAGTCAATAGGATAATGAGTTTATCTGAATCATTAATAATAATATGAATTATTATTTTTATATGTATTCAATAGGGGATACTTGTGTGCATTACATACTATAAGTGTGTTATTATAAATGTTTTATTATACTTAATGTATAGTGGTGCATTGTGATGCATATTGCTAGTATGCAGTATACCCGAGTGGTATAATTATTTATTGTATACTTGCTATTATCTGCATGAGTTAGTTGAGTCTTGAAAATCATAAGTTTGGTCTATATGTTGTGTAGTTGAGAACCTATGATAGTATAGGATATCATAGAATACTACAATGGAAATTGTGTTGTACCTGAGTGATACTTACTATAGTGGTTATACCCAAACTCAAATTTACATCTGACTATTCTATTGTATACCTATTAGTTATTGTTATGGATAGTGTGTGTTATTATAGTTGGAAAGACTTGTATATGTGTGCATGAAAACTTGGGAGTTTATCTAATGATGTATTGGTATGTTATTGTATTCTGTGGAATGATGACTTACTTATTATATATATATAGTTACTTATGTAACACTTGTGTTTTCATGTATTTCAGACTACTTCATGTGATTGCTTATAAAAATCTAGTAGTTAAGTCTTAAAACACTGAACTGTGGTAGTATGGGATGCCATAGGGTGTAGATAACTAAAAACCAATTATATTTTTAAATTATATAGATAAATTATATGTTTACCCAAGTAATATATTTGTAATCATTATTTCTAGTATGGGATAGAATATAATGAAAGATTCATGCATATGTTAGATGGACTTAATGTATGCTATTGTTACTCCTATGTATAGTGTGTCATGTGATGTATTTGCTATAAGGATGTAAGTTGATGAATATTGTGGTTGAATTTTAATTGACCAGTCTACATTGCTAATGTCGAGTAAAGAGTGAGATAGACTTCACTGCCTTATTGGCATTGCAATGTTAGATGAAGGTAGTCCGATCAAGTGGTATGCATGAAATTTATTGATCTATATCATTATCATTTATTATTTGTAAAGCTTTGGGCCCAAGTATGTTTAGTGAGACATTGTCATTTCATAGTATGGTTCATATGTTAGTGTGATACAATAGAATGGATTTCTATGATACATTTCATGCTTAGTTTAGAATCATACAACACACAGGTACTTGCTAGTCTCTTTAGATTCCCATGCCATCACTATCTACTCATCTATGAAGGGAGGGCCATTATCTAATGGGATTAATGTAAGGGATTTTTGGTCTATGTTTGGTGTGGTAAATTTCTTAGATGATGCTCTCCCTCCCTATAGCAATACTATTATTGAGATGACACTTGAGATTGCCATAAATACTAGAGATCTCGAGGAAATCATGCTTCAAGGAACCAGGTATCTAAATTATGTACATTGTGTTAGATTGAATATTATTATTGAGTATTGTCATGAATCTCAATGTTTTACTTATTTGTTTTTGGCTAAAGGTTTTCATTCACTCTCGAAAATAGGCTACATGATCTAATGTGATTGAGAATATTGATTTGTGATCTCCCAATGGAACATTGTCTCTAAGGCCTAAAATTTCATAGAATACCTCATCATTCTGGAACTCATTAATTGGTAGACTAGATTCTTGTTAGTCCCAATCTATCAATTGGGGAGAATATAATGGTAGTAGGTTGTGATGAATGGTCAGGGTAACGGTACAAATGACATTGCTATCAAATAGGTTAGTTTTAGCTAGGTCATCAAAGGTGGGACAATGATCAGACTCTGCTTCACATATTGGCATCATCATCACTAGTAACTGGTGATGGAGTTTGAATAAGATATGTGGGGTCATCCCTAGGCAGTTTAAATCCAAGTCTATAAGGTCTTTCATACTTAGTCATGGAAATTAGCTTGATAGTTCCTTGTTGATTTGGTTTGAGGCTTCTTCCTTCATAATTGTGATGCTTCATGATCCTATTGGGACTATGATACTTTGTATTTTTATAAAAATTAGCTTGGTTGTTATTGTATAACCATGATTCATCTCCTTCACGAGGGTCAAGTATTAGGCTAGATGCTGGTACAAATGTGACAGGTCCCTTATCTTTATTCTTTTAATGCTAATGCATATGTGGGGTGAATTTAGGTCATCCAAAGGTTTTTAGATTCTGATAAAGATTGGCAATATGAAATGTATCATGGGTCACATACTCTCCCAGTCTATTATCTGAAATGGTGAAGTGATTAGAATCTTCAAGAGGTGACATGTGGGAAAGGGAATCTAAGGTATTAGGGTCTATGCAATTATTTGGTGAAGGATCAATAAGTATAACCTTTCCTTTATCCTTCTTGGAACTTGGATTCATGTTGTACTGATAATTATAGCTTTGAAATTTGTCCTCAAGATGCTTGGAGTGTTCATATGGGTGTAATATCCTGGGATATTCAATTCCATCCCCGAGTGGGAAAAATTTATACATTGGTGCAACATTGATGGGACTGCATGAATCTCATGTAACCAAGGCATGATTAGAAGCATATTGTATAATAACTCAAGATCAAGCACATGGAAAAGTGTATCATGGTTTAAAGGGCCAATGATAACTAGCAAACTAATGGTGCCTTATGATTCTCTTTCCTAATTATCATAGGCTTTGATAGTTATTATTTTTGGCTAGAGATCTGCCATTATGTACCCAAGAAGCTTGATGAGATTTAGAGACACTATGTTGAGGCCAGATCCATTGTCTATAAGGACACCTTTCAATTTATGCTATCTTATATAAACTTCTATGTATAATGGATTATTATGGAGTGAGCCAAGGGAAGACAGATCCCTTTGGTTAAATGTGACTTGTTGGGCTGGAGCTAGATGTCCAACTAAAGCTTGAAATTTATCAAGGGATATGTCACTATCAATAGTGAATTGGGTCAAAAACTCATTCAAGATGTTTTTTGGGATTATTGACATTAAAAACAAATCTAAAATAGAAATTTATGCTAGTGTCTTATATAATTATTCCACAATATCAAACTTCTTGTCTTAGTTAGTAGTGAATGGTTTATTCTGAGGCTGATCAGTTGGCTAGATGATAGGCATAGTGATGGATGATTATGGGCCTGAGATATTAATCTTTAACCTTTGAGTTATGATTGCATAATTGAGATTAAATACTAGACCATTATTGATAATCAATGTTGGGCTTGGTGTAAGACCAGATAAGATAAGTCTCAATTGCTGATGCACTCAAATGTGGTCACATGGTAAAGATGAGTTGTTGATATAAGGTCCAAAAGGGGAAGTCCTAGTTTTCTAGTTTACTTATAAGTATTCCCAAGTCAAAGAAGGATTATCCATGTAATTTGAATGAATGTTGTTATTTAGCAATGGTCTACATTGATTAGTGCTTGGTCTAGGATTAATGTAGATAGTTTTAATGCTACCCCCTGTAATATGACCTGCAACCCTATTGTAGTCATGTACAACTGCATGGTAGGTTTATTGCTTGTTATTTTTCTAACCTTGGTTTTGTCCATTGTTCTATCATTGTGGGTTACGCTATTGATTTTATTGATTCTACTAGTTTAGCCTTTGATTTTGATATTGTTGATTTTGTTATTGCACTGGCTGTTGTTGTTATTGATTATTTTGCTACTACTGATTGTTATGTTGGGGAAAGGGATTTTGATAAATCCTAAGAGTTTGATTGGAAGTGGAAGCACCATTTTCTAATGTTATCTCCCCATTATCTAATATATTCTCAATTAAATGCTTGATTTGGACACATATTCATAGATTATTCCCATTGACCTGATGATAGTCACATAATTCATTTTCATGGTACCAATCAGGATAAGGAATGCCTTGTGGATAATGATTTGGTATAGTCCAACTAATCAGATTAGTGGTAATAAGATTATGAAATAAAGACTCAAAAGTTTCTCCTAGGTCATTAAAGACATAACATGTAGGCATGGTTCTCTAAAGAGGAGGGGTTTGCAATGGTAATGACTATTATATTTGTTATGCAGGTCTTGGTTGTTATACTTACGATATTGGTTAGAGAGGTTGTAGGGTAGGAGTAAGCTAGAAAGGTAGTGTAGATGATGTTTGCACCATTTGTTTATGATGGGATTTAGTTACTACATTTCCCACAACATTCCTATCATGGTTGAATTGCTTCGGTCTTTCTTGGTTATTGGCCTATGCCAGTTGTGATGCTGGTGCTTGAATGGGATGTTGGTAATTTCCCTAATTGGTGCCTTGATATTGATTAGTTGAATTAAACTTGATATCTCCTCTATTGATGAGTGTTTAGTCAATAAACAATCCTTTATCGATGATTTCCTTGAAATTATGTACATATTGTAGTTCCAAATGATAAGCTATCTTACTAAGAAAATTTTTAGTAAACACAGCGGCTAATTGTTTATCTAGTAAACTGTGGGTGAAATGGATTGCAAGGGCTCTCCATCATTGTAAATAACTTGCAAAACTCTCACCAACTTTTTGCTTTGCTTGTGTTAAGTCTACTAATGAAATCTCATGCTTTAGATTATAGGAAAAGTGCTACACAAACTTATTAGAAAGATCATCAAAATTCATTACTAAATTTTTTGGCAACTTTAAAAACCCCTCCAAATCTTGTCCAGCCAAGCTCCTTGGAAACAACATCAAAAGGTAAATGTGTTATATGCCACTGGTTGACATGCGATAAAGAATTTGGTCAAATGAGCCTTAGGGTCACCTTTCCCTTTGTATTTGTCAAATGTTGGTGGTTCGTATCTTAGAGGAAATGGTATCTATAAATACTCCATGTTGAATGGGTAGGAACACATGTCATCCAATTTGAAAATTTTAATCTATTTACCAGCTTGAATGGTAGCAATTGCATCATTCATTTATTATAATTCTTAGGATGGAAAACTAGAAAGAACATTGATTTGAGGGAGAATATTGGTTTGGGTAGATGATTGAGAGGTCACAAGTGGGACACTTTGACCAGGGTATGATGGAGATACCTATTGAGGTATATTGGTTTTGTTTGGGAATGGACTAGGAATACGCATATGTGGATTAGAATGTACTTGAAATTACACATTTGGTTATGCAATATTTTGTTTTGGGTTGGTGCTAAAGGTTTGACTTGGAGGATTTTATGGTTGGGATGGAGGGATATAACTATACTATGCCTACTATGGTTGAAAAGGGACATGCTACCAACTAATCAAACCTTGTTATTGAGTGAGAACTTGTGGACCAAGACCCTATCTCTAGATTTATGGTATATTTTGAACTAATGGTTATCTAGTATGTACTTGAGAAATATGGGGACCTCCTTATTACATGAATCCCTATGAGGAAGTGAAAGTAGATTATATATTTGGCATCTATCACTGAATAATATTTGTACATTGTTGACTAGTCTTTACTTGGTTTTGGATTGGCATATTAGTTTATGACTGAAGGGGTATGTTCATCATTACCTAGCAAGGTGGAACGTTAATTGCCCCTAATTGAGGTGACAATGTATTTGTCCTCTATTGTGTTGATAAAATAGATTATGCCTATTGTTGTGGAAAACTACTTGTTATGTGTTGAGGAGGAGTAGGACTCATCACATTCTATCATTAAGGCATGACATTGGCTATTGTTTGATTACCTAATCTTGCAGGTTGTATACTTGAGGAAACAATTAGTTGAGGTTGGGGTGTAGAAAATCCTATTCCCTGGTATGATGATCCACTCATGGGATGAACTATAGGCCCATGTTGTTGGCTAGTTGTTTGTGCATTGGTACCACTTTGATTAGGATTGGATGTTGTTTGCACATTACCTACTACATTTGGCTCATTATTTTATGTAGACGTTTAAGACACTTCTTCAATAATAGGCATATGCATCAAGTTGTCTATCGAAGTGGTTTGTACGAGTGGGTCAAAACTTAGATTCTCTTTTCTAGTTAACTCTATCAACACTCTTGTTAAAGGAACTAGGTCAATGAGAGGCTTACTTACCATGTTCATCTGATTGAAATCACGTGCTAGATTTAGGTAGGTTTGATATGCTATCTGCATTTGGTTAAAGTGATCTTTCATGATGTTTTTGCCTTGATTAGATATATTAGGGTCTTAGTCCATTGTTTGGACTAGAGCCATAGGATTTTTAAAAGAATCTTGTTGATCGTAAATGATATTGTGGTACACTCTTTCTAGACTTGGTAAATTTTCATGGGGGAAGTCTACTAGAAACTTGGCCCCTACCTCTATGGTTCTAACCAAAATCTCATCTTTGTTCTCTAAAAAATGTCACTCAAATAAAAAATGGATCATACGTGGAAGCTGTATTAGTAGAATATGATTATTGAAGAACTGGCTTGTCCACTATGGGTATTGTAGCTAGGTAGTGTGTGGTTTGTTCTTGGTCTTATTCTAAATAAGGTGGTGTGTTAACCAGATAGTTAGCTAATGGATCTTGGCTTTGTGCCCTTGATTGATTATTATAAGAGAGACAAGAATCCATCTCATAAGTAATATTATTCACATAGGGGTCTTGCGCAATTTCTTCCTGTACAACTACATTACTAATCCCTGGATTATACATGAGTCCACTATGAGTGTAGGAATACATGTTGGGATCCATAGTTAATGTTTTATGATAAAAGGTCAAAGAGTTATACAAACTCTAAAAAGGATAATGTTTAAAACAAATGATGTTTCAACTTGGTCTAGATTCATCAAAAAATATCAAAAGGTTTATGCAAATATTTGTGAGGAAATAAGCTAATGTGAAGTATCTAAAATTTCATTGCTCAAACAAAGATAATCAAGTAAATAGACCAAAAATAAAAATGCCAAACTTTAAGGTCAAATTGTTTCGAATCAATCTAGTCTAGGAATTTAAAAGTTGTTAGGTCTTTTGGCCAAACGTGGCATCAAAAGCTAGGCTCAAACAAAGGCATGCACTAGGAATCTTGGCCAAATGGTGTCAAAAGCTAGACTTTGAAATAGATGAAAGTTTTAATCTAACAGATTTGAAATCCTTCTAACAAACACTAGGCATTTGATTCTTGGACATGAACTTGATCAACTAGGTATAAGGTATGAAACAAAAGGCACTTTAGAAATAGTTTATTTTCTCACAAAAAATGGTATAAAACTTGGTTATTTTGACAAAGAAGCTAGACAAAAGTGAATAGTATAACTATATTAGATAAAAGATCAAAAAATTACACTTGGATTGGTCTAAAAATGTAGGAACAAATTTTGAAATCTATGCAAGAGGGTCTATGAAATAATATTCAAAATGTTTTAGGAATCGTAATGATGCTATACTACTCAAAAGGTGTGACAAAAATGTTTGTTTCAAAAACTCTCTAAGGCTAAGACATTTTCCTACAATTTTGATAGCACAACACTAATTTTCTTGACTCAAAATGTTGTGGTGGGTAGACTCAAAGTGAAATTGTTTAGCACAAAATGGATTAAGTCTATCAAATGGTGATAATAATCTTGAGTCTAAAATGGCCTTCAACCCAAATTGGAAATTAAACCTAAGTTCCCTCAAGTTTAATGCAAATGGTGAACCCACTTAACACATCAAACCTATGAACTTATAAAGGTGAAATTTCAAATTTAGACTATAAGTGAAGGACTTAAACAGCTTTGGTAAAGGTTTAGACTCAATTGGGTAGCATAACTGCACCAAAGTGGATGATATGACTCTCAAGCTTTTGATGAACTTTAAACAAGGCAAATTGATGATCTCATGTGGGCAACATAACACCTCTTTATTCAAAGGAAAATTAGGACTATGTGTTTGGTCTAAATTATTTGTTTACACTAAGTATTGACTTCAAACAAGACTTTTATCTAGGACAAGGCTAACTAATTTAACCACTCTTAGATCCTAAACTGATAAGGTTGCTTCATTTTGTTGGAATCCATCAATATACGTCATTTAAGAGGATTGTAAGTGTTCATCCAAAAGTAAATATGCATTATATAGTAGGGTTGTTACACCCCCCCTTCTCTCAAATGATAGTACTGTAATATGGACCTTGAGGCACACCTTGCACCAACAATACTTCTGTGGCAAGTGGGGATTTATCTAAGATATAACAAGTTTCTGAATGATCTAGGGGAATCAATTTCACAATGACTTTCATGCCAAATAATGTAAAATAAAAGCATGGATTTTGGGTCTGTATCACTTGGTTTATTGCAAAAAGGTCTAGTCCTTTTTACAATCACTACATCCTGCTATTCACTCAGTGTAGTGAGATGTCCAAGGTGCCACTACGTCCCATGTGTAACTCCAATTAGGAGCCAAATGATGTCAATGTTGGGAGGTGGAACCCCGGGTCAAAGCTTCCTTAAATAACTCATGGGAGGTGATGAAGTCCCCCTCATAAGCCAAGTTTGCATAAAAATAAAGAAAGCATGAAAGTAGAAATACTTTAGAGTCATTTTCAAGGTCACCCAAACTTTGACATGTTTTTGGGGAGTGCTTTAGATGACTTTATTTCTAATCCTTGGAGCAGGCTACTTTTAATAAGAATGGGGATTTTGATTCTAAGGGATCCCTAAAGGGGAAAATAGAAGAGCATACACATAACATCCCTCTTTTTTCCAAACAAAATTTAATGTAAACAACTAAGTAAATACAAAAAGCTTTGAAAAGGTGAGTTCATTTTTAAGCCCAAATGAAAAATGAGGTGGTGTTCATTTGACCCCTTGGTCTTAGTTGCAAACTTTGAAAAAAATTCACCATAAACATCTAAATTCTTTTGTTAAACACCAAAAAAAGGTTCCTAATTAAATTTTAAGCATGCAAAAGGTGATCTAAACATGTTTTTAGCAAATGTCAAGCTTGGTCCTACAACAAAAATGTTAGCATGTGCTTTAGCCTTGAAGCTCTTTTGGGTTTGAAACAATGAGCTTTAGAAAATGAGCTCTCAGGTTTATGTTTTAAGAAAAACGTAGTGATCAACGTCAGTTTATATAACTGACAATGGTTGCATTTTCTAATAGATGTCAGTTATCCAACTGACATCATTTATACCAATGTGACCGATGACAGTTATACAACTAATGTTGGTTTTACTAACTGACATCGGTTAAGATATGCAATCAATGTTGGTCTTTCTTGCTGATGTCAATTATTGCATAAAATTGTGGCAAACAGAAATGACAAAATAAAGTTAGAAAATCAATGTGAAATAGTTTCAAGGGTCCAAATGAATATTTTAAAGTTGTAAAATGATCTTCTTTAGGTGTGAGATGCGTCTTGTCCCACTGGGTGTGCCATAATGTGATCTAGGAATTTAACTCAAGAGAGGATGGTTAGTATGGTTAACACAAAAAACTAACAAACATAACTAAAAATTAAGGAATAAAACACAAGAATTCCTTCACCTTCCTTGGATGCTCCAAATGCTTTTGTAGTAGTGGCTTGCTCAATTTTATGCTCATGAAGTCCTTGGCAATGGAAGCTTGGCTACCTCCATCTCTCCTTGGCACCTTTGGCTTGTGGCTTAGCTTATATTGGAATCAATTTGACATGGTAACACTAGTTTAATGAAGCTTTTAGAACCAATCCTGCATTATAACTTTGCATTCTCAAGTCTTTGAAATGATGTGGTAAGGCCTCCTATTTATATATTTTTGAAAATGTCTAGAATCAACCTGAACCATCCATCCTGAGATTGAGATGTGTGGTTGAGGATTAATTCAATTTTTGAAAATAAGTTTGTAAGTATCCTCATCATGACATTGGAATAAGGGGTAATTAATAGGCATGGAGGGCATCATAGAAGGCATTGATGAATGGAGGGTATGAATCTTGATATTCATGGCATTTATGGCCTAGAGATGTCTTACCAATAAATGAGGTCACTTGATGATGAATATATTTAATATTCATTTAAAAAAATAATTTTTCAACAAGTTTCCATGGAATTTTTGATTAGGCCATGATTTGGGTTAATTAACTCTTAAGTATGTTTAAGCACTTTGTGCACAAATTACTCAAATTGATCACAATGCCTTATTATTGGTCAAAAATTTAACTGAACTAGAATTAGAAGGTAATTTCAGATGTGTTGGATCTGTATTCCCATTTAGGGTGTTACCAACAACAAATAACAAAGGCACATGTCTTATGCAGAATATTTGATAGGAAAGAGCAATCTAGAACACCTAGGTGCAAAATTGGTATTTTGACTCAAAATGATCTGATCAAAGTTAGCTGGCCCATAAATTGCATTACCCCATTTAATAATACTTTAGCCAAAATAAACATTTGAATATGTTAGTTTCACATTATTTAGTATATTTTAATGTTTTTAGGCCAATTTGTGCATTTTAGGTGAAAATTGGTCAAAAGCCTGGTTGGAGGTTATTGATGGCCAGATTTAGGTGTCTACAGTATCAACTATGGCTGAGTTACTATATTACTTTATATATTCATTTCATGTAGCATCCTCATGACATTAGAGATATATGATGTTAGATGTAATGTGTGTACTTATTGTTATCACTTGAATATATATGTGATATCTATTCAGATTCTTAGGTGTAATCTATTTATGGTATATATGTTTAATTAAAAAAATTCACATAATTCTATGTCTAATCTAGTGGGGTTATTACATGTGGTATCAGAGATGTGGCTCAAACTGTAGGACCTAATGAGTCCATTAGAATTTTCATATCTTTTGTTCATCAGTGTGAACCTATTATTGTGAAGTAATACACTACAATTTAGACTTGAAGTGTCTCAGTGTGGAACCATGTTACACAATGATTAGAGTTTTATGACATTTTTAAAATGTGTGTGGGATATTTAGGGTATACCCTTAAGATCACTCATATCCCTTTGAGTTTTTTAGGAGTCTAGTTATTGAGTATCCCAATGGCGATGGTTGTATTCGAGGTTTGGGTAGATGGGTATATAACATAGTTCATGAGTTATGAACAAAAGCTTTCTACCATAGTTTGATCACTTAAAATAAACACCTTGAGAGTAACTAAACCTTTTATTGATTATCATGTCACTTTTTTCCATTTATGTTTTATGAATGTTTGATAAGCTCAGGATGCTTTTAATTTAAAATTGATGTGCTTTAATTCTGTGTCTATATTTATAAATCCTAGGTATGAAAAATATTATAAGGCCATTTTTATTTTAGTACCATCTAGGGAAGTGCAAAATATTCTTAGTAGAGTATGGCTGTAATGCTTGATAATTCCTTTGTGTTAAGAGTTGGGTTATGGAAATTGCACTCTTAAGATATGTAGTTTAAAAACAAGTATCATCTCTTCAAGTTAACATAGAGGTGCATTATTTTATTGTCTTATTCTCTTTTGAAATTAATATGATGCCACTAAAAGGGTCTTATATGCATGATGTTAATTTAGTATTCTTTAAATGGGAATTAAATCTGAATGTCATTTGATTGTACTCCCTTAAAATTTGTGAGAAAATGTTTTCTACTCTTGGTGAGAGATAATTTTTAAAATTAGATAGATGGACACATCTTTGTGATTGGTATATCTCTCTCAGTTGTGAAAATAGATTGAGATACCATAATTACAAGATTGGGTAAGTAGTTAGTATTTGGTAACATTGAGTTGCGGTGTTTTCCTTTACCTGGTGAAGGTATGTAGGAGTTTTTGAGATGATAGTTCTCTACTTTTTACTTATAACTTTTTGGACTAATTACTTGATTTAACTTGAGATTTTAAGACCATGTGAGGTAGAAAAACTTAATTCATATAATTATATACTAAGAATTATAAGTTGATTATAATTAGTATGATATTATTCACCATTGCATAGATTGATACTTATCTCTTTTGCTGAATGCATGTTGTTTTAAAGAGATATTTTTATAAATTTTTATAGAAGTGAGTAGGGTATATGATGTGTGGAACATATTGTTAATCTAGGGGTTGGAATAAAATTTTAACTTGTTATGTGCTAGTTGATCAAGTAAGGAGATATTGTTTTGTTTATTTCTCTAGAAGGTTGAAATAACAACGTGATTCTTGACCTATGTATGTTATGTTAATTTTAAAATTAATTTCTCTTAACTATGAATATAACTCTATAATTTAGGGCCATGAAATATGATACTAATTATGTGTGGCTAGTGGTAGCTTGATACAATTACATATTTATTGTATGATTTCTTTCTAGAATCATTTAGCATATAACTTTGCTTCATTGATCTGATAGCATAAAATTGTGATTCTTTGAAAACATTGTACACATTTTAAGATCATTAGGTTATAGAGACTTAAGGGAAGAGTGGTGAGTTGGGAATGTGAGTTATAAGTGATAGGACGCTATCCTACTTAGCCTCACATTAACTCAAACTATTGGTACTGAGTTGGATTGATAGATGGATTTAGCAAATCTAGGATTTGATAGGTGAAACTTATCAAATTTAGTCATATATCCATACACATGAATATAGTGGACATAGATTATATATGGACAAGTATTCCATGATTTTTTTATACTTTATATTTACCATCCCTATTCATCATCATACTTTTCAGGAGGTCCATGGAGTAGTGATAATATTGACATGTTATACTTATCCAAAGCTACGTAGAGAAGCAATAGTATTAACATATACACATTATTCTTTTTGAATGTCCTAATTACTTTTCTCTGTGATAAGAAAAACATTCTCTAGGATAAAGAGATGTGTTGAGGGCTAGAATTTTTTTGTGATACTCTCCTTAGTCATTTACTTTGACTTGTATGATGATCTTATGTGTTTTGAGGATTCAGTGAAATTTCACTAATATATGTGGGACCCTTCAAGGTAACATAAGTGGTTGGTCCTATAGTATATAGACATGCCTTAATGATTCTGGACCCTGGGGTAGTCATGAAATAATTAGTTAGATTAATTAATACTCACAAACTTTGTTTTTATAAAAAGAAATATCATTGAGCAGGGTCTTACGGGAATAATACACTAGGAATAGTGAAATTTAAAGGAACTATGGTGAGTTTTGCAGGTAATTTTCTATTTATTTTCTTAATTTAACATTCTATATCATGTTATTGCTATTCTAAGAAATATTTTTGATTAGAAACTTGTCTAGGAATAACCATCATCAGGGGCGATGACTAGCTTTAGGGGGAAAGATGTTACATCCTAATTCCTTGATAGACAAATTTGATAGATTATTTGTGGATATCTATAGTTAACAAATTTGGATTTGGATATAATTCTGACTAAAGATTGAGATTTATGTTATTTTGGGATAATAGAATGTTTCTTAGTTAGATGTAATTTCAATATTTTTTATTATGAATTGGTTTATGTATGAATTTATATTCTAAGCATATTAATATTTAATTTTAGTTATATTATTGCTTATGTTTATCATGTGAAATGATATAATGACTTACATGTTGTGAGGTAGATGTAGGAGAATTCTTCCCTCAAGCATAATGGAGGGAGATCATCATCGAAGAGGATGTTGTAGATGGATACGTTGAAGGTCTACAGAGAGCTAGCGAAACCCTACATATGCACACAATAGTTATTCATGGTAGAAATGCATTTAATTTCTCATGATATGTTTATCAATTATTTTGGAGTGTTGCTTTCTTAGGTTTGTGAAATTGTCTTGCATGTGACCATAAATGTTTGAGATTTAACTTATTGGATTAATTTCAAATAATTAATCTATAATTAAAAATTGAAATAATAATTAATAAATATACTAGTAATGGTAAATTTGAGAAAAAGGAAATAAAACTTTGAAAATCTAGAAATTTCCATAAAATAGAAAAGAGGAAAGATTTAGATTTTTAGGAAAGTTTTAATTAAATATTATGATTTAAGAAATAAGGATAAAAACAAATAAATAAATAAAATAGTAAAGCAAATAAATCATGATTTAAAAAAAAGAGGAATAATTCTTAAAAATTAAAAAAAAAAGAAACTTTATTTAAAAGAGTATTGCACCTATCTTTTGGGGGAGGAAAAAAAGATAAAGAGTAGCTTGGAGGAGGTAGCATTTATAGGAGGAAGCAAGAGGAAGACAAAATAATTTTGTTTAGATCAAGCTCTTTCAAGCACATGGAACAAGTAAGCATACTATTTAAATTCAATAGTTAAATTTCTGGCAAAGTATAAATGTTTTATAATTGAAAAAGAATGATTTGATAATTTAGATAGCTTTATAAACTTGTATATAATTGAGACCAATTTAAACCTTGCTATTATGTAATCTTCTAATAGCCATATTTATATTTGTAGTTAATGGTGTATTTGCTAGTATTTATACCTAGGTTTGATTATATCCATATTTATATCCCAATGGTAAATTAAAGACGTATATGTTAGTATTTGAGACTAATTTAAAGAGAGTCTGGTTATATAATGGCATCGCCTTTTGAATTGACCAAGGTGTTGATCTTCACCTTCTTCATTGCCTTCACGCAATAATTTTTATCACCATGCCTAGGATTCAAACCACTCAAAGCAGCCTTTTCACCCAACAAATATGAGAATTTCTATTCTTTTCTACTTATATATCCAACATTGTTATTAGCAGTTCTGTTCTATTGTTATTAGTGCTTATATAGGAAGTTTTATTTTGTGTTATTAGTGCTTATACAGATGACATAATAGCCTTTTCTAATTGTATAACCAACATTTTTTCCATATCAAGCTTTGTTCTTTTCTTTTCTTAACTCAACCCAAGGGAAACATCACCACCATTCATTTTATCTCAGTTGTTTCAACTTAAGTATAACTATGATCCATTTTCTTCAAGGATTTTAACAAACTCAAGAAGCCCCTTTTTACTTTCAATAGACTAAAAGTATGCATTTATCTCCTTGTCTGGATAACACACACACACACACACACACACAAACACACACACACACACACACACACACACACACACACACACACACACACACACACACACACACACACACACACACACACACAATGTATATATATTGAGGTCATGTTCATTTTTAGGAGTGTGAGTCGATTCACATCTATTTCCTGCATTTAACAATCATGTTCTAAAAGTAACTTTCTTCGATTCCATCATGAGTTTCTTTATACGTTAGCTAGTGCATATTTGATTTTACCTTATTGTGAATTGATGGGAAGGGTAGAGGGAGACCCAAATTTAGTTGGTTATTTATAATGAAAAATAAACTTGTAGTGCCAAAACATGTAGCATCATTTGTTTTAGAAGTGGATGGTAAAATACTGTTATTGATATATTGTTTGACCCTCAACATTATTCACTCTGTACCATTGATATAAGTATTAGCATGAACTCAGAATGAATTTAGGTGTTCCATGTATAAGGATATAAATATTGATTTTTAGCGACTTGGTGAGGGAATGTAACACCAATAATAGTATATTTTGGTAATAGACCAATGAATTATTTAATAACAATTTGAGTAAAAGAAATCAATAGATCTACTTGCTCATCGTAGATGTTTTTAAATGTAATATATATGTAACATAAAATAATTCAATATATATTCAATACTTTGGTTAGCATTTGGTTATGCAATATTATAATATGAAATTGGATATTTAATATTGTACATAGTATCAAAAATGGATTACATATAACAACTAATTTATGGCGATAGTGGATGAGCATAAAGGTGGATATATATTAACCAAGTTATTAATATATGTGGTAACATGGGTTAGGTTACCAATAGATCATTATGATATATCTACCAAATTTTTTTACCTTAGTAAATATTCATCTTTATTTGAGAATTATTTTACCATTGGGTTTGGTCATTAACTTAGTACAAAACATGGTTCATATGTTTAGATATATATTCTGTTAGAATATATATGTAATTTTCGAATATTAAATTGGATATGTATATTTAACTAGACTATATATCACGTAAGATATAAAATAATTATGAAATATTTTGATTCTTGAAACTTGACTAATTAAATAGTTATTATCAAACATAGAGTGGTTTAATCCTTCGAGTTGAACAGTTGAACTTAGCTACTCTCTATTGTGAGTAAAACTTTGTGGAGCCTTTAAATCTTTATTATATGTAAAATCATTACCTGTAATTTGACAATGTATTGAGTGTTTCATGACTACTTACATAATTAGAAATGGGGTGGATTACTTAGCTATTATTCTCAAGTGAAATATTAGCTAGTAAATTGAAAGGAATGATTAAGTTATTTAGTGAATGATTGCTTATTAACCCCCAAATATAAATTGATTATGAAACTAGATATCTTGTGTTTTTGAGAAAAATAATGTTCTGGGTTATTATTATAAAAAGTGTGATCTTTATGTTAAAAACCACTTCATGATTGAATTACTATGCCTAGTAGTTAAGATTAAAACACTAAAACATGGTTTAAAAGTGGCATAGCATTAAAATACCTTCATGTGGAGCACATTAGAATGTGCAAGTTCTTGTATGTGGAGATTTTATTAGTAGTTCTCTAGACGATTGGAATAAGTCATTACATTACCTAAGAATTAGGAAGCTATAACCCTTGGATTAGTCTCCTAAAATTAAATGGTTCAATAGGATAATGGGTTTATCTGGCTCACTAATAATAATATGAAAGATTGTTTTTAATGTATTTATTAGGGAATACTTGTGTGCATTACATACTATAAGTGTATTATTATAAATATTTTGTTATACTTAATGTATAGTGGTGAATTGTGATGCATGTTGTTGGTATGTAGTATACTCGAGTGGTATAATTTTTATTGTATACTTGTTATTATCTGTGAGTTAGTTGAGTCTTGAAAATTATAAGTTTGGTTTATATGTTGTGTAGTTGGGAACCTAGATAGTATGGGATATCATAGGGTACTACAGTGGAAATTATGTTGTACCTAAGTGGTACTTAATGTAGTGATTATACCCAAACTCAAATTTACATCTAACTATTTTATTATATACCTGTTGGTTATGGCTATGGATAGTGTGTGTTATTACAGTTGGAAAGACTTGTATATGTGTGCATGAAAACTTGAGAGTTTAGCTAATATTGTATTGGTATGTTATTGTATTCCATGGAATGATGAATTACTTATTATATATATAGTTACTTGTGTAACGCTTGTGTTTCTATGTATTTGAGACTACTTCATGTGATTACTTGTGGAAAACTGGTAGTTAAGTCTTAAAACACTGAACTGTGGTAGTATGGGATGGCATAGGGTTTAGATAACTGAAAACCAATTATATTATTGAATTATATAGTTAAATTGTATTTTTACTTGGGTGGTATATTTTTAATCATTATTTTTAGTATGGGATATAATATAATGGAAAATTCATGCATATGTTAAATGGACTTAATGTATGCTATTATTACTCCTATGTATAGTGTGCCATGTGATGTATTTGCTAGTAAGATGTAAGTTGATGAATCTTATGGTTAAATTGTATTTGACCAATATGCATTGCTAATGTGAAGTAAGGAGTGAGATAAACTTCACTAGCTTATTGGTATTTCAATGTTAAATGAAGGTGGTTTGATCAAGTGGTGTGTATGAAATTGATTGATCTAGATTATTATCATTTTTGATTTGTAAATTTTTAGGCTAAAGTATGTTTAGTGAGACATTATCATTTCATGAGTATGGTTCACATGTTAGTGTGATATATTTTAATAGAATGGATTTCTATGATACATTGCATATCTAGTTTAAAATCATAAAATACATAAGTACTTGCTAGTCTCTCTGGATTCTTGTGCCATCACTATCTATTCATTCATGAAGGGAGGGCCATTATCTAATGGGATTGGTACGAGGGATCATTGGTCCATGGTTGGTGTGGTAAAGTGCTTAGATAATGCTCTCCCTCCCCATAGTAGTACTACTATTGAGATCACACTTGAGATTGCCACAAATACTAGAGAGTCTGGGGAACTCATGCCCCATGGAGCCAGGTATCTAAATTATGTACATTGTGTTAGATTAAATATTATTATTGAGTATTGTCATGAATAATTATAATTACTTATTATTGTCTATTAGTAGTGGAGACTGTAGAGTTACATCATCTATGGTTGAGTTGATGTATTACTTTCTATATTCATTTTATGTAGCATCTTCATGACATTAAAGATCTGTGATGTAAGATGTAATGTGTGTTCTTATTTATATCACTTGAATATATATGCAATCTATGTTTATATTCTCAGGTGTAATCTATTTATGGTATATATGTTTAATTTAAAAAATTCACATAATTCTATGTCTAACCCAACGGGGTTGTTACACCTCAGCTACAATGACATATTAGCAAATTTTTCATCATTGTTTACCACTTTATTTCAAGTGTGCAAGGCTGAGTGTACAAGGTGTATAATTAGGAACCAACACTCAAATAACACCATTATTAGGGACAAGTTAAGAACCTTGGCCCTTGTGTTACTAGGGACTCTTGCAGAGAGTTTTAAGTATTTCATGTTGTAAAGTTCTTTGTTGTTACTACATTGATTTGACTATCTTGGCTGACAACAAGTTTAACACTACACTAGGGACGTGCTAGGACTTATTTAGGCTTGATAATTGACTTATAATATGTTCATTGCAAAGGAATATTAAGATTGCATGTTGGAAGGTGTTTTTTCCCTTTTGAACATTAGTCTAAATATTTTAGGGTCTTTGTTTTTACTCTCATCATTAGCTTCACCAAATTATGTTGTTAGCATGTATAATGATTAGTTTGTTAACTATTATATTATAGAATTGTGATTCTAGTGGTGAATCCAATTTTATCACTTGGTTTCAAGGAAGACCAGTTCTTATTTTGACTATTTTTCTATTAAGTTTTAACTTGGGTATTTTCTTGTTTGCAAGCTGGAAGGATTGAGATCATCCTTCAAAGGTGACTCTTCTAAGAAACTTGTCTCACCATTAAGTTTATATCAAATATGGAGTCAAGTTTGGAGGCCTATTGGAGAGTAAAGTTCAGATGCTAAAAGCCATCAAGATTTTGATAATATTGAACTATATATTGACCCTCCCATTATTGAGGACTATCATAGCTCTCCTAGCAATTTCGAGACCTACAATCCTATGTATTACCCAACTCCTTCTCAACTAGCTGAATCCCCTCCCAAGTCTGACCCACCAGATCCACATTATTCACCCCTTTATATCTCTTTACCAATTGTTCATGAACCCACTATTGAACCAATCATGAGGCATAGGGATCTATATGTGAATAAATGTCTTGCATTCAATGTTCTTAGATTTAGTCTTATCAATTTTGAAGAAGGCTATCCTATTAAAGTTAGGAAATGCTTCCCAAATTTTTGAGGGAACAATGCAATGAGTGGTGATCAACACCTGAGGGATTTTCAAAATATCATTGAATATTATGAGGTTGAGATCATTGAAGATATTTATGCACACATTGGAGGAAGATGCTCGCGAGTGGTTTAACTCTCTTCCCCCTAGATGAATCAATTTGTGGGCAGAAAAGAAGAATGTATTTATAATTTAGTATGGTGAAAGAGTTGATAAAAGTTTCTTTTAGCTAAATTTGAAAATATAAAAAAGAATCCTAATGAATGTGTGCAAAACTTCAATATATATTTCAATAAGGTTATGATGTGGCTACCCAGAAACATCAAGTCTAGTGATATAATGTTCTTGATAAAGTACTGTGATGTCTTTGATAAGAAGGCTACATACTACTTGAGGGATAAGGCTCCCACTAACCTATGATTGGAATTCAATATGGCCATCCAAATTCAGAACAACATAAAGGTTGTGGGAAAGCATATGAATAAGTGGACTGATGTAAAATTGGTTAATCCAAAAAAGACAGTCCAAAAAAATTGCCAATCTTGAGGATACTATTAAAAATTTGCCCTCTACTATCAAATAAATGTCATACAAGTTTGCCAAAGCTGATAAAGGGATCCCTCATGTGTCTACGAGTCAAGAAAGGATTCCAAATCTGAATCAAGTATAAAGGGGGCCTAATTTCCATAATAAAGGTAATGATAAAGGGAATAGGCTTATATGTGATGAGAGAACAGATATAAATTAGAATAGAGGGGTTGAAAAAGAAGTGCATGATTCATTGAATTCCAAGGTGAATATGGTAGGTTGTGACATGGATAGTGATTGGTATGACAAGTGATTTATTCCACATCCCCCATGTGATACCACTAAAATGATTGATGAATATGTAGATGGACTTGAGTTTGCATCATTTGATGATGAGATCTTAATGTTAAATTATCAAAGCCCTCAAAGTGAATTGACTACCTCCATAGAATTATTGAGTATTATTACTATTGATCAATTTTGGAGTGTGGTTGAAAAAGTAAGTGTCCCAACTCCTAAATTTGCCTATGATGTTACTATGGCACAAGCATATGAATTTACCATTCATGATTTTGATTTATTACATTCTATGATGATTAAGAAATATGATGGGGGAATTTTTTTAGTTAAGGATAGGCAGCTACTAATCAATGCAATAATTACCCAAGAGGAGTATCACTTGAGAAGTAAATATTAGGCTGTTGCTCCTCAAGAGACTAGCCCTATAAATCCAAAGGTAGGGGATGCAATAAAGGAAGTTAAAAAAAAATAATAGTCCCTAATGTTTCTAAACCAACACCCATTTCCCAAGTTGCTAAGCCTAAAGGTACTCCACTAAGAATAAGGTACCTTTGATATTTAGTATTCCTAAGGGTTTGAATGATGTTAAACAAAATCCACCTTTGAAGTCTATTATTAAAAATGCAAATTCATCCCAACCTACTCCACTTCAAACCTTAAGTGATTGTATCCCACTTGAAAGTGTTGTTAACCTTCCACCAAATACTCCTCTTCCTCAGAATAGTATATGTGATATGGCCCATGTGTTGAGCCAACTAAAAATCACTGTGATAATTGTTGAATTATTAAAAATACCTGAACATAGGAAGAGATCACTTAAATACTTGGAATTTGGTGAGAAGTTAGCTATAAATGAAATTGAATTACCATAAACACCCCTAGAAAGTGATGAATAATTAAAAGAAGTTATTGAACATACTCTAGAAGTCTATTTGGGGACCACACTTGTAGAAAGTTAGTTGAATGTGGATCCATTTTATACAACCCTAATGATCAATGGTTTGTCTATTCACAATTATATGTTTGATTTTGGTGCTTCTTTCAATGTGATGCCCTTGGGTGTCCTAAATGAGATTTATGTAAATATTACATCAACTTTTAGAAAATGTTATGCCATGGACTCATTAAACAAGTCAAGGGGTTGGTAGTGCAGTTAGGAGTACATCTAGGTAAGTATTTAAATATGGACATGGTAGTTTTAGATTTCCCACCCAAGTGGGGGATGTTGCTATCACATAAATGGGCTACTAACATGGGTGTAAGTGTAAAAATGGACTTATCTTATGCGACCTTTGCATTGGAGGGTAATATGGTTAATCTTTATAGAGAGCCAAAGATGTTTCATGTAATTGAAGATCCAAAATGTTCTCTCAATGAAGTGTTGTACATGGATGTTGTCCTGGGAAGCTTTGTTAGGAATATTGATGTTGTTAAATAGTCTGTTGCTCTTAATTTTGAACCTAAGAGTGAATGAGTAGTTTGGAGGATGTGCTTTAATAGGGCTTACTCCAATCTTGAAAATGGAGCTGGGTTTGTATTCCATGCCCCCAATGGTAAGTGCTTCAAGTTTTCTTTAAAGCTATCCTTTAAGTGCACTAATAATGTTGATGAGTATGAGGCACTTTTGTTTGGTTTACATATTGCCTATAAACATGGAGTTAAAAGTTTGATTGTCAAGGATGATTTTGAGCTAGTGGTTAAATAAGTACACAATGATTATACCACCAAAAATAAAAGGTCAAAACAATATCAAAATTCTATGTGGGATTTACTTGAATTATTTGATGCATTAAATCTTTGTTATCATGATAGAAGTTTAAATAAAGAAGCTGATAGACTTTCAAGGTTAGGTGCTCAATTTGATATTGTAAATACGAGCCCTCATTGTCAGTATCAGGTAGAGGTACTTGTTAGGCCTTTAGTCCTAGATAATATTCATCATTGGCAAGTGTTTGATGATGATGATTAGATTAAAAGGTTTTTAAGTTATGAATTTGAGTTATATGATAAGCTCATAGACTTGGAATCCATGGTTTAGTTTTGTGATAGAAAGGAAAACTTGTTTGGGAAGGACATTATTCAACTGAAGACAAACACGCTCTTCATAGGATTGGTAAGTTTAGAAGAATTTTTTGATGGAGCAGATAGAATAAAGACTTGATACTCATATATTTCAAAGGATGTGACTGAGTGTAATTTGGGTTTTCATGAGAATCCAAGAAAGGTTTGGCTGGGTACTCACCTAATTGAAATTGAGAATCAAGTTTACATATAACTGCTTAAAAAGTACCAAGATTGTTTAGCATGGTATTATTCTAAGCTAAAATCATATAGGGAAGATTTGTTCTAGCATGTTATCCCATTACATCTTAACATCAATCTTTTAGGCAAAAATAGAGATCTATTAACTCTATCTTGGCCACCAAGATGAGGGATGAATTAAATATGCTGAGGGATGGTGGAATCATTTAGCCCATTAGGTACTTATCATGGGTTGAAAATTTAGTCCCTATGAGAAATAAGAATGGTGACATCTACTTGTGTGTGGATTTTTATAATTTAAATAAAGCTTCTTTAAAAGATAATTATCCCATGCCCAATATGGAAAACCTATTGTAAAGTGTTACTAGATTAGAGATTTCTAATTTAGATGGTTTCTCCAGATATAACTAGGTTGTGGTGAAAGAATTTGAGAGACCCAAGACCACATTCAAAATGCCTTGGGGTACGTATGTATATATGAGGATGCCTTTTAGGTTGATGAATGCTAGCGAAACATTCTAGTGAGCTATGGATATTTATTTTGTAGGGATAATTAACAAGTTCATAGCTATGTATTAGGATGATACCACCATGTACTCCAAGATTAGAGAAGAACATTTGGAGCATCTAGAGAAAGTGTTGATCAGATGAAGGGAGTTTGACATTTCACTTGATCTGAAGAAATGCCACTTTGGAGTATAAAAGGCTAAGTTGTTGGGACATTTGGTGTCCAAGGATGGTGTCATGATTAACTTTGAAAGGATAGAATCCACTAAAAAAGTGCTTATCTCATAGTCCAAGAAGGGAATTCAGTCCTTCTTTAGGAAAATTAATTTCATAAGGTGGTTTGTGTCTAATTTTGTAGAGATTACTCTACCTATTACTTTTATGCTGAAGAAGGACCAAACCATCAAATGGGAGGAGAATGCTATGTAAGCATTTAATGACATCAATGGAGCTTTAAAGTCTGCTCCTATCTTAACCAACCCTGATTACACAAAGTCATTCTAGATATTCTCTTTTGTATCATACAATACTGTTGTTGATATTCTATTATAAAATAATGAAGATGGTGAAGAGTATCCCATAGCTTTCTTTAGAAAAGCTGTGCAACATCCTGAATTGAACTATACCATCATGGAAAAATAAGATTTCAATCTCTTGAAAGATGTCAAGATGTTCAGGCCTTATATTCTGAGTTCAAATATTGTTGCTTATGTCCCACATACCATGGTGAAGGACATCTTGACTCAGACTGAAGTATCTAACAAGAGATACAAGTGGGTCAATAAGTTACAAGAGTATGACATGGATATTCATATCACCAAGTTAGTAAGAGGGATGGGTCTAGCCAAGCTTATGGCTGAGACCAATTTGCAAGCTATTGAGGTAAACACTGCTATTTTTAATGTTGATTTTTTTGTGTCAGTTTAACATGTCTATGTGGTATAGAGACATTATATATTAATTAAAAAATCTAAATTATCCCCATAACTTAGACAAAAATCAAATAAGAGCTTTCAAACTTGTCTCCCAAAAATACCACTTAACTAAGAATGGACTAACATGGAAGAATCCAGATGGGGTGCTCTTAAGATGTGTGCTAAAAGAACAAAGTGTTGACTTGATTGAAGACTTCCATAGTGGAGTATGTGGTGGTCATTTTTCACCTAAAGTCATAGCTCATAAAATTCTTGGAGTTAGTTATTGGTGGCCATCATTGTTTAAATATGTTTCTCAGATGGTTAGAAAGTGTGAGAAGTGTTAATATTTTACTAGGAAAATAAAAGCTTCAGGTTCTCTTCCCTTACAACTTGTGATGATTAAAGGCCCATTTAAACAATGGGGAATGTATTTCATTGGAGAAATTATTGATTCATCAAGTACTGGACATAGATGGATACTAGTTGTAACTAACTACTTCACAAAATGGGTTGAGGTAATCCCTAAAAAGAAAGTAACACATCAAGGAGTAATGGATTTTTTGTTGAATTAAATTATTTATAAATTTGGTGTGCCTATTAAGGTTATTATTAACAATGCCATGAGATTCAAATCCAAACCTTTAGTGGCATTGTCCAAAGAGTAAGAGATTGAGTTGACCTATGCTTCCAATAACAACCCTCAGGGGAATGGGCAAGCATAATCCAGTAAAAAGAACTTGCTCAAAATCATTAGATGTACTTTGGAAGCAAATGAGAAGAAGTGGGGTGAACAATTGAAGTTTGCCTTATGGGCTGATAGGATTACACCTAAGAGAGCTACAGGCAAAAGCCCTTTTGAGCTTATTTATGGAGCTCAAATATTTTTGCCTACGAATTTATAGTTTCCCACCTATCAAATCATGCAACAAACAGAGGATGATGATAAGATCAACCACTATGAAATTAGGATGAAAAAAATTATTGAGTTTGATGAAATTTGAAGACAAGCTCATGAAAGACACCTCAAGTTTAAGAAAAAGCTAGAGAAGATATTTGATAAAAAGGTTGCTCCAAGGACTTTCCAAGTAGGTAATATGGTTCTACTTTGGGACAACAAGCCTAAGGAAAAGGGAAAGTATGGAAATTTTGATGCCTTGTGGATGGGTCCCTATTCCATTGATTGTCAAATTGTATAAAAATAATTTCTTTCTGAGAGATCTAGATGGTGAAATATTGAAAATTCCAGTTAATGGTAGACATTTAAAACACTTCCTTAATTGTGTCCATAACCTACAATTAAGTATAAATTATATAGTTTTTTGTCTTTTGTTGTTTCAACGCTTTATTACACCTCTACTTTGGGCCTTGTTTATACAATTTCCCTTTGTGTTTTTTTCCAAATCCTTTTGATCTATTTTTATTAAGTCTACCATGTTTTATTAATCCCCCATGAGTTTTTGTTGATAAATTTCTAAGTGTTGACTTTGTGGCCCATTGGATTAGCACCTGGTCTTACATTTTGGGGTTCTTTGCACACTCATAGGGGGTATGCATCCTCGAGTGAGAGATAGTGTTAGTGCCCAAAATTGCATTGAAGTAATTGAGCCTGAGTCAAGTATAAAAGCCTAAGTCCTTAGCCATTTTCCTATTTTATAGTGTTCCTTTGAAAGGCCAAGTTCATGTTAAATCGTTTAAGTGTTGATTTGGTCTTTACTTAGTGTGAAATAGCCCTATTTATTTAGGGAAAAGTGTTTACACAAATATTTTAAAGGCTTATTTATTTTGAATATTTTGCTTGTGCAAAAAGTCTGAAGGGCCATATTCTTTCAGGCATTTTATCCACACAAAAAGATTGATAAAATTATATTTTTTTTGGGAAAAATGTAAAGGTCATATGTTTCAAGGAAATTATTTCAGACATTTTTTTCAAAACAATTATACTGACAAAAGGCCCAAAAATAGGAATGCCACAGATAAAATGTTTGAAATAATTCTTTAGAAGACCAAAAGGTTGAATGAAGCCAAAATAAGGTGAATTAATTATCTCAAAGACCAAGTTGCTTCAAGACATAAATGCTAAAAATAGAAGTCCCAATGACCAAAAGCTCCAAGAGCCCCATGAGAGTGACAAGTGTTAGCATCTTGATGGGTTGCCTAATGATCCAATGGCATGCAAGGGTTAACAAAAGTCAAATAACCTCTAGAGGAACATGAAGAGGACATGTTTCAAACTCTTAGCAAGTGACCAAACAATATGATGGCTGTGCATATGTTATTGACAGTAGATGTCAAAATTAAGCTCAACCATTATACATTAGGGATTAAACTTGATGATCATGTAAATGTCACTGACAATCATGTAAACATCAAATTATGGGTGCATGAACATCAAAATTAAGCCACAATAACTATATATTGGGGCTTAAATTTGATAATCACATGATCATCAATGACGTTTGTGTGGATGTCAAATGATAGGTGCACAGAAGTCAAAATCAAGCCATGGTAATTATCTATTAGGGATTAAATTTGATGGTCATATGATCGTCAATGACATCCACATAAATGTCAAATGATGGGCATATGAATGTCAGAATTAAGCTTGGTGATTATTTATTAGGGATTAAATTTGATGATCACATCCTTATCATTTGAAGTGCACATGAACATCTTTGACGGGCACATGACCATCAAATTTAAGTAGTGGTAGAGTGAAATTTTTATCAAAGCCTAGAATGGACATGGGACCACCACATCGCAAAAGGGAAATAGCCCAGGCAAAGATTGACTATGTAAGGTGTCGAAAGCCCATGGATTATCTAGGTGGCATGATCTCTAGGGTCTTAATGGAGATATAATGGCTTGCAATAAAAACTAATGATAAATAGACACCGAGAGCCCATAGAGCTACCAAGCGACATGCTCACATTCATCATACAAATAAGGATCTAGTAGTGCTAGTCTTAGGTGGAATGTTTAAGGATCTAGACCCAATGATGTATTGACATGTGTCTTATAGGCAATAGTCACATTTTAAGTAAGTGAATAGAGTGACATAGTGATGCCACATAAGCATACACAACACATTCAAGGACCCTATACAAGGAAATTGGTTGAGATTCCACCACTGATAGTAGGTTGACTTGGAAAATTTGAAAATGAGGCATGGTAACACCAAGGTTGAAAACAATGCATTTTTGTATTAAAAAATATATGAGGAAAGCCCTAAAATGTAAAATGTAAAAAATAAGCTAGAGCCAAAATGTAAAAGTTGAAAATAACCTAAGTTGTATTTTCATTTTCTTTGTTTTTCCAAGCTCCTCCATGGAAAGAAATTGTAGGATTGCAAATCCAAGGTGAGCCACCCAAAGAATATCATTCAAATAGCCATGGACCCATAATATTCCTAGGACATCATTACAAGAGCAAGTTATTCCATGGTGTGCATAAGAGGAAGGGATGTTGTCCAAGAGGTTAAAACTATGCAAGCAAGTGGTCTAAGGCATCTTCAAGTAGTTACACATAAAGACAAATGGTTTGTTTTCCCTCTACCATGAATATTCTCCTTCCAGCTTGTTTGAAAGCATTTCTAGCTAAAAAATTAGGGGGTTTGTTGTAAATCTCCATCATTCCTTGTAAAGGTAGTTGAATTAATCATTTTCCTTACAAATACATGAAGATTCAAGGCATAGAAAAGGGCATTTTCTAGTTGGAAGTATCTTGGCAGACTTGAAAGTTTGTTTTGCAATTTTTCAAATGGTGACTCATAGTCCCATATTTAAGGTTGTTATTGATCATTGTTTTTGGTTTTTGCTTTCTCTAAGTCTAGATTCTAAAAAAAAAATATTGGAATCAAATGTTGTGTGTAGATTTTGTCTCCCTTTCTAAGGTGGTTTTAATTATACAACCATTAGAAAGATTTGAGAGCATGTTTATGTCTCCCTTGACAAAATAGCAATCTCACCATGCTTGTCCACATGGCAACATTTTGAAATAGTGATGTGTATAGTATTTATTTTCAAGTTAATGAAAATGCTTGTGATTATTTTATATTTCCTATGAATGAAGTGAAACATGTCTTGCAATAATTTTTGATTGGAAATTTGGGTTTGTGCTCACTACTGGTTGTCATTTTGAGCATAGATTTAGATTATACTCTTTCTACATTACTTCAAGATAGGTTATTCAATACCTTGTTAGGGCACTATAGGTTTATAGATTTGATAGCGAAAAATATTTGAAAGATTAGTTTTAGTGTATGTTCTAGTCTCTTAGGGATCATTTGATATTTACCATTATCTTTCATTTTAAGTTTTTATTCATCTTTGCTAAGGAATATTGTCATGAAATACTACAAGATACCCTACTGTTTAAAGGCTACCAACATGCCACCTTCCTTTTTATAATTATCCAACTTGTCCTACCCTATCCTACCATACAAATAATACATGTTTTGCATACTATAAGTATTATTTGCCTTGAAAATGCATAAGATCTTCTATATTTGAAATGTGTTTGTAGTTTGTGTTTTAAATTTTAGCATTACAATCTTTTATTTGACCCCTATTATTGAAGATTATATAGAATGAAGATTGTATCATCTTTCCCATTTGTATTTAGTAGCTTGTATATGACTTAGAGAATTTGTGCATTTCATGTGATAGCCACTCATTGGTGTAGTGTGCAAACTTGGTTATGCCTTGGTCATATTTGTTCCTTGTGCCAAAAATCCCCATGGAGGTTGAATCACATAATCTCTCCATATAAGTAAGCTACCCCATAAGTCCTCTCACCTTAGTTCAGATAGATATAGAAGGAGTAGGGAGCTGACCATACCCTTTATAGGTACCCTTATTCATTTTATACATTTGGTCTAATCTTGATGCCAAACCCTTCCCTGGATACAATGACATACTAGTAGGTTTTTCATCATTTTTTGCCATTTACTTCAAGCGTGCTAGGTTGAATGTACGAGGTGTACAAATAGGAACCAATAGATCATATGTTCACTTGGCTATGAAAAATAGTGGGTATACCCCTATTTTATCTTAGACCAAGGCTTGTCTATTGTAGGCACTCATTGAGTTAAAGATTCACCCATGCTATATGAGGTCTATATGTAATACAAAACCCTCAGAAGGTCTTGTTTTAATGAGGAATGATGTCTATGTGCCCCCAAACCCATCTTAAGGTCTAACACCTAGATTTTCACTCAATATCCTTGAAGATGAGATAACACAGTCAAACATACGGACTTGCACATAGACTTGAGTGACATCTTGAGACCCCTTCAAGCTATTGTGACCAGTTGAGTGATAAATGAAAGATGTATTAGGGTGTTTAAAACATATAAAGGAGATTATAAGTGATAATAGGTGGTAAAAATGATCAGAGAACCTTTGAACCTTACTTGAGCTAGCCCATCTACACATAATCAATTTTAGGGGCATCTTAAAATGCTCACCTACTCCACCACATGCATCTTCAGAGCCAAATATCCTAGGGAGGTTTAAGTCTCCCTATGGGCTAATGATTCATGGCATATTAATAGGTAGAAGGGGGATAGGATATATTAATGAACACTAAGAAAATAAGTGCTCAAAATTGCTTGCAAGTAACCCTAACCTCACCTTTTGATTTTCATATCTCCAAACACCCTTTGCATGGGAACCCAGCCTATTAAAAAGAGATGAGGGGGTCAGTGCCTCAAAAATCCATGGAATTTTTTGTAGGTTTGGATGCCTATACTTTATTAACCATTATTACTATAGTGGACATCTCAAACCCTACACAAACCCCAAAAATGACCTGATGGTGGAGTTTAACTCCAAAACCCATTCAAATGAGAAAATTTAGACATGAAATGACCTTTAAGGTCTTTTGAGGTCCTTTGATCACCACCATGACTCTTTGGTTGGCATGTGTAAGGGTAAAGTCATATAGAATGGGCTTAAAGATGCTAGTTTGAGCTTAAGAACAAAGATACAGAGAGCATTTGATTGCAAAATGAATTTGAAAAGGGAGAATGACTCCCAAAGCATATAATAAATCTTATTAATAGTCTCCATGATGACCTCCATGATTGGTTTATCATGTAGAGAGGGGTAACTATTGAAACACATGATTGTATGCATCTTAAGAAGGACAATTAGTATAATGAAGTCAATAGTGCTATTATCTAAGGTATCTATGGTGTTTTTATAGTTATACAAGATAAAAAGGTAGATTATAGCTCTAGTATGCAAGTCAAATCTCATAGCTCAGGGCTACAAATAGACCAATCTTCAATCTCCATTAGGACTATGCCTTCAAGAGGTGAAACAAAAGATAAGTTGGGAAATGTGAATGCTTCCAATTAAAAAGGAGAGGGATACTACAATGTTGAAAACCATTTATTTAATTTAGACCCCCTTCAGAAGCTATTAATATAGACCTTTATACTTACAGACATATAAATGTCACTCATAGAGTAAGTTCTTCTCATAAGGAGCATCTTTAAGTGCTCACCATAGCTTGAGTGTTGTGCACAAAAGGTCTAACTATTCATGGAAGGTGAAAGGGCCTATTGGCTTGAAATTAGAGTGGTTGGTTTAGAGATATAAGGTTATATCTCTATGAACCATGCCTAAGACTCTTAGACATCCCTAAACCTCCCTTAAACCCTAATAATGACCCATCTAGAGAGGTTTAAGGAAAGATGCATTATTTTTCCTAGAAGTTGCTTGTCTAACACTCAAATCATATTAGAAACTTAAAAGGGCTCCAATTCATGGTTTTGGATGGTACATAAACTATATGGACATCTCCTAAAGAGGCAAATTTATAGAGTTTTAGACATAGATTGTGTTGTAGACCCTAAATAAAATTTTTAAACCATGGGAAGAGTAAGCCTACGATTGGTTATATTTATTAATTGTTAATGTGGTTATTGGAATTTATTGAAAGTGTTCTTAATATCTCTATCTAAATTACTAATCTATGAGATAGTCCATTCTGGATTAGTCATACAAGGCTAATGTATATTTATAGGTGAATAAAACTTCAAGGATATCAATACCAATGTACTAGACATTATCCAAGGATAATATATCTCTCATCAAATGAATTTAGAGCCTAAGTTTAACTATTAGATCACTCAAACAATGGATATGAATAAAAAATTGGAGAACAAGAAATACAAGCCTACTTATCCCATAAATAGAAGAATCTAGTAAATAAAGGGTGGCATGAGATAATTCATTGACCATCTCCATGCATGGTAACTATCATCTAAGAAATCCTACACTAAAATGGAGGCCATTATGATAGGTCAAAGGAAATTTCATGAACCATTCAACATGTATATTAAAGGAGAGGCTACCAAATGCCTCAAAGAGACCTATTTACACCCCATGTACATTGAATAACTACCAAAGGAGGGGATCTTGAGATATTTTTATAATGACCAAGGCATGAATAAGGTCAATTAAGGGAGTTATAGACTCCATAATGCCAAAATAGACTCATCAATGAGATGTTAATGTTTGAGGTGAGGAACAAACCTGTGTAACTGCCCCATGCCATATGGGTCTAATTCATGGCCTCTTTTATGCCTATATGTCTCTCTTTTCTCTTACATTTCCCCATTTATGTAGTCATTGAGCTCTTTATTAGGATTATTTGGCTAGGTGTAGCAAATCTCTACCAAAATTACCTTGTAAACTCTTTTGAATCAATAGAAGATAGTTTCAGATTCTTGTTAAATATCAGTGTTCTCTTTGAGAGTTTTATTTATAAAATGTATGCATTGTATAATCATCTTCAGGTCCTTTCATGTACCTAGCTTTAGGTTTGAGTTCATTGTAAGTTGTATGAAGTGTTAATAAGTAAGATTTATCTTGAAGTGTCAAGAGTTCATAGTGTCTTGCATAGACCTACCCCCTTTTGTCCTTCAAGTTGTAGGTTATTATTCAACATCCATACAAAATAGTCATGCTAGAACACAATTGAAGAGTTTGGTTGATCATTGTTTCTAACAGGTTCCCTAGTAGCTGTAAAAAAAATGATTAAGAGTGGATCCTTCATCAGTTAGTGCATCTTCAACTAGAGTAGATTATTGCTTTAGTTTTCATATCACTTTACCTTTTTCTTGTGATAATTTTAGGTCATAAATAACATTTAATTTTCAAATTAGGGGAACTATCCCCTTAGTAACTAGAGGCGTGACTTACAAACTAGACAACCCATAGTCTAAGGTCACTCCCATGTTGGACTAGGTTTGAGGGTTGGACTTGAACACTCCTCTCCTTAGCTAGGGTGAAACTTAGAACCTATAAAAAGTATGTTCTCATTACATATTAAAATATGATGATACCTAGAATGAAGGTCTTACTTGGTAAAATACACAACACCATGAAATTCATCTATCAAATCATTAATTACTAGAATAAGAAACTTATCTTTGATGCTGTACTTTTTGAGTTCTTTTTAGTCAAGGAATACCCTTCAAGTGTCATCTTATTCTACACCATAACCACATAGGAGGAATATTTTCTCTGACTATGTCAGATGATTCTTACCTTCAACATCTCTGGTACCATCTTTTTAATTTCACTCTTTTAGGCATAGGGATACTTTAGGTTCTGATGTTGGGTGGCATACTTCCCAAAATGAGCTTGATGGCATGATTGTAAAGAACCATTACACCAAAACCTTGAGGTATTAGTGAAATATTACCATTAATATCATAACATCCCACCAAACTTCTAAAGTCTAGACCCTGGGATAGATTTGTGCTCATACACCAAGATCCCCTACATGTATGAGCCCCAAATAAATACTACCATGCCAGCATAGCCACCTTCTCTATAACTTGAACCAAGGTGGAGGTTTTAATACTAAATTTAATAAACTATTACACTAAAACCTTGAGGTGTTAGTTAAATCAGCCCATCAAGATCATAATAATGATCATGGACACATCTTGGAGGAGGTCATTTTGACATGTCACCAAAAATACTAGAATGGTCATCTAATACCCTTTGTAAATCAGGATATGTAGAATCCTCATTTGGTTGAACCTTTATGGAAAGTAAGCATGCAAAAATACCTCAATTATTTTTTTTAGAATCTCCATCATCTGATGGGAACTAACTAGTTGTGGGTTTTAGCTTGTAATACATGTAGTTTAAAAGTCCTACCTTCTAAATGAAACCTCATAAATAGTTCCTAGAAATTCATCTCAATAGTGCATAAAGTGGTGAGCCACTACACTCCCAAAAAAATGTCATCTCTTCTAGTGGGAATAAAAAACATAAGGGAATCTAACAAGTAGTCTCTCATAACAAGCTTAATGCTATGGCATTTTATAGAATAGTTGAAGGTACCACCATCTACAATCCTGACCTAAAATTCTAGAGTTGGGTAAATGAAACAATTGAAATGAGTATTATTTTCTAATAAAGGGTGATGATGAAATCCTTCAAAAGTTTATAAAAAGTATGACACTTTTCCAAATAATTGCAATGCAATCATCACAAGAGATAGATATGGTTTGTCACACCAAGGAATATGAAATAAGCTACACTCTACATATAATAATGATCAATAAAAATAATAAGAAAGGATTTGATGGATCCTTCACAAGTGAGACTTAGATCAAATTTTAAAACCATAAAATGGACAAAAGGAAAAGAGCTACCACTATTATCTATGATGTTATTCATTTCTTCTACTACAACACTCTCCACAAGTTTTACACCCTCTACTCAATGGGCAACGATCTTAATAGAATAGAACCCATATCTTCATATAATATTATAAAGGATAAATAGGTTTGGGATATCCTCAAAATTGGTGGGCTGATGAATTTCATTAACAACATTGGTGGATATGACAAACATTTGTCATGGAAATTTGTTGATTAATGAGATCATGTGGTTACAATCAACAATATTTCTATTGAGATCACTAAAGATCTCATTGCCCAAGTCACAAGCCTAAAAATAGAAGAATTTAACTTCACCAAATTTATAAAATATTACAAGGAAGAGAGGGAAAAATTATTGAAATAAAATGAGCATATACTTGAGTGTATTGGAAGATTCTTGAGAAAGGATGTCCCAAAACCCTTCAATAGATTTGCAGAACAAATTATGAGGTATGTGACCTTGGACATAAGGTATACTCTTATGCATCATTTCCATTTTGCAATTCTAAATTATTTATATCATCTTATTAACCTAAATATACATTTTTATATCTTGCATTCTCTTGGATCCTCAATATACAAAGTCAAGATGGGTAAGAAAAAGAACCTCTCCATGAATCTATTATTTTTATAATTCACAAGTTTTTTCATGCCTCCAATCCCATCTTCCTTGTCTTTTCAAACATGGAGAATCCTAAACCTAAAAGAAACATCCCTCCCAAAATCCTTAAAAATTATTCTAAACCCTCAACCTCCTCTTATAATTATAAAGAACCCATCTTAATTGATAGTGACCAAAATGATCAAGAATATTTACCTTGTCAAGAATAAAAAAGATGGCAAAAAATTTATAGACCCCTTGAATAATATTTCCATCCCTATAAAAAAGAAAAAAATATATGAAAACATTTATTGACCCCTCCCTGATCCCACCTCCCATGCTTCCATTCCTCTATCTATCCCCAACCCCTCACTTGTTCCCACTCCTCACTCTACCTCCCATGATCCTGATGAACGTAGCAAACTAGAGGAAATTACCAAAAGCATAATTTTTTTAAAAGAAAGTATCCCTACCTATGTTATTTCTCAAGAGTCAATTTATGAGAAGGATCATCCTACCCCTAACCCCATGTAATCAAATAACCCTTGTAATTTAAGGAACTCATGGGGGAACATAAATACCAAACCAAACTCAGCAAAATCGAAGATAAGGTGGATCTGCACAAATTTATCCTACATTAGTTTTTACAAGACCAAAAAAGGTTAAAGGAATAAATGAAAAAACTCATTCTAAATTATGGTATCTACTGTACAAAATCTAAACTCTTAAAAATCATCTTGTAATTCCAAAATATTAAGGAAAGACTCTTCACTCTATAAAGAGAAAATGAATCTCTCAATGAGAATCTCAATATGCTTATTGATTACAATAGGGTCACTATCATGAAAAGTATTCAAATTATGAAATACCTTAAATCCCTCATTAAAATAAAAAATGAAAATGTTGAGAATCTTAGAATGGACAAAAAGATGAAGGGCATTGCTGAGAAGAAAGTTGAGCTTCAAACCATCAAGAGCAAAAATCTTTTGCTGAAAAATATTACTCATAATTAGACTAAGATGTATGAAGAATGTATGGGACCTAAAACTTAATTTGTTGATCTTCTACTACTTTTATACTATCTTTTGGACAATAATTTTACATGCTTATTAATCTGGTCTCAAGACCACAAATGCTTTCTTTTTAAAAAGGGTAGGGTCCCTAATTAAAATCCTATTTTACTAATACTAAAAACAATTCAAATGAATAGCCAACTTACTATTATTGAAGTTATGTGTACTCCTAGAGTCAATTAACATAGTCACCTTTTATTTCTTCAAAAAACCCACCATCTTAATAGTTTGAATAGTATTAATGATTGAAAGTACATGACAAGAAATAGTAGGTTGAGAATCTTTAGATTCATCCTCGGGTTCTTCCAAACCTACCCTTGAATCCTCAACATATTCTTCCTCCTGATTAGCACCTTAAATATTAAATAAATTATTTATATCACATCTATGTCTCTTGATCCATTTGCTATCATAGCCAAAACACTAACCTTTTGCACACTTTTCTTTAATTTTTTGAGGTGTCAGTTGGGTAGGCTAGAGAAATGATGGTGTTTGGAAGGTATGTTTACAAACATTAGTGTAAGGCATTCATTTGATTAAATATTTTTCCTCATCTAAATATGCCCTTATTATGGATTCAAATACATTATTAGATGAAACATGTGAATCTCCAATTGGATACTATTTTTAAGGCCACCTAAAAATAGGTCATTCAGATTTTCCTCAATGATGTCTGCCATATGTAAGGAGAGATTCTAAAATTGATGAATGTAATCCTTTACATTCCTAGTTTGGTGAAACTTGGATAGTTGGATAAATTAGTTTTTGGAGACATTATTGTGATAGTGGAGCTATAACTCTTTAAAAAATATCGACCATAAAACTAGGGCACCTTTATTTTTATTTTGATCACATAACCAATAATACTGAATCAACTGCTCAAGTTTTAACTACAAAGAGGCCATGACCACCTTTTGTGAAAGTTGAGTATGATATATATCAACTAAATTTTCAATTTTAATAATCCATGAGAGTAGATCATTACCATGAAACTTTTACAGGTCCACTTTTGGCAATAACAACTTTATACCATGGTTTGCATTATGATTGTTTGGAGAAGGAGAACCAAATTGGAGTAGTGAAGGGTTAATTTACAATTATAAAGCTAGAAAGTTAGCCAATTTTCTAGTGATTTGTTGAAATATATCTTGCAAGACATTCAAGTCTCCTCTTAGCCCCATGAGGTCCTCTTTAACTGGATCAAGTTCATCTTTCTACACCATGCTCTATAACTTTGACTTAAATTGTTAAATTGCCTCAGACATACTCGAATCTAAAATTTCTGACTCCATGTCATTTTTGTGAGGATTTTTAGGCTTCTTACCCTTTCTCATGACTATGAGTGTTAGGATCCACTATGAACATATATTAAGAGGGTTGTGACCCCTAAAAAATTATGTACAAATGATACCATTGTGATTGCCTTGCCAAGATGAATCCAATGACTGCTAATGTGCACAAGGGTGAAAAATTGTGGCCCAAAAAAGTGTACTAGATAACATACTATTGTGATCATTTCATAGAGATGAATCCAATGACTAATAATTTGCATAATGTAAAAAACAATTCCATACTTTTTTTCTTTTTGTTAAAAACACTCATAAACAAAACTATGGTGATGAAAAAAATCAATTCATCCTGGATCACAAGTTATGTTTTTTTGACCTTCTAGTGATTAGAATGCCAAATCTGAAAATAAATGCAATATAGAAACTTTACCATATCAAATCTATGATACCACTTGTAATGAAATTACTTAGATGATTTTAAATAATAAAATTATATATAGTAGAATAAATAATAAAATAAATAGATCCAAAACAACAATTGGCAAAAGAGCAAAATACTTGAATATTATGACTGAGCCACTTTGAGGGGTGTGAACATAGGATTTCAATAAGGGGAGATTAGTATTGTGTTAGTGTATGAAATCAAAATCAAAATAATACACTAATAACTAACATATTAAGCCTATCTCTTTAGGGGAGCTTAGTTAACAAGATTAGAATGGAAAACATAATTAAAATGCAAAATAAACCTTCTTTCACCTTCCTTGGAAGCTCCAAATAGTTTGTTGAAGTGGCTTGCTTGATTTTTGCTCATGAAGTCTGCATCAATGAAGTATGGCTACCTCCATCTCTCATTGGCACCATGTTTGGCTTTGGCTTAGCTTGGCTTGGCTTAATAATTTGACATTATAAAACTAATTGTAATGGATTTTTGAATGAATTTGGGCATTATAAGTTTGGCAGAAAAGATCTTGAAAATTAATAGGCAAGGCTTCCTATTTATATATTTTTTTGAAATGGTTTAGGATCAACCATGATCATCTATCTCAAGATTAAGATGTGTGGCCATGAATTAATCCAAATTATGTAATTAAATTCATAAATATCCCCCATAAATATTTGGGAAGAAGGGGAATTTAAGAGGCATGGAAGGCATTGATGAGGCATGTGAGGGTCTTAATGAGGTATGAGGTTGCTTGATGAGATATTTTATGTATTTATGGCTTAGGTATATCTTTCCAAGAAATGATGTCATTTAATGATGCATATATTCAATATCAATTTCTAAAAATAAATATTCAAAAAGTTCCATGGAAAATGATCTTAAGTTCTTGATTTGGTTTAATTATCCTTAAACATGATTAGTCAACTTTGATGTAAAACCTTGGTAATTTGTGCACAAATTATTCAAATTGGTCAAAATGTCATATTATTGGCTTGAAATTTCACTAGATTGGAATTGGAAGTTGATGTTAGATGCATTGAAGCCTTTATCCCATTTAGGATGTTTCCAATGAAAAATAACAAAGGCACATATCTTGTACAAGAAATTTGATAGAAAAGAGCAATCCAGAGCACCCAAGTGTAAAAATGTCATTTTGACTCAAAATGATCTGATCAAAGTTAGCTTCTTCATAAATTGCATTGCCCTATTTAATGAAACTCTATCCAAAATTGACACTTGGATATATCAATTTCAACTCATTTAATGTGTTTTAGGCAAAATTATGTATTTTGGTGGAAATTGGTCAAAACCCTGATTGATGGTCATTGGTGGCTAGATTTAGGTGTCTACAAGGGGTAACCTCCACAATAATGTAATAAGAACATAATATACAATATGACAATAAAATACTAACCACTACCTATTATCAATAAAATTTTCACCCTAAGGAGGGATAATCCATCCTCTTTAAATTTGATGTAACATTGAAACACCTCTCAGGTTGTGGGTAACCTATTGGAGAAATGAGTTTTTAGATTAAAGGGATAGGTACCTTGCACACCACCTAAAACTAATTGCTAACCTACTTGCTTTGAAGGAAAAGGGATAAAAGGAGATTAAAACTAATCTAATAGAAGTGATGCACTAAGATAAATTTCACAAGTCTAATTAAACCTACATTATGAAAAGCAATTTTCAAAACTGATCTCAACACCCAAGGTTCTCTCTAGATCAAGTGCCAAGTGTATCCAATGTGGAGACAATTTTGTAGCCTCTTGCCTAGATAGAGTTTTAGATGATGATAATAGTAAAAGGCTTGAACAATATCTCCTTCAAGGAGATCATTGATATAGATAGAGCCTTTGAGGATTTGAAGAAGAATATTCAAACAAAAGAGGAAGAGTGGATGCCTTTGAAGGCTACTTTTTAGAAGTTGCAAGATTTGTAGGCTTCCCCCCTTTTTGTATTTTTGCCTCGACTAGTTTAAAAAACTAAAATATTTTGGGTTCTTCCATCTGCATGTGGACTCCCCTACAAGTTGCCAAGAACTATGGATCATAATCCAAATTTCACAATATTTTTGGGTAGTCAACTTTTGTTATGGATGTGCTCTATAAGTTCAATAGGTGGTGTATTGGCCTCTACTTTATTGGGTTCCCTTTCTTCATTTTTGGCTAAGTCAAAGACCCTTTTGCTGATGACATGTGTCATCATGACACTCCTTAGGAAAGAAGGGAGTTCTTATTTAAAGAAAAGACATGCCATTGGCTGAGGTAAGTGGGCCCCATTTCTAACAAGATTTTTAGAGGGACTTTTGGAGATAAACTTGTGTCATCATGATTTTTCTTCTAAGAGTCATGGTGGATCATGAATCATGTAGGTTATTCCATATCTAGGATTTTGAAGACCAAATTCACTCATGAGTCAGAGTTACCCCTTTCCATTGCAATAGCCTCATCATGACTACAAGTGTTGGATTTTAGGTTTCGCTTCCTCATGAGGCCACTATGCCTATATATTTAGGGCTCTTGTCTTTATATAAAAACATTAGATAATAGTTGTTTTTCTTTTATCTAAGAGAAACCATTATAATAGTTTAGTTTTTGAATAGGAGTAATAGTAGCAGTTATCTTTCATTTTCACGACCTTAGTAGGTGCCCCTCATAGGAAGGATTAAATATTATATACTATGCCTTTAGGCCTTTTATATTGTGTTCTCTACCTAACAATGAAGATGATGTGGTGTTCTGTGTCAAATTAAGTGGAATATATTATAGTGTTGGCTTTTGTATATATTATAGGCTTTAAATCATGCAAATTCTCTTTTATTTATTTGTGATGTTTAAAGGTTTAAGCTATTTTATGTAATTTTAGGAATAGATACTTTAAGATTTTTGACACATCACCTTAGTTATCTTTACTTCAGTTTCATTTACATTTCCTTCTTACCCTTTTCATCCTAAATTAAGTTGAAGAGTCAGCTTCTAAAGTCCTAGAGGTCACTTTATAGATTACAATTTAGTCCCACATCTATATAGCTTCCCATAGGAATTTTTTCATCGAGACTGAGATTTTTAGGCATCAAAAATAAAATCCTACTAATCCATTTGGTTGAAGGCTTTTGAGAAAATGCAAAAGTTTTGAAGTCCTATGGAGAGGTAAAAAGATGCCTCGTGGCTTTGGGAAAAATCTAGAAAATCAACTAAGTGTTGAAAAATGTTTTCGAATGGGTCAAGGTCATTAGGAGCTATGAGATATCACCACATGGCACCAAGATCAACTTAGGCACATGTAGTCAACAAATTAAAGAAACATAGTAAACAATTTTAAATTCAAAAGCCAATGGTCAAGAAATTTTCAAACTATAATGGCTAAGTCATTTTTGAAAATACAATGGATAAGTTCTAAAATGAAAACAAAAAGGAGTAAAATATTAACAAAGGAAAAGCATTTTCAAATAACTCAAATCTTAATTCAAAGCATATTACAACCATCCTATGAAATTGACTAAGGTAAAATATTGAACATAACAAATATTGAGTTAATTTAGAACATATTGAAGTGAGAATGGGTCAAAGAAGGGGATAAATTAGTGGAATAAAGTATCCCTTATAGGATAATCTTAGCAAGATTTAGCTCATTTATTTGAAAGTGAATAAGTTAAAATTTTAAAAACCATAAACACTTAGTCAATTCATATTTAACTAAATTAGAAATGGGTTAGATTACCAAGAGAAAGACTACAAATGAATCTAAATAATTTAGTTAATCTGCATAAGTTTTGTTAGATTTTCCCCAAAAGGGGATTTCAAGTACTTCTAAAATGTGATTTTACATGGTTGAAACTCTTCAGCCTAAGACATATTCAGGAAACTAATATTAAAAAATTTATATGTAAATCTTGGACTAAGTATTCTGATGTGAAAAGATTATTAGAAATGAATAACACCCACTCACTTGAGACTTATCATTTAACATATGGCCATTTAGAGAAGGTGTAAACAAGAAAATCACTAAAAATCCTAAGGGAAAAAGATTTTACAAGAAAACAGGGTCCCTATTTTCAATTGAAAATGGGGCATGTTATGCAAGTAATAATAAATGATGACACTTACTAAGAGATAATCTTGAGTATATCAAGAAAATATAATCTCTAGTTATCATCTAAACACAAGTATTAGTTGTAAGCCATATTCCAAATCAAATCCAAAACATGAAGACAAAAAATTATGCTCCAACACATGAGATACTAACTAAGATTATACCTAAAGACCATTAGTATATGATTTTATGTGATTAATCAAGTCATTTTTTAAGCACACACAATAAATAATATTTATCTAAATGATGGGTACTATTGAAAGGAGAAAATATTTTATAATTTGGATGAGGGGAGGAAATGGCATGGGCATTGCTTTGTTGCCATCCAGATGTTCATAGTTCTAATAGAGATACCCCTGGCCCCTTCCTAAGGCCTTAATCTAATGTTAACTATTGGGCCCCTATTTTGATAAGTATGGAATTCATGCCAACATGATGAAAAATTCATCATGAGATGATCATTTTGAATGATTGCTATTTTTGCATCTTGATTCCAGATAGAGGAATCAATGCTTACCTTGTGCCATCTAGCAGGTGGCTAACCATTTCCAATATTCTTGAGGAATATTATAGGTACAATAACTAAGGAAGGGGGTGAATCAATGATCCCAAATAATATAGATTCAATTTAAATCTTTAAAAACATAACCAATTAGCACAACCAACCATGAAGCATACACATCATTCATAACAAGAGAGACAATATAAGATCAATCACATAACACATGATATATGTGGGAAACCCTCTTGGGGGATAAAACACATTGGAAGCTAAAATTGGACTACTATTTTATAATAACTATAAATAATTTATACTAGCTACAACTGATGAAATAATTAAAATCTCTATTTAGTGAGACTATAATCCCATAAGGTTCTACAACACCTATCTAGCTGAGCTACAACAACAACTAGACTTTTAGTAAGTTTTACCTTACAAGGAGGATACAACCCCCTTATATTTTAATCTATCACAATAACACCTATGAACACATATACCTATGAATTGATTTATTCTACACCTAATGATATACCTTTGATTATCACTCTTCACCTTTATTCATACTCAGTCTATAAGAGCACTATTTTTCTAATAGAATTGTGACCTAAAATTCATATAAATAGTCATAAATATATTATTATCTTAAAATCATCTATATGGAACTCTAACCCTCCTTTTCTCCATAAATCACACACACAAGCCTCTCTCAAATCTCTCACAAGTCTCTCACTTAATTCTAAAAACCATCATCTTTGGTTTCACTATTTATAGAGTAATCATGTTCATCACCATCTTGGTCAGATATTAGGCATGCCTTAACCCTTAAGGCATATGTCATATGAAGACACATCTAAATACAATCTTCATAGGTCATCCATATAATCTATGGGTCACCCTTAAGGAATTACACCTTTCAATTAGGTCCTTGTAGCCCTTATAGGTCTCATATGAACCCATTCACTCCTTTAGCACTTCATCAAACAAAACAAGAACATATAACCAATACCAAAAGCATGGAACCATTCCATATGATATATAGGTCCCCCTTAAGTGGCCATAACCAACATATAACCCTTCTTCTTAAGCACAAATTTCTCAAACAACATTTTGTGCACGTAGTCAGCATCAATGAATACATAGTCAAATTCTAAACCTTAATCTATATTACATATGGATTTTTAAGCCTTTATAAATCACACAAATCATCCTAATTTATTTTAAAAAAATCCCTAATATCTAATTCATCAAGTTATATCAAAATAGTATCAAAAAAATCTCAAACAATCTTCTTGGGTCACTTATAGTCCATGCATAAACACACAGTCAAATTTAAACCTTAATATCTTTGATTGTACACACTTAAAAATATTTAAATTAGGTTCATTATATAATACATTGATTCCTATTTATATTTTATTTTTATATCATGGTAAAATTCATCCTTTATCAGATATGGTCCAAAAACCACAGACTAGTTTTTCCCTTATTAAATTTTAATATTTAAATGCAAATGATCACAGTTAAACCTCAAACACTTTGCTTGCCTCTCTAATCATTGATAATTAAATTAAATACAAACCATCAATATTATTATATGAATATTGACATTTAACACACATTCTGATAATGCCAAATGTTAAAACTTGAACACATTGATCCCATCTCATGTAATCTTATAATGTTGACTCATTGTGCATCATAGATCTCTATAGATCAGTCAAGTTTTTACCTTATAGTGATCACCATTTGATCCTGGTCAAAACCCCCATGATAATGACACTTGGAACTATCTATTTATTTCCTAACTTCTTGGAGTAACATGCTCTGTCGATGTTGCTTGAACTTTAACTTGTGTAAAAATGACTATGGGAACCTTGCTTATCTACCTAGAAGGCCAACTTTGCACAGTCATATCTTTTACCTCACTCACTCACATGTTCTAAAATTTGGACCATATGATCTCCTCACATAGGATAATCTAACCATGTTAAAAAATTCTTCTATAACCCTCACACATGTGAGATATAATGACATTAAAATGCTCACTCAAATGTTTTTTCCATAGAGCCAACTATGTCAAAAAATTGTCTAGAAGGCCAACTTTGAACATGTATATATTTTGTTTTGCTTTGGTAATTGACCTAAAAATTATTTAAAATCAATGATCCATAAAATTGAATATGCCCATATGATCACCTTCTCTTGAAACATCCACACATGTGAGATATGACTACATTAGAATGCTTACTTGGCTATTCCTTGCCTCATGCAAATTTGGCAAAGTATGGGAAAACACTATCAAAATGCCTAGGAGCCCAACTTTGAACTTAAATATATTTTGATGAACTTAGGAACATGACTTGATGTTTAAAACATAATAAATAGGAACAATACTAAATAAACCCATGTGATCATTTCCTCCTGACTCATCGACATGTGGTAATGGTGATGTCATCAAACTACCTACTTAGATTTTCTACCACTGGACCCAAAGTGTCTAAATGAAAATTATGGATAAATAGATGAATTACACTTATAAAATCAAGAAATTAAAGAATATAAAACATCTTAGGGACTTCTTTCACATCCTAAAATGACCATACTCATCCCTGAACATCTCTAACCATGCCAAAATAGAAGATCAATACTCATCCCTGAACGTCTCTAACCATGCCAAAATAGAAGATCAACCAAGCATACTAGGAAAAACATATTGCACACTTTGTCATTGTCACATAGACTATCAAGGCATTACATCCACTCACTTGGATACCTATATGACATCATTTTTTCACATAAGTTTTTATTTAATTCTACGAATAAAGATGTAAATATAAAGGAAGGGTAAGGTTAGTAGAACCTAGATTTGGGTTGCACTCTATGATCCAGATGGTTGTAGATACTCCTCTTTGTCTGGGGAAGAATGACCGGAAGATAATAAAGAAATAAATAATATGGTTGATTAGGTGGGTGGATTTCCTATCATGCTAGATCCAAGAAGCATGAGATTCTTTGGAGGCTGTCAATCCACATTTTTAAATAATTTAGTTTTAAAAAGAAAAGATAAAGTGCTTGCATAAATAATAGAAACTACTAAAATCATATACAAGAAGTGCTTGAAAAGGGATTCATTTGACTAGTTATATCAATAAATTATTAGATATTTATTTTAAATATATTAGATATGGTTTAAGAAATAGGGTAATCCTCTGTGGTAAGGCAAAAATTCAAAAAGTGGGATTTGGTCAGGGTCTGATAGGTAGAATGAGCTTGCTATTAGAGATGACACATAGTGACCATTGATGGTTGGGTAATAAAATCAATGGTTATGTGAGCATCAGTTGCTAAGTGATCATTATTTGTTACGGTAAAACCATTGGTGGTTAGGTGATTATTAATGGTTACTGTCAGATTTAGCTTGGGTAAAATAAATTTGGTTAGGAAGGCTGTAGAAAAGTTATAGAGAGTGGGTTGGGGAAAAAACAAAGGAAATAATTACTAAAAATATATGCTTAGCTTTATTATTGGTTTGAATAACATTGATGTGATTGGATAAGAACTTATCTTAGGCCTTGAAGTAATTTGGGTAGAGTGATGATAGCTTGGCTATTAATTGATGAGAAATAGTGCTTTTGATCCCTATCATGGTTGTTATTTCACTAGAAGAATACCTATACAAGAAGCTCTAATACATAAGACTCTGATCATTCCCCATTTTTATCCTCCCATTTCACCTCTTTATATAGGAAAAATAGAGTGGTAAAATAAGATGTTCAACAAGCTATCAAATTTTAGCTTTAACATCCATTGATTATGCACATGGATCAAAAATATAAAAATAAAAAAGCAAGTTGTAGTTAACCCTTGAGGTGGTTAAAGGTTAACCATTGATGATCGAGGCTAACCATCAATGGTTAGGTAATCATTGGTGGTTGGGTGATCATCAACAATTAGGGTCAAACCATTAGTGATCAAGGGGGAAAAGGTAAAATTCTCATGGTTAATCATTGTGACTTAGGTTTGGTGGTCGAAAAGTTATGAAATGGTCCCAAGGGAGTCCAAGGGTGATCCAAGGGTTAGAAAAACATATAGAACCATAGTGTGTAGATTTATATTATCTACATTTCCCCCCTTTTTTATGTAATTTGTATCAATAATTTGTAAAACAAAAAATGGATGGTGGGTCAAAGGTCAAATGCCCTGAGTATGGGAGGAGGTGTTACCCCTTAAACTAAGAATTGATGATGCAAAAAAAAAATTAGTTGCAAGTTTGACAAGTGGTTAAGTGGGTGATAACATTGGTTGGATTGGTTATCGAGGCACAAATATGTACATAAAATGTGACTAAATTTGATAACATAGATCACACATAGACTAGACAACCATAGTTAAATTAGTTGGGTAAAAATAAGGTCAACACTAGAAGGACAAGTGACAAGTAGACCAAATGAACACATTTAGGCATGGCAGTTAGGTTTCAATCATAAAATCAAGTATCCTAGGTAAGGTCAATGTGTTCATAAGCATCCAAGGTAGAAAGTGCTCAAAGGAAGACATAAATGGTTTGGTGTGCAAAAGTAGCACTAGTTCAAGTTGTTCAATATGGTAATGTAGTCATTGTAGTCAAAATGGCCAAGGCAATTTCATCATAAAACATGCTATAGTGGGGCCAAAATGACAAATGTTGAGGTTAGTAGTCGGTTTATTAGTTGGCAGAGAAGGTAATATCCAATGGTTGAAAGGTTGGGGTGATGTGGTAAAAAGCATTATGATCATGGGCAGAAATGAGATGGGTGAATGGTTAAGGTAATTTGGGTGGTTTGAAAATAATTTAGTTGTGATGGAAAAAAAAATGAGGTCAACCATTGATGGTTTGGATCAACCATTGATAGTAATTAGGTGACCATCAATGGTTGGATGTCATCCCTAAAAGGGTGACCGTAAAAGGTCTAATGAGGATTTATTTCCTTACTTGTACACTGACCTAAGGTAATCACACTTATATTATGCAAAGAAAGAAATAGCAATGGCCTAAGTGTGTGAGTGATTATTTTGAGGTTGATTAGGTGAGGTTGATTGAGAGTTAACCTTTGAGCCAAAACAACTAACCAAGATGTAGTAAGGATCAGGGAGAGTGTAGGGCTAGGTGGCAGTTTTGAGGGTGCCTCCACATCAATGATCATAGAATGAGGTAGGTTATACATTTTAATTGGCTTATTTTTTTGAATTTTTTGTTTTTGTTTGGTGAATTCAGTTATTGGTTAGGTGATTTTGGTGTTTTTATACCTAGGGTTAGGGTTTGAAATTTAGGAAGTTATGTAAATTTGAAAGGGGGATAAAAATGTGTTAGGTAGGTGAGTTAAGGGAGGTCTTAGGAAATTTGATGTAATTTTGAGAGTGTATGGTGATTTTTGAAAGGTTTTAGGGGGTTAGGGTTGGGATTTTGTCACCATAGGTCACCACATAATTATTTTAGGTGGTCTATATCGACCATATCTAGTTAATAGGCAACCATAAAATGACCAATGCATGAACTATTGATAGTTAATTAGTGACAGTTACAGAAAGGAACTATCTCTGATCAACACTCAACCGTTGGTAATTACCAAAAGGTAAATTTAGGCTTAAGAGGTTATGTTAGAGATAAGGGGTTGGTTGATGGTTAGGAAAGGTTTATGGGTTCTAAGTGTAGTGATGGAGTGTGGTTAATAAGGAAAAAGGTAAATAGGATAGGTTAAGTTATGAATGTAGGATGTGATTGAAGATAAGTTTAGGGTTAGGTTAGATTAGGCAAGGGATGGGTAGGTAAGATAAAATAGGTTAAGGTAGGAGGTAGGGGTAAGAGGTAGAATTCATAGGCTATGTTTGATGTACTATGTGAACTAAGGTATGTATCAAACCTTATAGGTGAGGGGGTAGTTATAGATGCATGATTGATTGCCCTAAATTTTTGATGAGGTACACTGAGGGATGACTGATGTGAATTGGGATCATATGAACAAGGTGGGCCTAAGAGGCATGAGGTACTATCAACATGTTCCTTGAGATGAAGCTATGTTAGTGGCACTCATCAAGAGATGGGATCTTGCCACTAACACATTTTTACTTCTAATAGGAGAGATGATAATTTTACCAGAGGACATCCATAGAATAGTGTGACTACCTATATGGGGTGAGCTAATATACCATATTATAAATAATGAGAGAGATGGGTATATGGATCACTTGTATGGAAATGACTTTGTGCATGTGAGGTGGCATGTAAGAGGATTTCACTACACACCTTCGTATCATCAAGATATGGACTCTAGGTGAATATTCATGATGATGGTGATGGTGATGATAACTATTACATGTTATGCTTTATCCAATTTTAGTAGTGGGATATTTCCATACTTGCTAGTGGGGGTGCTTGTGTATATGTGGTTGGATGGGATAGTATTTACATGGGCACTTGTCTTACTGGTTTAAATTTATTGGGAGCTATGGGGGTATCATGCCTATAGGAGATATGGGATAAATGTTGGTTTTATGCTACATTGTTGGGCATACAAGCATATTAGGGTACTGAGACTTGAGGGACTACCATGACATGGTTTTATTTAGATGTATTTTAGGGTTGGTTACATCTGATGGAAAGGTAATTATGCACTCATCAGACTAGGGGAAGATCTTGAGACCTTGATTGGAATACAGATAGGCTAGAGGCACTAATTATGGGAGATGTGATTTGGAATCCATATGTTATAATTTTAGCATGGGTGAGTTATGCTAGATAGACACTATCATTATAGAGCTACTGGTGGATTTTTGGGAGGTAAGACAATGAGGTTGAGCTTATCTTATTTGATAGGGTGAGGAGGTAGTTTATACTCATCCATGATATTATAAGAGAGTTTTTTAGATATAGGAGGGAGGATGCAGAGTTCCCATTACCTAATCCAAAGCTAGAGGATGTGTTCATTGATTGTGATGAGTTACTGGTGAGGGATGGTATTGATGATGTAGGTGTTACTGATGAGTACCTTATGTGGTTCTAGGTACATTATGATGCAACCATTTTTGGAGGTGATGATGGACATTATGACATGGATGTAGATGTAGAGGTGGGGGGGGTGATTAGAGGGATGAGGATGGCCCATCTAGATAGGCACTAATTTCCAAGAGGGATTAGACATGGGTGACACTAGCCATGACATATGCATCCTTAGTAGTAGTGACCTAGGAGAGGGATGAAAAATAGAGATAGGTGGACACTCTTACTAGAGAGAGGGATCAAGATAGGGCTCAAATAGATAATATTACACAAGAGAGGGATTCTCTCAAGTAGGCAAGAGGGTGAGTACTAGCACCTATAAGACCACTAGGGACTATCTCCATAATGTGATATGTAGTGATAGTGGAAGAGCTAAGGTATTATGAGGCCTTAGTTTTTACAGATCATAGGGGCCATCAATACAAAACCAAGTTAATGGGCTACATATACAGGTGGATAGGAAGGCTCAAGAGGTGGATAGGCTCTAGGAGGCATTATGAGACACTATACTTTTGATGTATTATATGATATTGATATCATTCTATGAGCTAATGTAGCGAGATGTATATATCCATTGAGAGACATGTACATTATTATATATATGATCATTATCTTTATTTTTGAGCTCATGATATATGGATGTGATCATGGTTTATGGTTTGTGTTGTTGTTTATGTGATGATGTGATGCTATGATGATTATGATGTTATGATTTATGTGTATTCACCTAGCTAGGCATGTGATGATGTGGCTATTTAATTTATGCTCATTATGATGTTATTTATGATATGATGATGATTATGATGTGGTTATGGTTTATTGGTGACTATGTTTATGATGCATGCTCATGATGATATTTATATTTAATGGATTTTGTTTATGTGATGATGATTAACATGTTATGTTTTGTTGGACATGGATATGATGTTTGTGATCATTATCATGGTTATGGATGACTATGTTCATGTTGTGGTTATGGTTATTATGTTTATATAATGATGCTCATGATGATCATGATCATGCTTTGAATTAATGACTTTATGCTTCCTTATCTAGATTAGACATGTGGTGGATAACATATGTGAATGACTCATTCATTTTTGATGTATGATTAGATTGTGGTAGATATGATAGATGGTTTGTTGATGTGATTGATCACTAGATGATGTTTGACATATGAGATGGTTAATTCATTAAAATGTTCTTATGATTAAAAACACTTTAAACAAATAAGGTAAGAAGTTAATCAATAAATAAAACACATTTGCAGTTAAATGTTTTTAATGGATTGCATTTGTTTAGATGAAGGTGAAGTAATATTAAAACACAAAGAGTAAGTTGGATAAAAAAACTAAATGTGAGAAAAGATAAGACAATAAAAATATAAATGTCTTAATGAATGTATCAACAAGTAGGTATGAGAGAAATAAGAAGAAGACCTGATGCTTATTCATTGGCAAGGACTGAGACAAATTTAAGGTAGATCAACTTCTGAACATAAGCCCTCTAAATGCTTCACATTATCATTTGTTAGTCTGTTAAAAAAATTTCTTGACCATTTGGTGTCAAGTAAGCTCAAAAATCCCTTGTTTATAGAGGGTATAAAGGAGAGGTGGATGATGATGGAACCTTCTTTTGAGACTAGCATGCCTCTTCTATGGGTTGCTAAAGAGTGAGTATAAACAAGTCCATGTCATATTAAGTGTAAATTGATCGATGTGGGAAGTCTACTTATGAAAGTTTATTATGGCTCCCAAAATTATTTATGCTTTGTCTGAGTTTGATAATGGGTCTGTAGATCAGGAAGTTGATCAATGCGAGAAGCTTCTCAGGAATTAATATGTTTTGAAAAATGTTTTAGTCAGCTATCTTTCAAGGGAATGGTCTAAGCTTATGAGATTTATTTAAGTATTCTGATAGTTATCCTTCAAAGGAAAAATATACCCTACATGGAGTAATTTTGATTGGTTTTGATAGCTGTACTTAAAGGGAGTAGTTAGTGAATGCTTAGAATGACCCACATAACATATGACTTTTTGTTTTTTTATGATTTTTTTGATTGATTTTGTTTTTGATATTTACATGTATTTTCTTATATAGGATCAAAAAGTTCACCTTCATGAAGGTAAAACTAGAGCATAAGAAGGTTGATGAGGGGTATAAGAGGTTTAAGTGATAACGACTATGGGAATCCATCCTATAAAGGGATGGAAAGTACCATGAAAACCATGCCATGGGTAGAGCCATAGTACCCATGTTCAAGATTAGGCTAAGGTTGTGACTAAAAATCACATGATTTAACTTTAATCAACTATTCTTAAAATAAGAGGATGTATGTGAGTGAAAATAAGGGAGGAGTTTAAGGTAGACAAAAGGTGAGTTCAATCTTGTTTAAAAAAAGAAAGGAGTAGATGTGAAGCATTGAGGGGCTCAAGTTCTAGTTTTAATTCAATAGAGGACAACCAATAAGTTCTCAATATATACTTGTGCATTATAATATAAGGTTCAAGCCAATTGAAAGAAAACTTACCTCACTTTCTTTTCTCCATATTGGTTATATGTTGATTTTCCTTTAGGATGAGCTCTTTGATATTGAATTCTCACACTTTGAGGTGTTTGTTATAAATGCACTTGATTCACTCTTGATAAACACTAATATGGGTAAGTATGGCTAAATGACATTCATCAAGGTTATCAAGTTGGGCCAAATGTTCTTGATGATAATTTCCCTTGAAAATGAGATCATGCAGGGATATGCGAAGAGCAAATTTGGACTTCGAGAGGAAAGACAACCTCTACTTCAAACACAAGAGAGAAAGGGGTAACACCCATAGGGGTTTGAATTCTAGTAAAATATCTCCATAAGGTGAAGGGGATGTATAAATTCCGATCCTAGCTAGATGCATTAACCATTTTAGTTAGCATGTTGTTCAGATTTTTGTTGTAAGTTTTGGCCTATCTATTTGTTTATAGGTGATAAGGCAAAGAGAAAATTAAATTGATACTGAATGAGTCATAAAGACCTTATAATTATTTTTTCTTAATACATTTACCATTTTTGGTGATAATTTTGTGTGGAACACCAAAATGATAGATAATGTGATGGTAGATAAAATCGGTAATCTTTTTAGCTTTGGTTGAGATGAGAGGAATAACCTCTACCCTTTTGGTGAAATATTCTATTATAGTGATGATATAATGATGTAACTACAAATAATGGGGGTTAATTTCACCAATGAGATCTAGACCCCATTGTGAGAAGGGCCAGAGATACTATGAATAAATGCTCTTTGAACATTCTTGGAAAGGTTAGAAGGGATGATGATAAGGTTGAGATAGTCGAAGGTCTATTGATACCAAAGGTCTGGTTGGGTCTCCTACACATTAAATATGGTAAGAGAGTCTAATTTGATATAATAAGGTTTGGTAAGATGATGGATAATGATAGATAGCTTAGAACTAGAGGGTTTAGATAAGATCTAGGAAATGAGAGAAGCCATTGTATCAACAAACTTGTTCATAGATCATGGAGTGGTTTGGATATGATAGTGTTAAAATGATGCTAATATTACATTATCTAGTTATTTTTAATATTTCAAAACATCATTCTTACATTGATAAGAATAATTGATTTGATTTACCATGAGCTAGGAGTCACCAAAGATGCTGATTGTTTTGACTCCCAAGGCTTAAGAAGTTTGGAGACCTATCACTAGGGATTTGTAATTATCCATATTGTTGGTACATTTAAAATATAGATTGAAATATAAAGGAAGAGGTTCACCATAAAGGGGGATAAGGATGATACCAGCTCCCCCACCATGTTCATACTTCAATCCATCAAAGAACATAGTCACTTGATAGGTAAAGTCTACTTGAGAAAGGGTTTCGATGGAATCATTAGGAAGTTCAAGAGGAGGAGGTTGGTTGTTTGATAAGGGTGCTTTAACCAATTGGTCAGCAATGAATTTACATTTAATTAACTTTTGATAGAGAAAATCAAGGTCAAACTCAGCTAAAAGCATGAGCCACTTGGCCATACATTGATTTTGGTATGGCTTTGAGTGCATATACTTGAGAGGGTTGGTTTTAGTAATGACAAAGGTCTTGTGGTTAAGAAGGTAATGATGGATTTTGGTGGCCATGAAGACCAAGGTAAGGGAAAGTTTTTCTATATGGGTGTACCAAGTTTTGTACTTCATAAACATATAACTTATGCAGTAGATGACTTGCTCATTATGATACTCATCCAAATGAGCCAGAATTGCCCCTAAAGAGTGGTTAATGGTGAAAATATAAAGGTAAAAAGGTTGATCTTCCTTAGGAAGAATGAGGATGGGTCGAGATAGACAGTACTTTTAAAGTGAATTAAAGGCATTTTGATAGTCATTATTCCACTTAAAGGATGTATCCTTTTTTAGAAGGTGGTGTAAAGGTTGGAATTAATTAGAGAGATGAGAGATAAAGTGATGAATGGATTGGAGCTTCCCCTACAATCAGAGTTTCTTGAGGTGGGTGAGAGGAGGCATGTCAAGGATTGCTTTGATTTTGGAAAGATCAACTTTAATTTTGTGAAGAGAGACAATAAAGCCAAGAATCTTGCTTGATAAGACCCAAAAAATAAACTTCTTTGGGTTAAGGTGGACATGGTAATGGATGAGTCATTCGAAGATAATCTTTAGAATGGATAACTAATCTTTACAACATTTGGACTTCCTAAGGAGGTCATCTACATAGTCTTTAATGATTTTGTGAATAAGGTCATGGAAGATGTAGGTCATATCATACTGGTAGGTTATACCAATGTTATTTAGACCAAAAGGCATGACCCTATAGTATAAAGTTCCCCATGGGGTGATAAAGGTAGTTTTGTGTTGATCTTCAGGGGTAATTAATATCTTATTATAACCTAAGAACCCATCTATAAGAGATAACATCTCATGGCTGGCTGTAAGATCATTAAGTTAGTCAATACTTGGCAAAGGAAAGTCATCCTTTGGGAAAGCAAGGTTAAGGTCATGAAATTATACATAAATACAAAGTCCCCCTATGGCTTTGGTGATAGGGATGACATTTTATACCTATTAAGGATAATCAATGGGTTGAATGAAATTGATGGATATAAGACATTGGAGTTCTTCTTTGATGAGAAGGGCTATGCGAGGTGCATCCATCAAAGGTTTTGTCTAATTATATTATAATAATGATTGATGATGATATTATGGGTAGTGATGGAGGGGTATATTCATGGCATGTCACTATAAGAACAAACAAATGTTATGTTATGGTCTTGCAAGAAGGAGGGGAAGTCCTGAAGCTCCTTGGAATTTAGTGATTGGCTAATTTTTACAATGCATGGGTTATTAAAAGTACCCAAGTTGATATCTATGGTGGATTCATTCAACATGGTTTAAGTCTTACGAAGAAGAGACTTGTGGATAGAAGAATCTGCTACACCTAGGTAGGAAATAATGGAATCATCATCCTGACATCAAATGGTATTAATGGTAGGAGAGTAATCTCTTACCATCTTAGAATGAGTCAGAGGAATGGTTATGATTACCCTATCCTTTTGATAAGTCAAGGGTTTGAGGTTGATCATGTTGATGAAAAAAAAATGTAGGGGGATGATGTCAAAATCCTTAGGTGTTGATGGTGGAGTGAATGGTGAGGATTGGATTTCCTCATCAATGACTGTAATAGGAGGTGGGTTGGTTTGTTTTTCAGTTGGTGTGAAATTAAGGCCATGATTTTCATGAGGTTTTTGGGTCTTGATAGGAAGTAAGTCATGTGGTCTATGTTTAGATTGACCTAGACCAAATCTCTTCCAAGCATATCGATAGAGGTATGTCTTGGCAAAATCTGGTTTATCTAAGTAGGAAAAATTGGAGGTGAATGGTCTAGGTGAGAAAGAGGTGGAAAAAGTGTCAAGAGGTTTATCAAGTATCCCATAGATGAAATTGGTTGATAAGTTGAGGGCCTGAAAGGAATAATAAATATGATATTGGGGTCATAACTAAGTTTTTGGTCAAGATTCCTATACTCTTGGGGTCCAGGAAAAAAATCTAGTGTCAAAAGATGATACTCCCCTAATGATAGACATTGGAAGGTTGATTCCAAAGGGTTCATTATGGGGATTTGTGTAGAAGAAATGGATGAACTAGTGGATGCTTCATTGGTAGAAGAAGATGGGGCTTCATGTTTTGTTGATGAAGGCTTTTTGGTTGGAGGAAGCATAACATCATTGGGTTGATACATCATGTTACATGATGAAAAAGGAGTTGAGTTAGATTGTATGGTAATAACTTGACGTTCATGTTCAAATTTGATGCATCAGTGTAGGGTGGATGACACATAACCCATGAAATAAATCCAAAGGCATCTTAAAAAAACATTGTACTAGAACTCAATTTATACTACATAGAAGAGCTCAGGAAGTGTGTGGGGTCTAGATGAATATGAAGGACAACATTCCCTAAATTCATGGCCACAGTGTCATTAAATGATCAAAGCACCGCAGAAGTTTCTGACATAATGTTCTCTAGTAATTTGAGTTGGTCATATGTGTAGGAGGAGATAATGTTGATGATAGTTCCCCCATCAATCATAACCCTCTTGATGTGGGTTTGGTTTATGTATATGGTAATGAAGAGGGGAGTATCTATATCATTTAGATGGATGGAGGGTATTTCTAAATCTTTAAAGGTAACAAGGTTGGAAAGCTAAAGAGCTCTGACAAAGGTTGATAGAGGTTATGGGTTTTCTAGTTGAACCTCTATTGATTGTAAAGTGTAATGTCCCTTACTTAGGGGCTCTCTTATCTGCACAAAAGCTCTGATACCACTGTGATATCCCTTCAAATATCAAAACAAAAGCTCCGAATTGCTTATCTAAATTTCTGCAAAATATCTTCAAATAGATGAATAAATCATAGTATAACTTCTTATTTATTTGCTCATAAGCTTACAATAGAGATCCTCTGTCAAGTTATACAAAGAATATTGAAAGTTCAGCCTTATAGCCTGAACATTCTGCAAACTGGGCTGAATCTGGCACGTCTCGGCCTGCTGTGTAAAAACACAGTCGCCAACGTCAGTTATACTGCCGTCGTCGGTCGACCTGTAGTCGTCCCCTCATCGACGCTGGTGATAAGTTGACTGATGTCGGTCTCTGTATGTCTCTGTTCATCGATGTCGGTACCTAAACTTTCTGTAGATGCGTACGGATTTTCACGGATCTGTACGGAAGTCGTACGGCCGCTGATATTGCTCAACCTATATGCTTGATCTTGATCTGTAGAGTTATGGGCTAATACAAAAGATCTATATCTGGATAATTCTGGAATCAAAACCCAAATAATGAAAATACCTGTAAACCCTCGTGATAGCTTTTGTGTGAAGTTATCTCTCAAACTTGTAAATACCTGTGATAGCTTCTGGATGAAGTTATCTCCCAATTCGGCAATAGATCGGCTCCAGTTTCTTACCATCCATTATCGGACGGATTGGCACCATCTCTTGCAAATGGAATTGGCAGTTTGAGTTGTCCATTCTACTTGGGTTATGATGCTTCGAGAGTTTGGTTCTCATGTGTTCTTGACTATGGCAGTTGTGCTCTTAGAGTTTGGTTGAGTAGCATTCGTCAGTTTGATTTTGGATTCCTCTTTGTTCTACTTCTACTGATGTTGCAGGTACTTGCATTGATTCACAACAGTGCCGAGCATAACTACATTTGGGATCCAGGTGGATCGAGTAGTTCATTATTCCGAGATTGCTTGGGGACAAGCAATTTCTGGAGGGGCGGATTGTCATGTCCCTTTTTTCGTGGACATTGACAGGCTTGATGATTAGCCTATTATGCGACCTTCATAGGCTGATTGGATGGATAGAGGGTCATGATGGAGATTGGCTTGGCTTTGATTTACAGAATTCTTGAGACTACGCAGTTAGCTTATGAGGAGTCACAATTTCATTTGGCTGAGATGACCATGGAGTTAGAACATTTACGGTCTTCACCAGCCCCAAACTCAGAGGTTAGTGCATTGAGTGTTGTTGGTAAGTACGTTCCTATAGTTGTAGCTGAGGAACATGTTGTTGAGGCTGACACATCGGTTCAGGATTTGGGAGTACCTGGTTCTGATGAGTTTGGGATACCTCTCCAGATTGATTCTTCTCACATAGATGACAGTGTGGTCCAGTTGGTTGTGCCACCTTTACAAAGAGATCAGTTGTGGTGTGTGGGGGAGTACGTTGATGCTTCCACATATAATTTTTACTGCATGGAGTCATTCATGGAGTATTTGCTGGATAGTGCAGGTGTTCATCTGGATTCGCATAGGGTGACAAAAGGTGTTCTCATCCAAGGTACTGGTGTTATTAGTAGATTGGGTGGGGAGATTATAGGGATCCTATCTACTAGGCTACCTCACAAGGATTTTGAGGTGGGGTATGCTCATTATTCTTCTTTTGATCCAGAGAGAGAAGATTTGATTTCACACAGGTGTAGACCCACTGTGATGTCCCTTACTTAGGGGCTCTCTTATCTGCACAAAAGCTCTGATACCACTGTGATGTCCCTTACTTAGGGGCTCTCTTATTTGCACAAAAAGCTCTGATACCACTGTAATGTCCCTTACTTAGGGGCTCTCTTATCTGCACAAAAGCTCTAATACCACTGTGATGTCCCTTACTTAGGGGCTCTCTTATCTGCACAAAAAGCTCTGATACCACTGTGATGTCCCTTACTTAGGGGCTCTCTTATCTGCACAAAAAGCTCTGATACCACTGTGATGTCCCTTCGAATATCAAAACAAAAGCTTTGAATTGCTTATCTGAATTTCTACAAAATGCCTTCAATTAGATAAATGAAACACAGTATAAACTCTTATTTATTTGCTCATAAGATTACAATAGATATCCTCTGTCAAGTATACAAAAAATATCAAAAGTACGGCCTGAATAGCCTGAATATTTTGCAAACTGGGAAAGAATTCTGAATCTAGTTCGTCTCGGCCTGCTGTGTAAAAAACACAGTCACCGACGTCGGTTATATTGCCGACATCGATCAACATACAACTGACATCGGTGAGATAATGACTACAGATCGACTGATGATGGCAGTATAACCGACGTCGGTGACTGTGTTTTTTACACAGCAGGCCGAGACGAACCAGATTCAGAATTCTTTCCCAGTTTGCAAAATATTTAGGGTATTCAGGCTGTACTTTCGATATTTTTGGTATACTTGATAGAGGATCTCTATTGTAAGCTTATGAGCAAATAAATAAGATTTTATACTGTGTTTCATTTATCTAATTGAAGGTATTTTGCAAAAATTCAGATAAGCAATTCAAAGCTTTTGTTTTGATATTCGAAGGGACATCACAGTGGTATCAGAGCTTTTTGTGCAGATAAGAGAGCCCCTAAGTAAGGGACATCACAGTGGTATCAGAGCTTTTTGTGCAGATAAGAGAGCCCCTAAGTAAGGGACATCACATAAAGCCTCCATCATCACTTGGTGGTGATGGGGTGAGGTTTTTATAATTTCATAAAAACTCATCTTCATTAGTTTTGGTGAATTTGTTTCAGAACTACTCATGGATTGAGAGGTACCCAAGATGGATATATTGGGTCTAGGAGAAGGTGTGGATTTTTGGGTTTGTTTGAGTGGTTGGGTGGTAGAAGAAGGGTATGTCCATGGTATGGACACCTTTGCCTTTCCCTTATCCTTTTTTTGGGCTTGTGATCATGTGACCACATGGATGGTATGGGTTTGGGAAGGAGTTGGGCTAGGGGACTGCTTTGATTCCTCCTCACTCTTGGATGAGAGTGTAGGAGTAGGTAGGTTTGGGGTGGTAGTCTATGATTCCTCTGATAATAGGTCATCATTGGCATATAACTAATGGACTAAGACTTGGAGAGACTTGAATTTTTTTGTATCATGTCTCAATATTCTATGCTATGAGTAAATTAGGTTTTCATCAAATTAGGATGGCTTAGGACTATGGGGGTTGAATGATTTTATGGGAGGCAAAATCAAACAAGAAGCTTGAAATGACCTCTATAGGATGGTTGAATATGACTCAGGTAATGATGGTAAGGATATTGGAGTTCTAGTTTTGATTGTTGGAGTGGAAGCCTTCTTAGGAGTAGGATTAGTAGCAAGAGTTTTGGGTGGTGGAGTATTCTTGATGGTTGGTGCTTTAGATGCCAAATTTTTAGAAGTAGTAGGTTTAGTAGTGGGTGATATGAAAATATAAGGTTTATAAGTAGGATGCTTGGTAGTGGAATATTTGGAGGTTGAGGTCACAAAGAGGATAGGTGCGGGCATATCTAGAAGAGGAGGTTGGATTTGGGTTTTTTTGGGAGACATATTTTCTTAACCAAAGGATGAGGTCTTAGGATGGAAGAAAGATGTGGTTCCAAAATGGAAGGAAAGGTAGAAATAGGTGGAAAGGCTCTATATTTAAAGATCTTAGGTGGTTCCTCCTATTTGGCTTGACTTTTGGTGGGTTAGGTGGTTCTAAATCCACCTTTAGCAGAGGGTGAGTAAGGCTCTAAGTAAGGAGCATGCTAAGGTTTTTGATGGGTTTGGAAGTGATGGGGAAAGCTACTTAGGATATTTTGGGTGGAGTTGGTTTTGTTGATTCAGCTACAACTTAAGGGGTAGAGGTTTCTAAATGTTTGGTTGGAGTGATGCTTGGTTTAATAGTGGAATTGGAAGGTTAGGTTGATAATGGCATGGTTGGGGGTTCTTACTTGGTTGGGAAAGGAAGCCTAAGATAATCCCAAAATGTGGCATGATCCATATTGGGTTGGGATAAGTAACCAAGTTTTGAACTAGTATAGAGAAGGGCTTATAGATGGGTTTGATCCCTTGGATATTGGTTTCAAAGGACAAACCCATGGGTGGAGAGAGAGGAGTGATTACCTCATCCTTTTCCTCAATCATAGGGTCCAAGGTTTTAGAAGATGAGTCTCCTATATGACAGGTAGATAAACTAATCTCTTCCTTAGGAATTTTTTCCAAAGGAAGAGTGGATTGTTGTATGATGGAAGAGAAAGATATGGTGGTAATGGCTTCCTCTTTTGGTATGTCTTCCAAAAGAGAGGTGGGTAGCTTCACTACCTCAAAAAATGGAGAAAGGGAAAGAGTTATTTCCTTTTTTTTGGTTTCCAAAGGAATAGAAGGTGAATTTGTTACCTCAATAAGTGGAGGGGAAGGAAATGTGGTTTGGGCAATGGTTTCCACAATAATGAGTTCACTAAAAACCGTGTTAATGGTATGGACCTCATGGTTATGAGAGGATTCTACTCTATTGTTTTCATTATTCATGGAAGGGGAATGGTTGAGGAATGACTATCTAAAGATGTCAAGTGATTGATTTTGGGGTTAACCAACATAAGTTCCCCTTTGTCAATCAAACTTTAGATATTATTTTTTAGGGTATTGCACCTACTAAAATCATGTTTAATGACACAGTCGAAGGCACACAATACATTCTCCTTATACCAACCAGGTATAGGATGAGAGGACTCAAATTATTGTGGAGGTTCTAATGGAGGAAGTTGTATTATTTTTTCTTTCAACAATTTCTCCAAGACTGAAGAGTATGAATCCCTTAGTGGAGTAAATTACTTTTGATTATTGTGGTTTGGGTTTCTATTGTTTCAATTAAATGAAATGAAAGAGTTGGGTTGGTTAACAACCAGTGGAGGAGTGGTTTTAAGGACAACCATATTCATGGTTCCCTTATTTTTGGTATTAGTGTTGGTTTGATTATTGGGTTTCAAGGAAGGATCCTCATTTGATTTGAAGGTAGAATTATTATTTCTCAATTTTAACTTCCCCTCATCAATGGCTCTATTCTCTAACTTCCATGTTATGGTGAAAGCTTCATCAAAGGATTTGAAAGTTTGAACCCATAAAGTGGAGGAAATGTATTTGGCATAAGCCTAAGCAAAGAGCTCAATCATCTTGGGTTGGGAAAAAGAGAAGAGAGTTGATTCATCAATATTTTCCAATGGGCTATGAAGTTAGCTATGGACTCATTGTCAAATTACTAAATGGAGTAGAGATTAGTGATGGAAACCTTCTTAGAGATGTTTATGGAAAACTGGTCTAAGAAAGTTTGAGCTAGTTGGGAAAAAGTAAAGAGGGAGTGTTTTATAATAACACTATACCAATCTAATGGTAGACCTGATAGAGACATGGGAAATGTGTGAATAAGGAGAGCATCATCATAGGCAATCAAATAGAAATAATGCCTAAATGCTCTCAGATATTGTTGAGGGTCTTCCTTACTTTGAAATTTTGAAAATTTTGGAATTTCCCATTAAGGATGATAAAGTCGAATGGGGATGGATGGATGAATTGGTTTATTGTAGATTTAGTCTTATGATAAGAGGTTATTGGCACTAGAAATAGATGACTACAAATTAGTCATTTTGTCCATCAACTTATTTACTAGATCAGTTTGTGGTTGTGCACTTCTAAAGTTGTAGGGTGTATTTTTATAAGGTTGGGTATGTGCAACATATGGATAGTTAGTGGGAGGTTAAGAAGCTATCACATATTGGTATATGGATATGGGTGGTTGGGATGATGTCATATATGAATTTGTGGAGATAGGTAGTTAGGTAGAAAATAGAGGCACATACCGTTGTGACTTAGGGATGTGTCTTAGGTTTGGTGTAATGGGCACCTATTGAGGGATTAACATAGGTTAGGTTGGAGGTATGATTATTTTGGTAAGTAGAGGATAGGTGGTAACTTTGGTACTGATGGGTGGAAGGGTAGAAGGTATGGGAACCACTAGAATCTAGAATGGAGTGGAGGTAGGTGGGTTGGAAATAAGAGTAAGGGTGGTAACACTAGTAGAGGGTACTCCCATGGTAAGAAGAGTAGGGGTAGCCAAAGGTTGTGTTGTTCCTATGTTGGAAGAGTTGTGGATTGGGGTGGAAGGTGTTTGGGTGTTGGTTTTTTAGATGGGTTGGTTTTGGTTGATGGTATTGGATGGATTGTTGGTAGAATAGGCTACTTGGGTGACTAAGGGTTGGGTGGAGGTAGTAGAGGTTCTACCTATAAGGTGGGATGGCATACCATAGGGTGAGTTAAAAGGTGGAACCAAAGAAGGGGTATGATGGGATATGGTGTTAAGGTAATGTTGGAAGGCTATGGGTTTGTTATCTAGAAATGTGGAAAAATCCATATCACTTTGGGTAACCATCTGAGGGATATTAGGACTTTTAAAATGATGGGAAGAAATCTCTACATCTGAGATGTACTCCATGGATGAGGGAGAAGAGGAAGACAGATGATTAGGAGGTGGATCATGATTTGCTTGGTTTATTAGTTGTTGCCTAGTTAAAACCATGTAGATAAGGGAAAGAGGAAGATACAAGTAATCTCACAACTCAAAAAAGAAGCAAGAAAAATAAAAATATCTCAAGGAAAGTAATGCATACACTAATATGCATGAAAATCCTAGGATATTTTATTATCTTTCTTTAGGATTATGCCTTAATTTTAAATAAATTATGAAGACTAACTTGGGTTTGTAGAATGGGTACTAGAATAAGATATCTAAGGATGGTTTCAGGGAGTTAAAGGCTCTCAATATCTATACTAGAACTTGGTATGTGGCTTGATATTGGGGCCTACCCCCTTACTTCACACACCACAATGATAAGGGTGTCAAGTGCTTAGCCAAGATATACCAAGTTGCTAGAGAATATACTCAGCCAATGTAATGAGTTGGTTCTCGCTTTAGTGGTGAAATCCAAGTAGGATAGCCAAGGAAAGGTGAATTTTAGGTTATGAAATCCTAATCAGGCCTTATGTCAATGTTTTTATGCTTGATTAGGTGTAAGTGGTTTGGTCTTGTGTGTGTGATAAGAGTGAAGCTATGATTTATTTACTTGATTAATTAATATATGTGATATAAAATAAGAAAACAAATAATGTATGAAATTAATTTTACGTCCAAAATGAAATTTTTGATTTCATTGTATGAGCAAAAGATAAGAAGAAGAAACACCTAAATGTAACTACGAACCCAAAAAAAGACTCAAGGATCCCACTAGGTGCTATAATGTTTCACGTAAAATTTTCTTTATTTCTAAGAATAAAGATGTAAAACTTAAAATAAGGGTATGGTTATTATAACCTATATTTGGTTTGCGCTTTGTGATCTATATGGTTGTAGATACTCCTTTTTATCTAGGGAGGAATGACCTGCAGATGATAAAACACTAAAGAAAAAGGTTGATTAGTTAGGTAGGTGGGTGGATTACCTAGCATGCCAGATCCAATAAGCATGAGATTCCTTGGAGGCTATCAATACATGATTTTAAATAATTAAGTTATGAAAATGAAAGATAAATTTCTTGCATAAATAAAAAAAGCTACTGAAATTAAAAATAAGAAGTTCTTAAAAAGGGATGAATTTGACTAATTATAGAAATAAATGATTACATATTAATGTTAAATAAATTGAAGTGGATCAAAAAATAGGGTGATCCTCTATGATAAGGTATAAATTCAAAAAGTGGGATTTGGTTAGGGTCTGATAGGTAGAATTAGCTTGCTATTGAAGATGACACACAATGACCATCGCCAGGTTGGGTAAGACCGTTGGTGGTTAGGTGATCATGTATGGTTAAGTGACTGTCAATGGTTAGGTAACTGTCAATAGTTACTATTAGATTTATCTTGGGTAAAATAAGTTGGGTTAGGAAGGCTAGAGAGAAGTTCCAAAGAGTGGGTTAGGGAGAGATAAAGGAACTAGTTATTGAAAACAAATACTTAGCTTTGTTGTTGGTCTGAAGAACATTGAGGTGAGTGGATGAGAACTTGTTGTAGACCCTAGTGTAATTTTATAGAGAGATAATATCCTAGCTATTAATTTATGAGCAAAAACACTTTTGATCCCTATCATGGTTGTTAGTTCGCTAGAATAATACTTGCACAAGAAGCTCTAATACATAAGACTTTGATCATTCTCCCTTTTTCTCCTCCCCTTTCACCTATTTTATAGGAAAAAGGGAGTGGTGAAACAAGAGGTTCAATGAGATGTCTAATTTTAGCTTTAACATGCATTAATTATGCACATAAATCAAACAACTAAAAATAAAAAAGTAAGTTCTAGTTGAGTAGAAGTTAACCTTTGAGGTAGTTAAATTTTAACCATCGACAGTTGAGGCTAACCACTAGTGGTTAAGTAACCATTGATAGTTGGGTGACCATTAATGATTGGGGTCAAACCATTTATGGTCAAGAGGGAAAAGTTAAAATGCTTAGGGTTAGTCATTTTGACTTAATTTTGGTAGTTGAAAAGTTGTGAAATGGTCCCAAGGGGGTCCATGGGTGATCCAAGGGTTAGCATGACATCTATAATAATAGTGTATGGATTTATAGTGTGTCTAAAATCATCATGACATCATTGACAATGCTCTAACAATCTCCCCTTTTATCATTGATGTCAACAACCAACCATCATATAGTAATATACAACTCACATTCCTTCTCTCTTTTCAAGCACTCTCACAATAGGAACTTTCTCCCCCTTTGACATAATGACAAAGTGGCACAATTTGCTATTGAGGACCTGAAAATACCACCAATAGGAGAGGACCACCTTAGATAGATGATAGAAATGCCCCCTTACCTTGAACCTACTTCTGCTTGTGTTGACAACTTCTTCTTGCTCCATGTCAACACTCTCTTCAACCAAACACTACAACTAATAAAGAAAAACACACAAAACCACTATAATATAATGAAACTCACCAACAAGTATCTAATATATAATCACCCTAATATTTATGAGCTAATGCACATCTTGAGCATCTTCAGATCTCTACACACCATGAGGAACCACCACACATGCTTATTAGCCTTCTCTCTCAAGCTATCATAAGGACCACCAACAAAACTTCATTCTACTCACCAAATAGGAAACATGCTCTCAAAAAACTTAAAAACTATCCTTGAAACAAACATACCTTACTCTTTTGGAGAAAACTGAGCAAAAAACACTCTTCTTCAAACTAGGCCTATCTAGCCTCCTTGTAGCCCTACCTAAAACTTGTAGAGCTCACAATTTTTATTAGACATATCTTCAAGACTTAAAACTTAATATCTATATCACTCTAATATTCCCCTTCAAACACACCAATTTTCATCACCAAGATTATCCTCTATAACATACTTCCTTCACAGACCTACTAGCCAATTAGCCCTCTATATTAACAAAAAATTAAGAACTACAAACCTTTAAATCTATGTGAATCTTGTTTTGAAAACCCATTTGGAAAATTAAGCCTATTAAGAATCCTTAGACCTCAAATCATAAGGAAAACTACTTTTATAACATATCCCAAAACCCTAGAATCTCAAAACAAATAAAGTCAACAAACCTCCTAGTCAATGCACACCTTTGAAACTTCTTGCACAGCTGGAGACACCCATCACACACTTTTAGACCAAAAATTGATCCACCATACCTTTGATAACATATACTTCCTATAACCCATTTTAGGCCTACTTTCCCTTAAGCCAAAAACTAAGAAAATTGAGAGCACTCAAAAAATATTTAATTAGCACAAACATACCTTCAGACCACAAAATCCCATAGAGAACATCAAAAAGAAGTATATAGGCCTTTCTAAGCGTCAAAATATTCTTGAAATTCATCAATCTCATTATGCCATCTAGATATACCCATTCTAACCCTGGATAATAGCTCCTTCACAAAACTCTAGAGCAAGCTTATGAACTTGTTGCTTGCCCTTAACCAAAGACCTTCTCTGATTGGCATTATCATATTGAGCACACAAACTTGATTTTGCCCAAGAAAATATGTCTCCTAAGAAGCATAGGTAGAGAAATGCTACTTCACCAATGTCCTAGAACAATGTGAAACCAAGAATTGCCCACAACTCCTCATATTCCTTCTCCTCTTTGGTCATATAATACATGTAATTCTTCTTCTTCTTAGGCTTAAGAGAAGCAACATGCTCAACCACTAAAAAATTATCCTTTTCTTCTAGAATTGGATTGATAATACATGGAGATAACACAGATTTATGACATACCTTTTCATCTGAAGAATATTTCTTGCAGTTTGGAACCTCATCATTAGGCATAAATAATTAATGTTCTTTACATGATTAATGCTGAGTAATAATAGGATGGTCACTTGGATCCATACACACCTCAGGACTAGCTTCAACAAGCACCTTGATCTTCTCTTTGAGCTTGGTCCATTTACTCTCAACATGAGTAGATAATGAGACCTCTTGGCACTCTTCATCTTTTGTATCTTTTTCCACCATAGCAAATAGATTACTTGGATTTGCAGACTCATAATAACTCACACTTATCACCTTTGGATTCCATGTGTTAACTTGACTTCATCCTTACACTCAAGGAGCTTGATTGAACTCATTTTTACTTGATGGCCTTTGTTTTTAGAATCTATCAATATGACCTTTTTGTTCACAATTGTAGCACACGATACTCCTTGATGAAAACATAATTCGTCTTACCATGTTTGGACAAAAGATTGCAATATTTCCTTTGTCATGACAAATAAAATAACCTCCCTTTTTTGAAGAGGACACATCTTGTCTAATATTATGTGGATAATGGTTTTCAAAGTGTCCCACATCAAGACAATTGAATCACTTAATTTTCCTAACTCATTTTGACTGATGACCCCCATCACAATCCCATGCAAACTCATTTATAATAGGTCTCTTACTTTCTCTAGATTTATACCCAAATTTATTATATGTGAAGCAATAACTATTGAATCTTTCAGATCTCATGGAATTTGGTTATCTAATCTAATTTTTCTTCATTCTTATAGCACCTTCAGTCCTTTTCTAATGATTTATCTTCAAAGTATGATTGTCCTTGTTCACAATAATATTCATCTTGTCTTGAGTTACATTATTTTGTTCTTCTTCATATCCAAGACCAGTTCTGTCACCATCATGCTTTTAAACAATCAAAATATTGTCTAGATCACATGAGATATTTTTAAATGTCACAAATGTCTTCACCTTACTAGAAGATCTCTCTAACTCATCTTTCAAAGATAATTTCAGAAGCATACCTTGAACATTCTTCTTCTTTGGCTCTTAGAATTTTAGACATAGATTATAACTTAAAATTAAGAAACATGACAACACCTCCATGCTCCCTAGAGTCTTCAACAAATCTTTCCTCAAACATAATGAATTGATCCTCATAGTCCTTGAGTTTATATTTCATCTTCCTATTGATCTTTTTCTCAATCTGTAGTTCTTCATGAACGTTCATCAATATAGTCTCATAGTCCATCTCATCTTCATCATCATCTGAATCACTCCAAGTTGACTCCTTATGATGTGTGCAACTTCCTTCCTCAACCATGAATAGATATTCATTTTCAGTAGGACCATCATCTTCATGATCATATTATGAGTTGTTGTCTTCACTCTCATCTGATGAGCTGCAGTCTTCTTTGGTGTAGAGACTCTTATTATTTTTGAAGGACTTCTTCTTGTTAAACTTTTTGAATCCTTTCTTCCTATATTTATTTTTGTCATCATCTTGAACTTCACATTATTTCTTCTCATGCTTATGAGGGAACTTATGAGAAAAATGTCCTATCTCTCCATAGTTGAAACATTTGAAGGGTAGTTTACCCTTATACTTCCCTAAGTCTGTGTCAATTTCCTAGTAATCAAAGTAATTAGTTCATCCTCATCAATTTTAGATATGTCATCCTCTTTGGGTTTATTACCTTGGAACTTATTCTTTGGCTTCATTTCTATCTTGAAATTTACTTCCTTCTTTGGTGGTATATCATCATTTACTCTAATCTCATATGTAGTAAGGGTATCATGCAATTGATCCATATTAAACTGAGTAAGATCATAAATTTTTTTAATAGAAAATAATTTTGGATCAAAATTGATGGATAAAGACCCTATTACATTTTGGACTACAGTAACCTATTTAATATTCTCTCCAAGACCTCTAATGTTGTTCATAAACTCATTAACTCTCTGTAGAAAGGATGCCACAAAATTTTCTTCCTTTATCTTGAGATTTCAAATTGCCTCTTATGAGTCTATAACTTAGCAAGCTTGACCTTTAAATCTCATTCAAAAATGATATATATTTTGTCCCATATCTCTTTATCATATTTACAATGGATTACCTTGGTGTATTCAGTATCTCAAAGACCACAAGTGATAACATTCATTTCCTTGGAATTGTTCTCAAATAACTTCTTATCTGCAACACTAGATAGAAGAGTAAAGGAGAAATATAAACATCCAAAATAGATTGACATACATCAAACCCTAGGTATATAATGTATGTCATAATACTTACACTCCAAAAAGCATAATTGGATACATTGAACATCGGTGCTTGCTTAGTAGAGAAACCTCCTTGATGACTACCCATATTGTACCTTAGATCACCTTTAAACTGTTAAGCCTTTGCCAAAGGACTAGATCTGATAAAAAATATTATAGGTACAATCATTGAGAGAGGGTGAATTAGTGAAACTAAATAATCCATCTTCAATTTCAATCTTTATAAATACTTAACCAGTTACCACAAGCATTCATGAAACATACACATCATTCATAGCAATAAGAAAGAGAGATAATGAAAGATAAATCACATAACACATGACATATATGGGAAATCCTCTTAGGGGAGAAAACCCATTGAAACCTATAATTGGAATACTATCCTATAATAAAAATAACCAATTTATACCAAATGCAACAGATCAAGGAACTACAATCCCTATTTAATGAGATTACAATCCTAAAAGGTGCTACAACACCTGTCTAGCTGAGTTACAACAACCAAACTTATATCAAGTTTTAACTTGAAAGGAGGTTGAAAACCCCTTATATATTAATCTATCACATCAACACCTATGAACACATCCACCTATGAACTGATGTCTTCTACACTTGATGATGGACCTCTGATTATCACTCTTCACCTTTGCTCATACTTAATCTATAAGAGCATTATTCTACCTACAGAATTATGACCTATAGGTCATATAAATAGTCCTCAATATATAGTTCACTCTACCCCCCCTTTGATCTATAAATCGCACACACAAGCCTCTCTCAAATCTCTCACAAGTCTCTCATTCAAGTATAGAAACCATTATCTTTGGTTTTACTATTTATAGAGAAATCATGATCATCACCATCTTGGTCAGCCATTAGGCATGAATTAAACATTAATGAATATATCATATGAAGGCATAGATAAATAAAATCTTTATAGGTCGGCCATAGCATCTATGGGTCACCCTTAAGGAACTACACTTTTCAATTTGGCCCGTGTAGCCCTTATAGGTCTCATGTGAATCCATTCACTTCATTAGCACTTCATCAAATAAAACAAGAACATAAAACCAATACCAAAAGAATATACCCATTCCATATTATATATAGGTCCCCCTTAAGTTCCAAAAACCAACATAGAACCCTTCTCCTTAAGCACAATTTGCTCAAACAACATTTTGTGCACATAGTCACCATGAACAAATACACAATCGACTTATAAAACTTTGTTCATATTGCATATAAATTTTAAATCATTTATAATGTACACATATCATCCTCATGGATTATACAACACTACCCAATATCTAATTCATCAATATATATTTAAATAATATCAAAACAATCTTCTCAGGTCACTTAAAGTCCATGTACGAACATAGAGTCAAATTTGAACTTTAATATCTTTAATTGCACACACTTAAAAATCTTTAAATTAGGTTCATTATATGATCCATGGATTCCTTTTCATATTTTATTTTTAAATAATGGGAAAATTAATCCTTGATCAAAATATATGGTCCAAAAACCATAGACTGGTTTTTCCCTTGTTAAATTTGAATATTTAATGCAAATGGTCATAGTTAAACCTCAAACACTTTGCTCACATATCAAGTCCTTGTTGCTAAAATTAAATACACACCATAAATTTTATTGTGTAAATATCAACATTTAACACATATTCTACCAATGCCAAATTTTAAACCTCGAACATGTTGACCTCATCTCATGTAATCTTGCAATGTTGACTCATCGTGCACCATCGATCTTTGAGGATCACTTAGGTCTTTACCTTATAATGCTCACCATTTGGTCTTACTCAAAACCACCATGATAATGACACTTGGAACTATCTCTTATCTTCCTAAATTCTTGGAGTAACATGCTCTGTCGATGTTACTCAAAATTTAACTTGTGTAAAAATGACTAAGTATGGGAACCTTGCTTATTTTCTTAGAAAGCCAACTTTACACAGTCATATCTTTTACCTCGCTCACTCGCATGTTCTAAAATTTGGACCATGTGATCTCCTCACATATTATAATCCAACCATGTGATAAAATTCTCTTATAACCCTCACACATGTGAGATATAATGACATTAAAATGCTCACTCAAATTTTTCTACCACAAAGCCAACTATGTCAAAAAATTGTTTGGAAGGCCAACTTTGAACATGCATATATTTTGCCAAAATTCTGTGCTTGACCTAAAAATTATAAAAAATAAACTAGGAAAAAACCTAAACAAACCCATATAATCACTTTCTCCTAAAAATTTGACATGTGTGAGATATGACTACATCAAAATGCTTACTCAGTTATTCTTTGCCTCATGCAAATTTGGCTAAGTATGGGAAAACACTGTCAAAATGCTTGGGAGCAAAAATTTGCACTTACATATATTTTGAAATGATTAGGTTAATGACATAATATTTAGTAGATAAATACTAGGAATAATACTAAACAAACCCATGTGACTATTTCCTCTTGACTCATCAACACATGGCAATGGTGACATCATCAAACTGCCTAAGATTTTTTGTTACTAGACCCAAAGTGTCTAGATGAAAACTATAGACAACCAAATGAATTAAACTTATGAAAATAAGAAATAAAATCATATATGTTAAGGTGTGGAGCCTAAAAGCTTCACATATGAGCGCATTTGACAGTTTCAGGTTTACACAGTCACCGGCGTCGGTCAGGAGTGACCAACGTCGGTCAGGTGCAGTTGAAGAGACGCCAGCGTCAGCAGAGGATCGGTTGACGTCGGTCACAGGCAAGCAGGAAGGAACTGGTGTTGGTTACCTGTGTGTCTAGAATGCTATTTTTGAGGACAGAACCGAGTGTTTGCATGATGAGTTTAAGTCTTAGTCTTAGTTCGCGTCTCTATTATTAGTAAGATTGTTTTTTAGAGCCCTTGTTCAAGAGGCTTAACTGTTGATTGTAAGTGCATGCTCAAGTCTCCTAATTCTATATGTAGAATTAGATCTTCTTAGCTTATTGTGGTTATTGTAGTAGTTCATTGTATGTGAATGTTGAAGAACAGTACAAAGTTGTATCAATCCAGGTTGGAGTTGATTGTACTTGAGAGAGAGAGAGCTCTTGAGAGATAAAGATCTAGAGAGATATCTTGTGCATCTAAGAGAGGTGTGGAAGAAAGAAGTTTCTTCAATTGTATTCCTTTTGTAAAGAGTTTAATACAAGTTTTTAGGGTGGTTTCTTGTATCTCTTGTTCTTTGCTATTATCTGATTCTAGTTACTTATCTATCTGATTTAATTCTGTGGTTTATTGCTTTCATAAGTGTAATCATATTGTTGGTTGATCCCCAACAAGTGGTATCAGAGCCAGGTTGTAGATTTAGAGTTTGATATCCAATAATCGGTATCAAAGCTCAGGTTCACTAACAGGTGGTTCAGATCTGTGTAGTGTGTATTGATTACAGGTTGCTCATAGGATTTTCTGCAGAGATTTCTGTTTGAGTGGGAGAAGCAATGGCAGAAGAAAGTAAACTAAGAATGGAGAAGTTCAATGGCAAAAATTATCAACATTAGAGAATGCAGATAGAGGACTATCTGTATCAAAAAGATCTATACTTATCGTTAGGTGGGATTGCAAAGAAGCCCACATACATGGATGATGAAGAATGGGAAGTTCTTGACAGAAAGGCTCTGGGGTCTATAAGACTGAGTCTAGCATCTACTGTGATATCTAATTTATCATAGGCAAAAACAACGGTAGAGTTGATGACTAATTTAGAAAATTTGTATGAAAAACCCTCAGCTTCTAATAAGGTATATCTTATGAAGTAGCTATTTAATTTGCATATGCAGGAAGGTGGATCTGTATCTAATCACCTGAATGATTTCCATGGTATTGTAAATCAATTAAGTTTAGTCAAATTTGTATTTGATGATAAAATTAAAGCTCTTTTAATATTATGTTCTTTGCCTAAAAGTTGGCATAGCTTAGTAATGGCAGTTAGTAATACTGCATTTGCTTCAAATATTTTAAAAGTAGAGGATGTTGTTAGTGTTATCTTGAATGAAGAAATTCATAGGAAAAGCACAGAAGAGACATCTAGGAATGCTTTAAGTTTTGAGAGCAGGGGAAGGCAAAAAGAGAAGAGCAAGAAAGGGAGATCAAGATCTAAGTCTAAGGGGAGAGGTAGATCCAAATCCAGAAATGGCAGGAAGCCACAATGCTGGAATTGTGGAAAGATGGGGCACATAAGCAGAGATTGTTGGTCAAAGCCTAAGGAGGAAAATCAGCACGAAGGAAAAGAAGAAGCAAAGGTTGCAGGTATTGCACAAGATGCTTTGATATTCTCTTTGCATAATAATATAGAATCTTGGGTGTTAGATTTTGGTGCATCTTTTCATGCTACCCCTAATAGGGAATATTTTAGTGACTATATCCATGGAGATTTTGGAATAGTGTATCTAGGGGATGATGAGCCTTGTAAAATTATTGGCAAAGGTAAAGTGCAGCTGAAAATGCAGAATGGCAACACATGGGTGTTGAGAGATGTGATGCATGTTCCTAGCTTGAAGAGGAATTTGATTTTTGTTGGAAAGTTAAGGGATGAGGTTTATATAGTAACTCTCACAACAGAATCTTGGAAGGTGACCAAGGGTGTACTTGTTATGGCCAGAGTTAAGAGAGTAGGTACTCTCTATTTATGTAATTGTGTTACTAACAATTTTCCATCTGTATTATCTACTTCAGATGTGGATGCAAAATTGTGGCACTCAAGGCTTGGCCACATGAGTGAGAAGGGAATGTCAATTCTTAAGTCTAAAGGTAAGCTTTCATATTTGAAAAGCATGGATCTAGAATTTTGTGAGCACTGTGTATTTGGAAAATAGAAAAGGGTTAGTTTTCTCAAGACTGGGTCTACAAAGAAGAAGCATAAGTTGCAGCTTGTTCACACAGACGTGTGGGGATCGGCTCAGGTAGCTTCTATTGGAGGATCACAGTACTATGTTTCGTTCATAGATGATGCTACAAGAAAGGTATGGATCTATTGTATTAAGAAGAAATCTAATGTATTTGAGACTTTTAAGATTTGGAAAGCTATGGTTGAGAATGAAATAGGCAAAAGATTGAAGTACCTGAGATCTGACAATGGTGGAGAGTTCTGCAGTTATAAGTTCAACTGGTATTGTTATATGCATGGAATCCATAGGCAAAGGACGGTTCCAAGGACACCTCAGCAGAATGGAATTGCTGAAAGGATGAATAGAACAATCATGGAGTGTGCAAGATGTATGAGATTGCATGCTGGTTTGCCCTTAGAGCTTTGGGCAGAAGCTATTGACACTGCAGTGTACCTGATTAACAAAGGACCCTCTACAGCTCTAGATGGTGGAATTCCAGAAGAGGCATGGACAGGTAAAAAGGTAGATCTCTCTTTTCTCAAAGTTTTTGGTTGTGAAGCCTTTGTGCACGTTGATAAGGAAAATAGAAAGAAGCTGGATGTTAAGTCTATGAGGTGCACATTTATTGGCTATGGCTCAGATAATTTTGGTTTTAGATTTTGGAATCTAGGAACTAACAAGATAATTAGGAGCCGTGATGTTGTTTTCAATGAAAAAGTGATGTATAGTGATCAGCTGAAGAAGCTGAATCAATCTGGGTAGAGCAATGGTGAATTGGACAAGGTGACAATCCAAAATGAGCTCACGAGAAAAAGAAATAATCACTTGTAGAAAAACACATAGACCAACGTCGATAGGAAAGGAACCAACGTCGGCAGAATAGAAACCGATGTTGGCAATACAGAGACCGACATTGGTAGGACAGGCACCAACGTCGATCAAACAGAACTGGCGTCGGCCAGTAACAGGTCTAGATATGACCGAGGTCGGTCACTGTCAAAGAATTTGGGTGGACTACGTGTTGTGAACGAGTCTCAGACACCCATCAGGAGGTCAGAAAGAGTAAGTAAGCCTCCAATTAGATATTCTCCTTCTTTATTCTACTTATTTCTAACTGATGGTGAACCAGAGAGTTTTGAAGAAGCAATACAGGTGGAGTCCAAGAGTCAGTGGGAGCGTGGCATGGTTGAGGAGATGGAGTCCTTAAGAGAGAACCAGACATGGGATTTGGTTGAGTTGCCAGCTGGTAAGAGAACATTGAAGAACAGATGGACCTGTAGGTTGAAGGAAGGTGAGAATGGACAGATGAGATATAAGGCCAGATTGGTAGTGAAAGGATTTGCAGAAAAGCTAGGTATTGATTTTGGTGAGATTTTTTCTCCTGTTGTTAAAATGACTTCTATACAGATTGTACTGTCTTTGGTTGCTATTGAGGATTTACATCTTGAGCAGCTAGATGTTAAGACAACGTTTCTTCATGGAGATTTGGATGAGGAAATATACATGGAACAGCCAGAAGGATTTGAGGTTAAAGGTAAGGAGAAGTTAGTGTGCAGATTGAAGAAAAGCTTGTATGGCCTCAAGCAAGCTCCTAGACAGTGGTATTTGAAATTTGACAGGTTTATGACTGAGCATGGCTACAGTAGGTGTCAATCTGACCATTGTGTGTATTTTAAGAGATTGGATAATGGTAGATATATTATTCTATTGTTGTATGTAGATGATATGTTGGTTGCAGGATCACACATGCAGGATATCTCTGAGCTTAAGGTGAAATTAGCTCAAATGTTTGCTATGAAGGATTTGGGAGCAGCGAAGAAAATCCTTGGCATGAGCATTAAGAGAGATAGGAAAAATCACAAGTTGATATTGTCTCAAGAGGATTATGTGGACAAGGTGTTGAAACGGTTCAATATGCAGGATGCTAAACCAATAAGCACACCTTTGGCTGGACATTTTAAGTTGAGTAAAGAACAATGTCCTAATTCACATGATGAGGTAGAGTACATGAGTAAGGTTCCATATTCTTCCGTAGTAGGGAGTTTGATGTATGTAATGGTGTGTACTAGACTAGATATTGCCCAAGTAGTGGGAGTTGTAAGCAAGTATATGGCCAATCTAGGAAAGGAACATTAGAAAGCAGTTTAGTGGATCCTTAGATATCTGAAAGGAACCAACTGTAGGCACTTGTGCTATGGAGGTTCAGATACTTCTCTACATGGTTGTGTAGATTCAGATATGGCAGGTGATTTGGATGGTAGGAGGAGCACCACAGGATATGTTTTCACTGTAGGTGGAATGGCAGTTAGCTGGATATCAAAGTTGCAGAAGGTTGTTGCCTTGTCAACTACAGAAGCAGAGTATATTGCAGCCACAGAGGCTAGCAAAGAGATGATATGGATGACACGGTTCATGGAAGAGCTTGGAAGGGAGCATGGGAGTTGTAGATTATACAGTGATAGTCAGAGTGCAATTCATTTGGCTAAGAATTCAGCCTTTCACTCAAGAACCAAGCACATACAGCTTAGGTACCACTTCATAAGACAGGTATTGGAGGATGGTGAGTTGAAGCTGGAGAAGATCCATATAGACAAGAATCCTGCTGATATGTTAACCAAGCCGGTTACAAAGGAGAAGTTGAATCTTCATTCAAATTCTATTGGTCTTCATGATTGAGTTGAAGATGGAGGAGCTAGAAGATGTTACTATACAGGTACTGGTGCAACTGTTTATCTCCAAGTGGGAGATTGTTAAGGTGTGGAGCCTAAAATCTTCACATATGAGCGCATTTAACAGTTTTGGGTTTACACAGTCACCGGCATTGGTCAGGAGCAACCGATGTTGGTCAGGTGCAGTTGAAGAGATGCTGATGTTGGCAGAGGATCGGCCGATGTCGGTCACAGGCAAGCAGGCAGGAACCAGCGTCGGTTACCTGTGCGTCTAGAATGCTATTTCTGAGGACAGAACCGAGTGTTTGCATGATGAGTTTAAGTCTTAGTCTTAAGTTCGCGTCTCTATTATTAGTAAGATTGTTTTTTAGAGCCCTTGTTCAAGAGGCTTAACTGTTGGTTGTAAGTGCATGCTCAAGTCTCCTAATTCTATATGTACAATTAGATCTTCTTAGCTTATTGTGGTTATTGTAGTAGTTCATTGTATGTGAATGTTGAAGAATAGTACAGAGTTGTATCAATCCAGGTTGGAGTTGATTGTACTTGAGAGAGAGAGAGCTCTTGAGGGATAGAGATCTTGTGCATCTGAGAGAGGTGTGGAAGAAAGAATTTTATTCAATTGTATTCCTTCTGTAAAGAGTTTAATACAAGTTTTCAGGGTGGTTTCTTGTATCTCTTGTTCTTTGCTATTATCTAATTCTAGTTACTTATCTATCTGATTTAATTCCATGGTTTATTGCTTTCATAAGTGTAATCATATTGTTGGTTGATCCCCAACAATATAAAACATCTTATTTACCTCTTTCACATCCTAAAATCACCATATTCATCCTTAAACATCTCTAACCATGCCAAAATAGAAGATCAACCAAGCATACTAGGACAAACATATTGCACTCTTTATCATTGTCACATAGACTATCAAGAAACTTCATCCACTCACATGGAAACCTACATGACATCATCATGACATCATTGACAATGATCCAACACTTAGACAACCTTGCACCCCTTGACAAGGACTTTTATATAACATTTTGGTTCCATTGTTGGGACTTGTGTTAAATTTTGTTGTTGCAATGGTATGATAGAGTGATGTTCTAAATCTTCATATAAAATATCAATAATTGGTTGCAATAATTGGAATATATATTTGAACTAAAGCATATAACTTGTAAAGGATAAAATCTAATAAAGTGGGTTCAGAACAACCTTTATAATGTTTTTTATAAGGTTTTTTCTATGAATTGCCTGAGCATATGTATCGATGATTGGTTGCATATACAACCCATATAAGGAGGATTTATATAGACCACTATGAGTGGAAGAAGTATCACATAGAGAGTATTGAGACCCTAGATGCCACTTGAACTAGATAAGTAGACAAATGGTGGTAAGGAATGCTAAATAATTACATGGTTGAGTTTATAGTTTCAGCATGCTCATGCCTTGAGGAAGTAGAGTATCAATTTTTGTATGAACATAGATGATCCAAAACTTAGAAGTTTTGGTTGAAAAATATTTCAAGAACATAAAACAAACACAGTAACAATGAATTCTCTAAGAAGAGATGTTTTATTACTCAAGATCGTAACATAACTATATGATTATCTATGGGAAGAGATGTCTAATTTCCATTTCAGGTTACATCTTCATTTATACACATTTTGAAAGTAGGGGGAGGATGTGTAAGGTCACCAATCTCAAGGGAGATCAAGTGGTTTAACTTCCATGATTTAAAACAATACAGAATTTGAGGAATTACTATTTTTAGAAACTTACTATTTTTAAACTTCACTACTAAAATTAAAATTTGGGGAACTTCCATTGAGTTTTTGGGGTAAAAAAACCATTGATAAAATATAAATTCCATATTACCACATTCTCCTTGTTCTTATATTTCCAATGGTTCAAATGGTGAGTCAATTGGAGCTACAATGCAAAATTTATGGCTTCTAGAGGTTTCATCATTAATTGGAGTGGAACCGTCACCCGAATTGTCACCTGAATTATTGCCCAGATCATTCCTCCCTCCTTGAGAAGCAATGGTCCCCATTGTGTCAATGTTACTCATCAGGTGTGGTATTTGTGTCTTGATTTGATTCTCTATGAGCCACTCACCTTGGTGGCTAATCTGGCCCCTTTTGACCACCTGATAAAGTGGAATATAGCATCTTCTTATTATCTTCATCCAGGTGTCCACAATATGATCCTCCTCCACTGGAGAAAAACTCTATGGATCAAGCTCATCAATGTCTAGTTGTTTTGTTATGACTAAAGTGTCTAATAGATGTGGATGATATTGTTTGAGGAGCTCCATGTTGAATATTGGATGCAAACCAAGGTAGGTTAGTAGGTTCAACTCAAAAGCATTTTCTCTAACTTTTTTGGTGATGGTGTAGGGACCATATCACAAAGGCCAATTTTTTTTGTGTGGGCCTACAAGTCATTCCTTCTAAATCTGAAACTAAACCTTATCACCCACAATAAAATAGTGTGCAATCTTATGTTTGTCATGGCATTACTTATACTTTTGATTCATCTTCTCCAAAATGTCATGAACTTGCTGTTGGATGTGTTGCATTTGTTCAATGAACTTTGTTACTTTTACTACCTAAGATCTTCCATGAGGTGTGTATTCCATGGTTTAGAATGGAATGGCTATATCAATTGGTGCCATTGGTTAGAATTTGAAGCATAATTGGAATATACTGTGCTTGGTTGAGTTGTGCAAGGCTCAATTATATCCATGTTGTATGAAAAGAAGTCCCTCATCCCATGTGCATGGATGTTTAGAGTGATAAATCTAAATCATGTGAACAATCAAGTGGTTCACCACCTCTGTCTGACCATCAGTCTGTGGATGGAAGGCTGTGGACTTCATTACCTTGGTATCCATCATCTTCCATAGAGTGGACTAGAAGATGCTAAAGAACTTGTTATCTCGATATGAGACAATGGACTTGGGGAGACCAAAATGGAGCCATATATAACTAAAATATAGTTGAGCAAGTTCTTCAGTAGATATATTTTTCTTACAATCAATCATGATAGCCATTTTTGAATAATGATCAACTACAAGAAAAATATAGTCCTTGCCATGTTTTGAAGTGGACAAACCTGAGAGAAAATCCATTGAGATAGATTCCCAAGGCTTGGTTACTTTTGGTAATGGCATGTACAATCCTTGCTTCTTATTTATTGGCTTGGTTATCACACATGGGGTGAAATATTTGAGATACCTTTCCACATATTTTCATATATAGGGCTAGTAGAAGTGTTTGTGAAGAACTACCAATGCCTTTTATACACCAAAGTGTCTAGCTATCCTACTAAAATGTGCTTCCCATATCATCTTCTATCGCTCTACAGCTGGAACACAGATGTGCCCCATATGACAAAGGACATTATCTTGTAAATAGAAATTAGAAACATGTTTAACTTTTTGAATCACCTAATATGTATTATCAAAGGTAGGATCTGCATCATATAGAGCACCCCAAGTGGTAGTCTCATGTTTGCATAGGTCAAGAACTATTGTGAGTGTAGTAATTGGTGGGTGGTTTAGATAATATGTAGCCATATTTGAGCTCCCCTTTTTATGTTTGATTATTAGATGGAATTACTAAAGATATGTGGCCCAATTTTGGTGCCTCTCATTTCATAATTTGCTCTATGTTTGGATTAATTCCAATGGTCTATGGTTAGTGTGGATGACTATCTCTTTCCCCAAGATGTAGTGTTTCCATTTTTTATAGGCTTGCACAATGGCATAAAGCTCCTTATCATATGTCAGATATTTCCTGACTATATTAATGAAAGTTTAACTGTGATATGAAATAAGATGGCCATGTTGCATGATGACATCTCCCATGGAATTTTTAGATGCATCTATCATCAACTCAAAAGGTTGATGCAAACCTGGCAAGGTAAGAACAGGAGATGAGCAAAGTCTATTCTTCAAATTCTCAAATGCCCTTTGTTGTATTTCACCCCATTGAAATGTAGCTTTATCTCCTCCTTTAGTCATTTGGGTTAGTGACCAAGTAACATGTGAAAATCCAAGAACAAACCTATGATAAAAATTTGCAAGACCCAAGAAGGTATGAAGTTCTGTAAGGGTCCTTAGTGTAGGCCATTCTTGAATAACTAAAATCTTTTCTAGGTCAACATGGACCCCTTCCTCATTCACAACATACTCGAGGTATTGAATTGTTATCATCTTAAATGTGCATTTGTCATGATTTACTTACAACTTGTGCTCTTGAAGAGTTTGAAGCACCTTACAAACATGTTGTAGATGTTCCTCCCATGTTCTATTGTAGATGAGTATGTCATCTAGGTAGAAAACCATAAATGAGTTGGTGAAGGGTCACAAGATGTCATCCATCATCCTCATGAAGGTTACAGGTGTGTTAGTTAAGCCAAAAGGCATAACCAACAATTTGAAGAGCCCCTCCTTAGATATGAATGTAGTCTTCCAGACATTAGTGGGATCAATGGGAATTTGGTGATAGCCAAATTTGAGATAAATTTTGGTGAATAACTTCGCACCATGAAGCTGGTCTAATAGGTCATCAATCCTGGGGAGAGGGTAGCGATTCTTCACAGTGATTTTATTCAAGGCTCGATACTCAATGCAAAGCCTCCATGTTCCATCTTTATTTGGTGCTAGGATAATTGGGCTACCATAGGGTGAAGAGCTTGGCATGATGTGACCCTTTTGGATCAATTCTTGAATCTATCTTTTTATCTCATCATTCTCTAAAACTAATCTATGATACATAGGATTGTTAGGCAAAGGTGATCCTAGGATCAAATCGATATAATGTTTTACCTAGGAATGTAGTGAAACTCCTATGGGTGACTTGAATAAGTCATCATATTCTCCTATGATTTATCCCATTTGCTTCTATTGTTGTGTTAATTATGTAGTCAAGAGTTAACATTAGCCTTCTTATATTTCTATGGTTTGACCACCATGAGAATGAATTGCTTTGTCTTTTCCACCAATATCTTACATTGCTTAACACTGATTAGGGAGATAGATATGAGAGGTGGTACCTTTGGTACCATGTAGTGCCATGTTCCAAGAGTGAGGGTGATTCTTTGGGTTAGTGATTCATAGATTCCGTGTCGATAATACATGAATGGTTGACCAAGGAGTACATCACAAACATCTAGATTGACCACATCACATAAGACTTCATCTTGGAAAGGTTTTATTACATATGAAAGAAGACACTGATGGTTGACATGAAGGTCTCTCCCTGGGCTCAACCATCTAATACTATATGGCTTTAGGTGAGGCTTTATGGATAGATTTAGACTTTTCACAACTTTAGAAGAGATTAAATTATTTTGACTCCCACTTTCAAGAATGAAATGTAGAGGCTTACCTTTTACCCATAATTTGGAGTGGAATAATCTTTCCTTTTCATCTGGCCTTTTTTCATGGGTCTATGATGAAGCGATGATGGTGTCAATCTCAACATCTACAATCTCTTCTTCATCCTCTTTAACTATAGGTTGTGTATGAGATAGAGTAGTAGATGTTGATTATTGTGACTCAAAAAGTAGTGACTTGATGTCTCAACATTCTTATTTGGAGTGAGTTCTAATTTTATGGTAATCACACCATTTTATAGCCTTCTCCTTCTAGGGTTTCTTATCTTGAAACTCTTTTTGCTTCCAATTTTGGCCTTGTGTTTGACCTTCCTTGTCACTTTTCCATTTTGAGGGCTGACTCTTTGTATTATTTCTTCCATGCTTTTACTCAATATTCACTGTGAACTTGTATACCTCATCGAGGGTTTCCAAATTGAAGAGTTCCATTTCCCCCCATATGTACCATTATATTCCACCATGATATTTGAGAGTCTTATGTTTCTCACTTTCTTGGATGCCCAATCTTTCAGATAAAGAATGAAAAATGTCTGTGTAATCTTGAATAGATTGATCCTTACCTTGGTGAAGTTGTTGCCACTATATGTAAAGATCATCATATGCTCCAATGGGATAGTATTCTTCCTTTACCACTTCCATGAAATCATCCTAGGTAGGTTCCACCTCAAGGCCAATGTCATCTGTACTAAACCTTTTTTTGTACACTTCCCACCAATTTTTCATGAGTAATGATGTTTTCAAAAGAGCAAAAGTGATCTTTTCTCTATCAATGAATTTATTTATAGAGAAGTAGGAAGACAATTGATCCAACCTATTTTATACTACATCAACATTGATTTTTCCTTTAAATGTAGCAATATCAAAATTTACCTAAACCTTGAAGGGTGTTGGGGCACTGAAAGGACATTCCATGGATGAGGAGCTAGGAAGTGCAGATGAGGAGCCAAAATTTCCCATCGAGAGCTTTTGGAGAATTTGGGAAAATTATTATAGCATCTATGATTATTACCATTGGAGGGATTCATTCACCATTTCCTTGGAAGGATCAGATGTCTCAATTTCATTTTCCATTTGAAGTCATTTGGAGCAAATAGGTGGATAGTTTGGAAGCTCTATTGTTTTCTACCCAAGCTTCTTGTAGCCTGACCTCATCCTTAGGAACATACACTCTCAAGACAAACTACTCTGATACCAATGATCCAAAACTTAGAACTTTTAGTTGACAAATATTTCAAGAACACAAAAATAACATAATAACAATGTTTTCTCTGAGAAGAGATGTTTGATTACTCAAGATCACAATATAACTATATGCTTATCTTTGGGAAGAGATGTCTGATTTCCATTTTGGGTTACATATTAATTTATACACATTTTTAAATTAGGTGAAGGATGTTTAAGGTCACAAATATTGAGGGAGATCAAGTGGTTTGAATTCCATGATTTAAAATAATACATAATTGAGGAATTACTATTTTTAGAAACTTACTATTTTTAGACTGCACTACTAAAATTTAAATTTGGGGAACTTCCATTGGGTTTTCTAGGGTCAAAATCCAAAAAAATAATCTTGATGCCATCTCACCATATTATCCTAATTCTCATCTTTCCAACGGTTCAAATGGTGAGTCAATTAGAGCTACGGTGCAAAAGTTATGGCTCTCAAAAGTTTTGTCATCAATTGGGGTGGAACCGTCACCCAAATTGTCACCTGAATTATTTCTCAGATCAATATAGGAATGTTTGTGAAGGAATAAAGCATAGAGATTAAAAATATAGTGTTGGATTATGGATTTGAAAATTTGGGGATGGAAGGGTAAATTCATTTCATGCATAAGCAATGTAAAGGGGGAAAAGGGGATGTGTAGGTGAAACACAATGGAAGGGGACATGTAGATTGACACTTGAGAGCTTAGGAGATATAATTATAATAAGAGATGGTACAAGATGATGGAATATATGGAACCCAAAAATGCTGAGATAAATTTTAGCAAGAGATAAGGGCATGGGGAAGGATATCTTGAAATACAATAATGCAAGGAGGAAAGATATGATGAAGTGATGGATCGAGCTCAATAGTTGATGGGTGTGGAATCTATTGGCTTCCTAAAATAATTGGCAACTAAAGATGTGCTTGATTCACCCACCCCATTTGAACCTATAGCACATGCTCATGCACTAGATCCCCCACTTGAAGAAAACACAATAGTGATAATTTACCCTATTGTTGATATAGATTTTAGACAATTTATAGACTTGGAGTATAATTTTGTGATTGAAAAAATTATTCCTTTCGAGGAGGTGAGCATAACTACCTCTTCACTAGTAGGTGATATCTCACCATAATAAAATTTAAGCACAAGCATACTAGACCAATTGATGTCAGCACTATAAAGTGGGCAACAACCCATAAAAAATGGTCTAGTACCACAAGTAAGTAGTATAGTGCCATCAACATTAATGGTGCCAATAGTAAAAATGATGTTAGTGCCTAGCCCAATGATTGGAGGCATTAGAAGACCACCATGAAAATAGATGTTAGGATGATAATAACCTCAAACTTTAGCTACCCCCACAACAAATTTACTAAAAAATGGCCATGCACTTGCCTATCATGGTATGGAGATTGTTGTAGAGATGTGATAAAGTGTGAACTATAATAACACACTCATGGCATAACCTAATTAGAGTGCAAGGCAACCGAATTCATGACCACTTTACTAGATCATGTCCATACTTGGTATAGGAAATTTGACCCTAACCAGGCTATGGTAGATTATGACACTTTGAAGGAGGCATTCCTTAAGGAATTTGACATTCCAGAGTTTGAATAGAAAAGCATCACCATGCTGAAAGAGATAACCTAAGGATTCTCAAAAAGCATGTGCTTGTATTATGCAAGGTTCAAGACCATCCTTTTGAAGCTACCTTATGACATACACCCCTCACAATATACACAATGGTTTATTAGAGGGTTGTTAGTTCCATTTAGAGTATTACTTTCCATGAAGACATTTACAGACCCTCACAAAGTGCTTGAATCAACACTTAGAGCTAAGGCAATCAAAAGCACTGATACTAGGATCAGCCCATTTATAGAGGCACATATTTCATCTATGGCCTCCTAAATCCAAAATCTTACCACTAGTTCATTTTAAGATGCTTAAAGTGGATTATGGTGCACTAATTGTGAAGTGGAAGGCCTTAATAGGAATAACTACCCTCAAAGGAATATGTGCACATTGTTTATAATCTATAAAGTCTATCAAGAGGTGCATGATGTTCGTAACTACTATTTATTGCAATGTACCATCTAGGTCAACACAACCATCTATTGTTATTTATGCAATGTATACACCCATACCACAAATGATTATTGGGTGATTGATGAGATGTGCAAGAACATGAAAAGAGGTGTAAGGTAGGAAACTATAGCAATTAAAGGGTAGGCTAACCAAGGAAATAAATGCTAAATCTAGTAAATCATAGGTTTTATAATGCAATGAGGTGTTAAAGGGTGAGTTGGAGGGCATGATGGTAGAAGGTTACCACCCTTCTCATGTTACAAGTGTGGCTCAAAAAATCACTATCAATGAGAATACCCTACACATCCCATGTGTGGTTATTGTTGAGGGTCCCATAAGGTTGAGGAATACTCCAAATTATATATGAATTTAACCCAAGATAGGCCTGACATAGACAAGGATGCATGGATGATCATACATGAGTCAAAAATTGAAAAATAGACTCTAAAGGTACAACTAACTTGTATAGAGATAGTCAAGGTGTAGGTGACTACTCATAGTGGTTTCACCACTCATTCACCAGTTATGCTAATTCTTGAGTTGTGCTTATACTATGGGGAGAAGAGTTGTATTGAGTGTATAACACAACTTGAACCCAAAGTTATGTCTTACCTAGACCCATCATGATAGAAAGATGTATTACAGTAGGTTATGAGTGTAATTCAAAGCCTACAAAGAGAGATCTAATTAACATGAGATCTAGAAGAGCAAGCTACTACCTCCTAAAATAAGTAGGATAGTCAAGAGGTGGAGATACAAGAATTAATGAATACACTACACATCTTATAGATAGAAGGAATGATACCCTTATTTAAAAACTTGGTCTTGGAGTATGCAGGGAAAAATATTGTTGAAGTCACTATACCACACATGGAGTGGGCATGATAAGTTTGGTATACATAGAATGAAAAGTATGATCAAGAACTCCTTGTGAATTCCACCATTAATAGATGGTTTATATTTGAGGTCCTTATAAATACATGCATTTAGGTCAATATATTCACCAAGAATGCATGGGATAAAATGGGGAGGCTAGCCTTGAGGCCTTCCCCTCATGTAATTTTCATGGCCAATAAGACAAGTGCATATTCCATAGGAATTATGAAGAGTGTAATTTTATATATCATGGGTACTATATTTTGTATTGATTTTAAAGTGATTGAGTTGGCAAAATAAGATAACTACCTGATACTTCTTAGAAGGCCTTAGTTCAATGTGAATAACATAGACATGTGCTTCAAGATGTGCTACATGAAGTTTTAGAATGGAAAAGATAGGGTAGTTATCCCCGTCTAAAGTGACCAAGGACTCCCCTATGTTGAGAGTGTGGACCTCGAAGATGAGATCGATCACATATATAACATCATGGTGTAAGGCACAAAGACACTAAACCCTAATGACCAAGGAGTGATTTTTAGGAATATTAACAATCAACCTTAGATACTATGTTTCCTACAACTTATGGATTGAGGAAGCATATGAGATGACTAGTCACAGATGTTGCTTGGTGTATGCAAAGGCCCCAAAACTAGTAAAGATAGGTTGGGTCTATATTGATTACACTTTGAAAAGGTGGGTCCCATGCACCAAGAAGAAGGGAAAGAGAGTGTTTTTCCTTAGTAAGGGCAATCTTGTAGTGTTCTTAAGATATATAAGGAGCAATATAGTATAATACTATGTTTGATACCTCAAATCATACATCCCAAAAGAAGTAGATAGAATAGGTTCCCTAGTGCATACATTAAGGAACACTACCACTCATTAGTGGGAAACACAAAGGCCTAGCTTTCCAACTTAGAAAGATGTGAAAGCATCCATCTACATGAGATTTAGGAAGAGTAATAAGGGCCTAGACATCTCTACCTACTCTAACAACTCTGACCCTATAGTTCATGTGCATTTGTGCAAAGAAACATGAACTGTTCATGGCAAGAATACCCCAAGGAACCTATGGGTGCATGCATTCTATAGGACCTTAAAGACATGGGTTTGAGCTTGTTATGTTGTCAATGAGATCTGATATGAGATAACCAACTAGGATGCACTTAAATAATGGTTTGAGCACAACTTCTCCTTTTCTTCATAAAACCTAGAATTGATCAAGCCACTACAGGTAGTTCAAATGATAGTGTTTGAGGACACTACAATCTCAGAAGAGCACCTAAAAGACATGTTCAGTGAAAAAGGTTTGGCACTCCTAACCTTATTTGAAGAATGAACCTTCAATAGTGACTCTAATGATGATGATTGAACATGAAAGGTGTATAAGTGGATAACCCTGGTAGACAAAAAGAAGCTAGTGCACCAAGTTGAGGATAACACTCTATAAGAAGATGACCCTACCCCATTTTTTCATAGAAAAAACTGAGGGAAGTTGACAAGTTAAGGATTCACATTAGGAGAAGAATGAGCCCTACTACATGTTGTTAAAATGATAAAGGTAGATATCAACTCAAAAGGGGAACCAAAGATTGCTAATCTAGGTGTATATTGGTCTGACATGGAGCTAGTGTGAATTTTTGACCTCTTGAAATAATTCAAATACTTGTTCCCTAAGAACTATATATAAATGAAGGGCATGCACCCATCCTTTGGGAAGATGAACATAAAGTTATTCTATGGTACCAGACCTATAAAAAATGACCTTACAAGATGAAACCAAACCTTTGTGCCAAGGTTAAAATAGAGATTGATAGCATGCTAGCCACATGAATCATCTACCTTGTGTAAGAATATGAATGGGTTAGCCCCATGGCCAATAGTATCAAGAAAGATGGGTACATCTAGATCTATGTCAACTATAGATTGTTAAATGTCACCTATGTAACCAATGCCTTTTTAACTCTATTTATTGATGGAGTTTTGGATGGCATCATAGGATAAAAAATCTACACTTTCACTAATGGATTCTTAGGATAATATCAAGTCTAGATCGAGGAGGAAGAGAAGCCAAAAACTACCTTTGTGATATAATGGGATTGTTTTTCATACAATGTGGTGCCCTTTGGACTTAAGAATACACTAGCCATATTATCCTAAGTGGTGATCACCACTTTTAAGGACTTCATTCATAGCTCCTCCAAGTGTACTTAGATGACTATACTATGTATGTGTTAGTGAAGGATCACTATGACAACTTTCACGTGATGTTTGAGAGATGTAGCCAATTACAAATCTCTTTGAACCTTAAGAAGTGTGTTTTCATGACACCATTTATCACTTTGCTTAGGAATATCATTTGTAAGGATGGTTTGCTCATTGATCTAGTGAAGATCACCATCATCCTTAAACTTCAAACCCCATCGACATAAAAATATGTTCATGCTTTCTTAGACACTATGGATATTATAAAAATTTCATCAAGAACTATGCAAAAATTGTGGTGTTGATAGAAGAGTTCTTGCATAAGGATGGCCCATTCTATTATGGTGCAGTGTAATAAGATTCATTTAAAACCCTAAAGATAAAACTATCAAGTGCACTGACATTATAATTTAATAACTAGATGAATCCATTCCACATCCATGTTGGTGCATCTAATTTTTCAATTTTCACCATTTGGTGTAATCAGGCAAAGTCAAAATAGACCATCCCATTTATTTTGCAAGTAAGAAACTGAACCAAGTAGAGAAAAACTATACCAACATTGAGTGTGAGATGATTGACATGTTCTACACCTTACATAAATTTAGGAAATATTTATTGGTGACCCCATTCATCTTCTTCACTGATCATGAGGTACTTAATTACCTAGTGAACAAGCCCATTCTCCACAAATGCATATGTAGGTGGATATTTTTGTTTCAAGAGTTCTAATTCTCTATTATAGTCAAACTTGGGAAATAAAACTTAGGCCCAGCCCATCTATCCCACATTAACTCTAGCAATATGATAACACCTATTGAGAATGACAGGCCTAACATGTAAAATTATAGGGTCTAATTTATCTTCAAACACTTGGTAGAGATATCCACCTTCTTGAAATCTTGGTCTATGCCCCAAACTATGACAACCAAGGAGAAGAAGTAGCTCATAGTTCATACTGCCCCCTTTCAGCTCATTGGTGGGGAACTATACAAGTTGAGATGAGATGAGGTACTATACTAATGTGTCCTAAAGTATAAATGGGAATCAATTTTTAAAGAGGTACATGAGGGGATTGCTAGAGGCCATTGCACTAAATATGTTATGAGTGCAAGGTGTTATAATTAGGCTTGTGGTGGCCATCTCTCTTTTAGGATGTAAAATAATGCACTAAGGTATGTGAAATTTATTAACACAGGAAAAATAAACCATTGGGATGAGATGCCTCTCATTCCCATTCTTTCCTAAGCACCATTTGAAAAATGGGCCATTGAATTTATCGGGCCAATTACTCCTCTTGTGGGACACACAGGGGCATGATACATTCTAGCAGCCATAGATTACTTCACCAAGTGGACTAATATAGCACCAACCAAGGACTATATAACTATCACCATAGTAAGGTTCATCTAGGATAACACCATTAGTCACTATGGGTTCCCTCTTATCCTAACTATCAACCATGGCACACACTTCATCAACAAAACTATGCACATCCTACTAAAAAATATATGGTAGCACACCATAAGACAACACTTTATCATCCTAAAGTGAATGACATAGCTAAGGCATTCAATAAGATATTGGGTACATGCTTCACAAAGATATGTGATGTTTATTTCAAGGATTAGTATGACGATGTGTTAGCAATGTTGTGGGCCTATAATACTACATACAAGTGCCTAAACAAGGCTACACCATTCCAATTTATGTTTGGTTTAGAGGCTATTCTACCCATGGAGTTTTTAGTACCTTCATTGTGTATCATGCATATTGGTTGATTAGATGACCAAAAATGCTTGAGCACATGACTAGAAGACTTGGAGTGCTTGGATGAGACACATGCCCAATAAAGGTGGAGATATCAAGTAAAGAAGGTGTGCCAAACGATATGTCATGATAAAAATATCAAGTGAAAGCTACTAACTTAAGTAGCATTAGTCTTGCTATATGAATTCAAGTACATCAAGCACCTAGGCAAGTTGTAGATTAGGTAGATGGTCCCTTATGTCATCCATAACATATTAGATACTAGCACATGTAAGTTACACATGTTGATAGGTGAAATGATCCTAGGCATTTCAACGGCAATCAATTGAAGCCTTATAGATAATAGAATGACACTTACATCATTATAGAGCAACTTCCCAATCATAAGTCAATTATGTTATACTGATTAGAATAAATTTTGGCATAAGCCAAGTGTATCCTTATGTTTTATATTGTTTTTTATAATGAGGGATTAGCAAGGAACTTTTAGACCCACATGAGAACTATTCTAACACCTGCATGCATAACTCTAGTTAGGTGAGTTGAGCATGTCTACTTTGTAAGCACTTGAGGCTAGGCACCTAAGTTTATGGGTGCATGTATTTTTCTAGACTTAAAAGGATATGAAGACAAGTTTACAATAGAAGGGTGCATAAAATGCTAGTACACAAGAATCCAAGAGAAAATAAAGCCTTAGAGGACCAAATAAAAAAAAATTACTGGGTAGGGTAGACCAAGGCAACAAATGAAAAGTGCAAAGAAATTAACCAAGAAATGAAAGTGTGATTGTAAGGAAGCACATATGGAAGAGGGGATAGGATCGAGGAGGCTAAATCATGTACATGTGAAGTGTTGCACCTGTGTTTCCATAAGGGTGAAGGTCATGCTAAGGTGAATGAAGCATAGGAGAAATATCATCAAAATAAGCTGTTATCCACCTAACATTAGGTGGGAAGTGACTGTTTGAATCATCAACCACTTCATCGAATACATTGTTAATAAAATTTAATATGGTGATGGTGGAGGCACAAAGATCCAAAATAAATGCAAATGTGGTAGTATATTTTTGAGGATTTTTTGGGATTAGCATATTTCAATAAATCCATGCACCACCATGCCATTACTCACCTAAAATTAATAAGGTAGCTGAGATTATGGTATAAAGGAGCAAATAAGTGACTGTAGTAGGTTATAAACCTTGTGAGAAATTGAATCCAAATGTAGAACTGAACACAAAATCCAAACTAGAGTTGAACCAAAAAAATACTATAGAGAAAATTGAGCACCTATAGTCACCAATTGATAATGATTGAAATTAGATAGAGATTACATTCTATTTAGAACTATTTAGAATTGATAATGGTTGAAATTAGATAGAGATTACATTCTATTTAGAATTGTTTAGAAGGTGTGTGGAGATAATTGTGAGAGAAGCAAGTAGTAAGAGTTTTACAAGACACTTAGGCCACCATTAATAGTGAATGAAAATCAAGAGCCAAAGTTTTAATCACAGTTTCCATGACTATGAAAAAGCATAAAGCAAGATTAGGAGCTTTAGGAAGATCAATAGATCGTGATTCAATAGCACCCAGTTCAAGATGGGCAAAAAGAGGTTAAGTTTAGGTCCATTAAAGGTGCAAAAAGATGCCAAGAAGGCATAGATGGTATAATAAATAACCGCTATGAAGAAACAAGTGTAGCTATTATAAAGTGTTAGTGTCATTAAGATTGACTCTAAGGCAAGCACAAATCTTTCATATAGAGAAATGTAGTTTACCCCTAAGGTCATAGTGGGGGAAACTTGGGTATCATTTATGCATATATACAAGTTGAAGTAGTACAACCATCACATGCTAAGTAATGTGTAGGATCTCAAACAAGACTAGATGGTTGACACAGGGATGAAGATCAAGGTGGGTGTGATTCTATTTGATGTCTCCATCTGAGATAAGCTAGCAACTGCTAGTGTGACCTAGCTGTATAAGCTACCAAGTTTTGGCAAGATGGAGGAATTAGTGCAATTCCTCCTCTCGTACATCTATGGTGATCACTTTTAGTTCATAAAAAATCCCATGTGAATCTTGGTATGCCACATCAATAGGGTTATAGGGCTCTTAGGAGTAGAGATGGACATCTATCATATGATGGAAGATGATGCAAAAGTAGAGAGGGTTATGAAAATATTAGGCTATTACAAGGTAGGTTTCATATTCTCGATCAAAGAAATACAAGACCCTAACACAAGGGTAGTGACATGCCGCATGAAGTCCAATCTATGCCCTAGTAGATGGTGGTATCTTAAGCAATACATACTTGTGCATCATCCACCACATGAAATAAAGGGTCAAGTTTAATATTGTAAAGTTTATTACTAATGAAAAGGTGAAGAATGCATTGGAATGCCACAAGGCACATGAGAAATTTAGGTGGGGTTTTGTGTTAACACTAATAGTGATGGAGGATATCAACATGATTTATGGTGATGGTGATAATATATGGGTTTTCCCATCACACAAGGACTCCTTGATGCTGAAGTACCAAGAGTTCACATGCCCACCCACCTTTTCCCAAAAGTAAAATACAAGAGTACTAGGGTGGTATGGATGATACATAGAGGCATTTAGGATTGAATGGTGTATCTCAGAGGAGATCCCCCATCACATGTTAGGCATAGTGAACTTTGCCATCATGAAATATTTCTATGTAGTGCACTTAGCACTCATAGATAAGAACCTATCTAGTTAGCTCAAATTGCCTTATAAATTTTCCATTAAATATTTCATAGAGGTGATAAGGAATATTTCCAACGCATAATAGCTAGATATTCCACTAAAGGCCATGGACCAAGAAAGGAGAAGATTAAGCTGCTAGTATGTGTGCTTAGGAGAAAAAGACACAAAAGATGAAGAGAATGATTGTAATTGAATGGAAATCCATCCACTCTAGGGGGAAATTATAATTAGGTGAATATTTAGTTTATATTATGAGATGAAGCCATAAAAGAAGGGCACTGACCCTAAAAAAGATGATGATCACCCCCTCTTGACTAGTGAATAAGGAAAGACAATGTTGAAGATATAGTAGAAGTCTCCCCAAAATAAGTAGGGAGAGACACTTGAGTAAATCCAAGAGTGCATCAGAATGAGGGTCACCTATAGAAAAAAATAAACACCTCTAGCTCCCATGAAGCATGTAACCTTCACACTAGATACTACTTCTTCCATAAAAATGTAGAGAATGAAGAAGTCTAAGGGACCTATTGCACTCCCTACAATAATTATGGTAGAAATGGAGATAAAATAGGCCCTTGTGCATGGAAGGGAGGAAGAGATGGAGGAAGAATAAGGAATAAAGATGTACATTATGTAGGTCAAATAGGAAGAGGATCCCAATGCCATATATGTATAGTATAGAAGGCCATCTAAAGTGGCATAACCACCATTCTTAAAGAAGATAATAAGCTGATGAACATCACATCCAAATAAGAACCCTCCACATAACCTTCACAAAAATACAAGGAGAAGAGAAGGTTATGGAAGAAAATGGGCCAAAATGAGGAAGAGATTTAGATGGCACTAGCACTAGAGAGGAAGAGGAAGGCTTAGAAGGAAATGGGCCTAAGTTAGGGAGATATTGAGAAGGTTAAGGCTAAGGAAGAGAAGTTCAAGGAAGAGAAGAAGATAAATAAGGTTTTCATAAGTGTGGTTACAACCTTTGAGAAGGCCAATAAGGTACCTAACTCCCCCCCTTAAAAAAGTATATGAAGCTGCAAAATAGGCATGCCTAAGTAGTGAATCGGCACCTGAAATAAAGTAAGGTAATACTAGCACCTTAGAAAAGTAAAACAAGACTAAAAGGAACCCCAATAGAAAAAATAATAAGGCAAATCTAGCATTTATGGAATACACCTGGAGGTGAGCATTGAGAAACCCTAGGAAGAGGAAGTGGACAAAGGGGAAAAGTCTAAGGAAGAATCCCTTGTGAAACAAGAAGATGAGTCCTCGAAGTAAAGTTCCAAAGAAAGTAGTGGTTCTAGTGAGGAGGAAGAAGTGCAAAAATATCTATCTATAATCAAGGAAGAAGGCACCAAATTGAGAATTATAGAGAAGGTGCAAAAGGGGTGGATGGATGAAGACTTCTACATGTTTGACTTCATTCCCCCTAAAGCTGACACAACCAGGACATGCAAATAACTTGCATTTACATTTGATAGTTTTAATCACTTGAAATTACACCCACTAAGGAGATGGGACAAGCTTATCCTCATTCAAGTGAGACAATGGAACCACCTCAGGGATATGGGTATCCTTATTGGGAGGTGGATCTCTACGTTAGGAGTTAACACCCCTTGATGCATCACTAAATCACATATCCTACTACTAACACTTGAAGGGTTAAAAAGGGTTAAGAATAACGTGAAAATTAATCCTAATATATGGGAGGTGATACACCAAATATTTGATCTACTCACACTCTTTGACATGCACTTGGAACCAGGAACAAGTTACATATACACTTCACATAACATCAACTCTCTCTCTCTCACACATCAATGCTTCAACATGGGGTCTTGGAGATAACATAGGTTAGGAAAACTTAGGAAATAGGAATTATAAGACACTCTATTAAATTAGATATTAACTATACCTAAAACTCACTTGACACTTCTTGTTTACCTGCAATAAAAAGATCATAACACACTAGGTACTAATAGGAGTAACATGTGAAGGTAAATAGACATCACACTTGCACAAGACTAAACACTATCATGTATACTTAGTTAAATATTTGAATGAGATAAAATTAATTGTATTTATTGATTCAAGGCACAAATTTTGTATGGATTCACGATACCCAAGTGGAGAGATGCATACAATAGCAAAGAAGGCTCAATTTATAAAAGATATGAGAGGAGAGAGAGAAGGGTAGTCCAAGAGTCACTTTGACATGTGTCAAAAATGTGAAGATCATTTAAAAATTCATTAAAGATAGGGATGGGGTGATATATGTCATGTAAAGAGTTAAAAATGTCATATCCAATCATCCAAGACCTGTAAGGTGGTCAAGAAACTCCTTTTCTATGCATAGAAAATTACCCCTCATGATTAGCCTTCCAAAACTACCCTAACTCTATAAATGATAAATTTTGATGATGGATATGAGTATTAGGGGTTATTAATAATCCCTCACGTGAATTGGAGAGGCTCCTAACCATACCTATCATTTTTTCCATGCATGATCATACTTAGCAGTCCCAAAATAGCTCTTTTCCCTTCACCTCTCACACTTGGCACCTAAAAACTCTTCAAACATGAAATATGATCGATAAAATAAAAGGAATGAAATGTTTCCAAAGTTTTTATGGCATCAGTTACAATAAATAATCCTTAAAAGGCTTTTCAAATGAAGATTCACTATTTTCTCTAAGTCTTCTCTAGCTAGCTCACTAGACTGGGTAAAATGAGAGAGTTTTTAGGCACATTTAGGAGTTTATATAACTGATATAATGACCATGGGGACTTATAAAAATTCCTAATATTTCCTCCAAAATTGATTTGGTCTCCTAGAAGTTCACCATGCCTACACAACACAAAAAATGGTCAAAATAAGCCCTATTTTTACTTATTATATATAGCTATGTACAATCCAATTCCATTTATGTGATCCTCATGATAATTTTTATACTCATGGTCAAATTAATCCATTTGGAGGTGCTTCTATCTTGATTTCTACCATCAGGTCACAAAATAAGGTTTAAGAGGATTTTGGAGTGATTAGCCCTCTTAGCCTTTGTTCATAAAGGTTTGATGTTTAAATTATGATAAAATTACACTTTTGGATTCTTAATGACCCCCTAAAACTTATTTTAATATATCCACATCCCATACAAAGGCTTGTTAAAGATATGAGCATTTCAAGATGATCATTCAAGCTCCATTTTTTGCATTCTAAGAGGTCTGTTAACATTTTAGGTTAAAACATGGATTTTTAGAGAGTATTATTAAAAAAACTGGTTCATAAACCTATATATTCATCCCATAAACATGTTTCAACCATTATAATATCTCCTCAAGATATAAAAATGAAACCTTACCCTTGTTTGGTCTTAGGCCTAGACCTTGCCAATAGGTCTGCCTATCATTTGAGACTCAATTTGACCCTCTATTAGTTTAATCTACCTCTTTATAGCTTTAAAATCTATAATTTACCATTGAATTTATTAATTAACTAATTTTGAATCATATGCAAGGTCAAAAATGCACATGACCCTCAGTTTGGCTTCTATGCCTAAGGGTTTCTCTCCCACATGACTGTAAACCTCCTTATGTAGGGTACCCTATTTTCTTCCAAGGATTATAAAAAGTTTTTTTAGATTTTTTTAGGTTTCTTATAGCTTATCCAATCATCATTTTATCTTTGATTTCCTTTTGGTTCATCATTTCACCACTTTTCCAGAAATTTCTATCTCCATACAAGGTAAAATTGCTCTTGATCTAAGACAAAATAGATAGGGTTTGAACTATTTACATTGAAAAAATGATTATTATATAATATTATATAAATAATAATGGTACTCTGTACCAAATTTAAGTTTCTAAATCCAAGGTTTGATCACCTAACTATCACTATTTCTAAGGTAGACCTTCTTTAGGTAGGTTGTATGCAAAGAAGGCAAGGTTTGGAGATTTTAAGGGTTGATTTGAGATTGGTTATGAAATTTAGTGATTATATATGCCTACCATAACCTATTATAACCATATATATCCTATTTTCCCTTCAAACACCTCCCATGATTAGGAAACATAGGGTAGGTCTTTAGCTGTCTATAAGGGGAAATCACTATTTTAAGCTTGGCTATAGGTGATTTTGAGTTTGATTTGGGCCTTAATAATGCGATAAATACCCTTTATAATGTTAAAAATCTAATATTTTTGGTCATATTACCATTTTTATAATCCAATCTCACTCTCTTACACCTATGTACCTTTCATTCCCAAGATTAGGCACCTGCCTGTTAAGGATTAAGACACTCTATTAACTTGTGTGTAGGTCTTGTTTTGAGATTAATTTGATGATTTTAGACATTATTTCAATGTTTCCTTAGGTAATAAACCATGTTAATTCTTTTTATTCACCTATAATACTTCAAACCAACATTGCTTCATGTTTAGGTCCTTAATTAGTAAGTCATTGCCTTGACTGTAACAGTCACCATTTTGCCCCTCTTTAGTGGTATTTTGGCCATTTTAGGATTTATTAATGTGTATTTAGGCTTCCAATTGAGTTAATTGAATTCATTTTTCCTTAATTTTACCTATTAATCCACTTTGGAAACCCTAAATGAGGTCCAAACTTCAAACCTCCTCCTTAGTGCCAACATGCCTTAACTAGATGTGTTTTATGAGCTTAGGTGCTTTTAAGATCGCTTAGGTCATGTTATTGACTAGAGGAAACTATTATTTATGGTATAGTTCCCTTAAAATATCCAAATTCATCTCAAACATTTCAAATAGTTGTTGTTATCCCAAGAGAGATGAACTTTTGTTAAGGCCTACTGTAGATGACCCTTCCTAGCCCTATGTATGGATAGGGGAGGATTCTTAAGAGGCCAAAACATAAAAATATACTTTTTTTCTATCATTTTAGCTCAATAATGTACTATATAAATTTTTTAATGGTTTAAACTTAATAAAATAGTTTAGGATCATCAATATTTAAGTGCAAGACCATTTTTCCATCCATACCCTGTAGATATCATTGTTACAATTTAGTGATTTTATGACAACTTTTAAGGGATCAATGAACATCTTCCACTCCTCATTTTGACCTAAAATTGGAATGGGAGATACATGTAGATATTTATACAAGGTTAACCAATAAATATCATTGATAAATTATTCTATCATGGCAACCATCATCCCAAAGAAGCTCGGGGATCTATGTTTTCTACTTTTAGGGGTAGAGGAACCAATACAGTCAACTCATTATTTTGAAGGAAATTTTTGATTATGTAACATTATAAGCCTTCATGGCATGAAATACATGATAATTTTTAATTATATAATTTCAAACATTAAATTCATCATATATTCACCATAAACATCTATGTATAAACCTCCTTGAGTTCCTATAGAAGCTGACTGTGAGCAAACAAGGTAGTGGACAAGGAAAACATGGACAATTTGCCTTGAAGGAGTACTAATTTTCTATATAAAAATGGAATTTAAATGAAATAAATTTTCAAACATGAATCCAATCACTTTAAACACTTCATGGAGCCTCTTCCATGTTGCAAGAAACCCAGGTTAAACCCATGACTGCCAACTTTGAGAAATAAGCACAATTGAGAAAACCCTCTTGAGGACATGAAGAGAGAAGGTGTTGGATTTTTTAAAAAAACATGGAAGGGTCATATTAAAACATAAAAACAATTAATAAAACTCACACAACTCCATTGATTCCTGAAAATAAGAAATAGATGCAAATTTATACCCATTTTGAATGCAATTCCATAAAAGGCTATTTGGAGTGCAAGTGATTGTTCATGAAGGAAAATCCACCAATATGAGATTTATTGTTATTTATGTTAAGTTTACTTATATTAATATCCACCTATATAAAAATTCTTCTTGACTCCACTTTTATGGTCCATAACAAGTGTTTGAACTTGTTCTTCCTTAGCTTTCCAAGTGAAAATGAAGAGAAATGAGTTGTAGATGAAATTTTTTATGAAATATTTTCAATCCAAAAATTGAAATGACTTTTGTGGAGGTGAAGAGTCATAGCACCCACATTTTTAGCTGCAAGGGAACTTGAAAATTCTATAAAAGTGTCCAAAAGGGCTTTAAAATAAGGAGAAACTCCCCTTTTTTGCATATAACTGACTCTTATATGACATCTAACTTCCTTAACATGATCCTAACCTCTTCAATGTTGAATTTGACCTTGGTGACCAATTTTCCCTCTTGTATGTTTGTACAAGTCAATTAATAGGCTAGAAAGTGGCCAAAAGACCCTTTTTTGCACATGAGACATAAAAAAATGACCAATTTATGACTTGTAAACATATTAAAACATGTCAAAGACCACCTTATGTCATTTTAAATTTTATCCTTTGACTACCTTTAAATAGAGTTTACCAACTTTGACTTTAGTTGACTAGGCCAGATCAAGGGGAATGAGCTTAGATAAGGACTAGGACAAGGCCAAGTAAGATGTATAGAAAATTATGAGACCCCTATAGGACATGGAGAAACCTTCTTCAATATTTTAAAATAGTATGGGTTGACCCCATTTGAATAGAAGTCAAATTTGGTCAATAATAGCTACATGGATAAACCTCACTTCAAGGCACCTCAAAAGGCCATATTAGGTGTAAAAGAACATGAAGAAGGGTCCCTCATCATCAACCCTCATACCATGAACCCAGTATAATATAAGAATACATTTATCTAAATGGCTATATAATTTTCATACAAAATATCATCAATAATGGTAGGGCAAAGAAATGGAAGAAAATCTAAAAGTATTTTAAATTTGAAGTGTAGGCAATGAAATTCAAGTTGTAGAAGATCTTTGAGCACATAGAGATGATCGAACCTTTCCTCTTGGTTATCATCGATACATCCAACCTCTTCAAGGTTGATACTATCTATGTGTTAGTGGAGTAGATGTTCCTAAAGATAAAAGTGAAGCTGGTGCAAGAAGAAGAAGATCTTTGCATCATGTTATAGAAGGAGCTTGTTGTCAATCTTGAAGAGGTAGAAGACCTCTTCATTAAACTTCAAGAGGGTGTAGATGTAGCTAATTACATCTTATTGATATTTTCCAACTAATAATTAGTCATAGACGCATGCCTCAAGTAGGCAAAGGAGGAAAAGGAGAAGATGATGGTGCAAGTGTACTCTATGAGTAGGTCAGAGTGAATGTAGATATTGGGGAAGGTCAATGTGCTCAGCACCTAGATAAAGGATCAATAATAGAACCTAAAAGCACTCTTATGTGCCTTATAGACTAAGGCATACAATCAATGAGCAATATTTTATGGGGGTGTGATAAGGCTAAGGAAAATTTTGAGGCCTTTTATATGTATTAGAGAAGCCAATACATAGATTTAACTCAGGCACTGATCAATGGAGCTCAACACACAGAGACAAATTTTCAACACAAATAATATTTTGCTTTCTTCTATTCTGATTATGAAATAATATGTGAGGTTACATATTTATAAGAACCTTGTTCCTATATACTCTCCATTGATTTCTCTCACCAAAAATCCTAAGATTAAACAAACTCTTAAATACGATATAGTGTTATAACTCTTTAAAAATATATCTCAACAATATATATTCTAACCTATATCATAATATTGTTTATATAACAATATTCTGATTAATAAACTAACTAATTATATTTACCTTTCGATAAATATCAAGCTCTAAATACTCAAACTTACTATTTACTCTTTGTAAATACCCAAATTCACACAATGTGAAAACTAATCCCAAACCCCCCCCCCCCCATATTTTTTACACGCTAAAATATATCTAATTTTCTAATTCTAGCGTACCACCTCCATATACTCATGATATTCTCTAGATACATGTGCCATTGTACATCTCTTATTTCACACTCATCTGCAATTGGTTTTCTAGGTTCACCAATAACCTTACAAAATGGTTTTCATAGGTTCACCAATAACCTTAAAAAATGGTTTTTTCAAGTTCACCACTAACCTTACAAAATGGTTTTCTCAAGTTCACCACTAACCTTTCATCATGATTGTTATAATGCTTTTTAGATTAACATTCTCCAATGTAAATACAAAAATGGGTTACAAAGGAATATTATTCACAAGTTAATAGGTACAACTATTCTTATTTTTCACACATGATGAAAAATAAATATAACTACCACACCACACTAAAAAAACTAAAATCCACCCAACTAAAAATAACACACCACACAAAATGTCACCACATCATTGGTGTGGCCCCATCATTGGAGACTGATGAGAGGTCATTGAAAGACCTCCTTCCTCCATGTATCCTCCATATTCTAGTATATGAATATATTTATTTATTTGGTATGTTGATGTAGCTCAAATTTATGATTTTTTTGAGGAGAAATACCTCCCATAAGATTGATATTTTTTACATTTGATTTAGGACGTTAGGGTCACAAAAAAATGCGTCTGTAAGGTAATTTTTTTTTTACAAATTTTGACAATGAATTTGATGACTTTAACTTTTTTATCTATGTATCCAAAACCAAATATTGACACTTTTAATTTTATGACTTGACTCTTTTGATGATAATAAACTTAATGGACATGCTTTTCATGATAAACAACTTAAGATTTAAAAGACTAATTCAAATTTGACTTAATTTCTAATATAGTTAGAAACTATAATTCAAAATTAAATTCATCTTAACACTAAAATATAAGGCTATAAAAACAAAAACAAAATAATAAAAACCATCACACTGGAAAAACTACTAAGCTTTATATTCTAACTTGACGTTGGTAAGATGTGAATGTACAATGATTACCAATATTTTGAAAGGCACATGGTTCGTACGATAGACATAAAAATATTGAATCTAAATAAAAGAACTACATCTATTTGGACTATAATGTATAAAGAAACATAAAAGAAATTATTCAAAACCAACATTAACTTTTAAACCTATTACCAAATTATGAAGGTAATAAAATAGTATGAATGGTTTGATAACACCTGATGAAGACAAATTTTGATGTAGTTCACATGGATGAATGAGGTGAGCTTCTATTTTGAGTGTGAAAATCATAGAGATAATCTTAATATCAATGAAATCTAAATAATACTTAGTATATTGACACTAAGAGCCAATTGTAAGTCTTCAAATCCCATGCAGTGTCATCTAGACTAAACAAATTGAAGTGTTATATAAGCTATCAAATTAGTGCAAAGGCAAATCAAGCTAGGAGCTTTATGAATATGATAAATTTACTAGATTTATCAATGAATAAACCTTAATTAATCTCTTTGAACATAATGAATGTTTATATTGCAATACCAATGTTGTAATAGGATGATCTGGAGTGGGCAGTGAGAAGCTTATTAACGTTGACTACAAATTCTATGATGCATGAATTCTCCTCACAATGGACATACTGATTCTTTATAAATCGTGAAGAGAATTTTGTAAATCAAGATGGTAAAAACCTTGTTTTTGGCATAGGTGTATGTCACAGTAAATGGATCTACAGGATGCAAACATCTTTGGCATGTAAGGTGGAGCCAGAATTATATTGGTGGTAGGACAACCCTTAATAGAAACTCTCAAGTATTCTTTCTCATCATCTAAGGCAATCAAGAACTATAATGTATATATCCCTGTATAATCTCTCAAGTTTCCATGATTGCTCTAATAATGCCTACTTTGATACCAATGATAGGTATTGGAGAAGCCAATACATAGATTTAACTCATGCATTGATCAATGGAGCTGAACACATAAAGAGACATTTTTAACACAAATAATATTCAGCTCTCTTTTATTCTGATTATGAAATAATACATGAGGTTACATATTTATAGGAACCTTATTCCTATATTCTCTCCATTGATTTTTCTCACAAAAAATCCAAAGATTAAACAAAATCCTAAATATGATATATTGTTATAACTCTTTAACAATATATCTCAATAATATATATTCTAAATTATATCATAATATTATTTATATAACAATATTTTGATTAAAAAATTAACTAATTATATTTACCTCTCGATAAACATCAACTTGTAAATACTCAAACTTACTATTTACCTCTTTGTAAATACCCAAATTCACATAATGTGAAAACTAATCCCAATAACCTTTAGAAAAGATTTGGAAAATATTGACGTGATTTTACTTAGTGCCACTTCCATGGAAATAGATAGTGCCCCTAAAGAGATCAAGCTCACTATCAAGGGATTTAAAGTCTTCATCACTGAGCTTAAGGAGAGCGTGCTCAAGTTCTGCATGCTGAAGACTTTGATAGCCTAGTCTGAGGATGAATTAGAAATTTTCTATGGGGTAATGTTGGGCCCATATTTTGGTAAGTATGGGATTTATTATATCATGATGAACACTTTGGCATGAGGTGATCATTTTTAATGATTGTTATTTTGGCATCTTAACACCAGCTAGAGGAATAAATGCTTACCTTATACCAACTGGTAGGTAGCTAACCATTTCCAAGATTCTTGGGGCATCTTTAAGGTAGGACAAGATATGGTGATCATAGTACAAAGGGAACAGGGTGATGGAGCCATAAAAAATGATTACTTATACTCCATCTCTATAATCGATGTACACAACTCCACCCTGGAAAGAGATGTTCTTATAGGCTATTAAAAGATCTTGAATTAGTGAGCATAAAAAGACACAAATTGAATGCAATAAAGTTATAGATAATTGGTTTTGTATGACTACCATTAAGACTTAGGATTGGCTTAGATGCCATGAAGTCTCTATTTGTATAAACCCAAGATTGCATGTGAGCCTTTGGGTAGTTAAGTAGTTTTAGTGAAGTATATTCTCTATTTCTATATATCATGAACTTTTTAAAGCTAAATTTTCATTAATGAGAATGAATATTGCATCAAATTATGATAAATATGGCATAGGCATCTTTGATATTATCATTTAAATGTGAAATAAATGTACTAGTTATAATGTTATAATTTTAATATATACATTTGTGCCACTTCCATGGACATTTGTGTTTAAGCGAGCTTCTAGTCTAGGTTATTAAGGGCATCCCTTTTTTAAATGATGACATCAACATATCTTATTAAAATAGCATGTGTAGAGAAAAACTACACCAAATTTCCCTTCTCTTGCTAAGAATCACTAGATCCGAGGTAGTCCCTTGACCCGACCAGTGCATGTATGAAACTAGGCTTAGTTTATTCAAGGCTTGCACCCGAATTATGTTAGAACTAGTTATCTAATTATAATTAAAACTATAGACCACCAATCCTAGTCCACAAAAGACTTATGCCAAGGTATTTACTTAAGCCTTATTTTTCATGACCAAGTCCCATAATTGACACCTTACACCATGACACAACTAGCCCAATATGGTCCCCAATCCCTTCTTAGCTACGCTTCATGTGAGCACATAAGGCCTTTACCTTATGTGAATTGATGATCGTGTATCCAAGTGTTAAATGTTGAGTATAAAAAGGTAACCCCATGTTTGTTCCTAGTTGTAATGAGTCCAAAATTGACTTAGACAACCTTGTGCCCCTTAAAAAGGACTTTTCTACAACATCAACTAGGATAGAAATATTATGGTGGAGGTTTAGAAGACCACTCTTTCAAGGAAAAAGTTTATATTTTACATTTTATCTCAGTTATTCTAAGAGATAATTTTATTTTTTTTGTTTGAAGAGGGTTGGGGACCAAACCATAAGTTGAGTGATAGTCAACAAGTGCATAATCAATTAAAACAAAGCTAAAAAAATTATATTTGCATCATGCCTCTTTTTTTCTATTATGTGAATTTGATGATATTTGAAACAAGAAATAAATCCTTTCTAAATCCATATGTTCCATTATAAATCATTTGCCTTCAACATTCTAACCATATAAGGAAAATGTAATAATTCATGTAAGCAATTGAATAAAAATTTAAGTTTTTTTAGCATAGGCATTTCTTTGGTGTTATTTACAAATAATCCACTCATTCACATTCCTTTATCAAGTATGGGAACCCTTAGGTCAAAACAATAGGTTTAACTCAAAAAGAGGCATGACAAAGATGAACCAAGTGGGGACAAATAACTAAAACAAATAAACATAGTAGACCTATACTAAAATATAATATTAAAGTAAATAAATCAAAATATAAATTATTTACATGGATTTACAAGCCAATCAAGTCTATAAATAATACTTGAGTAATTTTCCATTGACGGGCAATGGAAAATCCTCAGCAGTAAAACACCTTAGGTGGAAATCATTCTCACCCAAGATTTCAGAGATTTGGTAGGGACCCAACCATAATGTATCAATTTTTTGAGTTGTCCATTTTGTTTATGAGCCTTGTCCCACATAAGGGCAAGCTGGAGATCCTAAATGCTTACATTTTGAATAATTTATCAAACTAACATTTGATAACATCTTGATGCCTACTAAAATTTAGAAAGGCTACATCATGTTTGTCATCTAAGAGCATGAGATTCAAGATGTGAGCCTCTATTTGATCATATATTTATAAGTAATATTTCATAAATAGTAAGGTATGGATCCTCAGGTTGACTATAAAAATAGTGTCTTATCCATAAACTAGATGGTAGGGGGAAGTGCCCAGAGCATCTTTAGTTTTGGTCCTATCTGCCTATAGCAAAAAATTTAAATCATTATGCCAATTCCTAGGATTTTTTTCCAAGGTCATTTTAAAAAAATAAAATAAAACCGGGGGTAAAAACTTTTATTCAATCAACAGCAAAAAAACAATCAGAAAACCAACCAAACCGGTAGAAAAGAACCAGAAACCACATACACATTACTCACTCATACCTTTCTTATCCTCAAAAAGAATTCTATTCAATACGTTACGAATATCATTCAGCAACTGAGCTATCTCAACCACATTCCGCTCCACCATCTCCTCCGAGGCCCATCTAGCCAAACAATCCGCAGCCTTGTTCCATTCGCACGGAATGTGATTAAAAATGACCGTCTCCAAAAGAGAACTAATTTGTAAAATTTGCTGAACCACCAAAGAAAGCTGCCAATTCACATTAGTAATTTGCCGTTCCTGGATCATATTGATCAAAACCAGCGAGTCGGCCTCACAAATTACTCTTCGCCAACCCATCTCGTAAGCTCTTTTCAGAGCGACCAAGATAGCTTGGCCTTCCATTCGATTAATCGTCTGTTCTCCCCTACACTCCAAGAAGATGAAGATAACATCAGTCGATGCATCACGCATGATTCCTCCAATACCAGCCGGACCCGGATTGCCTCGGGAGGACCCGTCTGTATTAATTTTTAAAAAATCCACCTAGGGGGGCGTCCACCTTCCACTTCTCTCCATTTTCTGCGACCCACCCCCACTTCTTCTGACACACACCGAGCTTGGTGTCAATCCACGCACCCCCAAGCTGCCAATCACTTCAGCATCGCTCCTTGCCATGGGCAGAGCGACTTCACACTTGGCTTCCACGGACTCCTGAACCATTCTACTAATCCTGCTCCAGACCTGCGTAATCTCCAGCTTGGAATCATTAAAGATCCTTCTGTTACGTTCCAACCAAACCTGCCACAACAAAAATATGGGCCCTGCGTACCAGACATCCTGCAAAAATTGAGCTCTAGGTGGCGGCCGGTCCAGCTGCTACCAAAAATTAGGCAGAGAGAAGGCGCGAATTCCCCTGCATTTCCACGCTTTCCACCAGGTGTCCCAAAGCTGAGCAGTAAAACAACAAGAGAAAAATAAATGGGATGCATTCTCCTCCTCTGCGCCACATAGGACACACCGAGATGGCCCCACAAATCCTCTTTTTCGTAGATTATCCCAGGTCAGACAACGGTTCCATGCCAATGTCCAGATGAAGCAGTTACATTTTGGCCACGAGAACTTGCTCCAAGTCCGTTTCCACCAAGTAACCTCCCTTTCTTCTCCAAATTTCTGCGCAACCAACTCCTAGTACCTAGCAGAAACCAAATATTTTCCTTTTGGGTGAGGCGACCAGGCAAGTTCATCGGTCCCTCTGAGGGCGCAACAGCTACGCCTAGCTAAAATCCCCTTCAATTCTTTGCATTCCACCTCCATATCTCTGACCAGCCAATCCTCTGGGCATTTCCATCTTGCTTCCATAAGCTGATCCTGACGAGAAACAACTTAAAATCACTCACCTTATACCAGCCCACTGCACAAAATCTCTGAGAGAGAGCTTGAAGATGAGGGTACTGCTGAGTTATAGGGGGACAACCATCCCACGAGTCATGCCAGAACTCCACCTCAGTCCCGCTTTTGCAAATCCAGAACAGCCCTCTTTTTATCAGTGCCGCCCCTTTCTTAAGAGTATCCCAAATAACCGACCCCTTCCCTGTCATATGATATCTTGGTATGTCCTTGTGTGAACATCCCAGAAAGTACTTATGCGCCAAAACTTTGGCCCATATGCAATCCTGCTCAGTGCACCATCTCCAGTAGAGCTTGGCCGCAAGTGCCGAACCAGCCAGAAGGGATTGTCTGAGCCCCAAGCCTCCCAATCTTTTCGGGCTACAGACAACATCCCAACGGATGAGGCTCCATTTGGTCGAAGACAAATTCCCAGCCCACAAAAACTGTCTCGCAAGAGAGTCCAAATCCTTCACAAAGCTAACCGGTGCCACCTGTAGCATGCACCTGTACAGGGGTAGTGCCTGGACCACCGATTGATTCACCTTGGTCCTAAATTTATTCAGAATACCCTGCCAAGACTCCTTGGATTGTCTACCCGTGGTGACAGGGATGCTAAGATAGGTAACCGGCAAGCTGCCAATTTGAAATTGAAGAATTCCAGCCACTCTCTGTTGAATCGCTAGAGGCGTATTGAAGAAAAAGATGGATGATTTTACCTCATTAATATCCTGCCCCGAGGCCATGAGAAAATCATTCAAGCATCTCCGAATATTAGTAGCCTCTCTAATGGTGGCTACTCCCATCATGGCTACATCATCCACGAACTGGAGGTGAGAGAGAACTGGAAGCTCGCCATCCCATCGCCACCCCTGAATCTCCCCATCTCTCATATACTCTCTGATCCTGCATCCTAAACCCTCAGCCAAGAGAAGAAACAGATATGGGGAAAGGGGGTCACCCTGCCTCAAGCCCCTAGTAGCCCCAAACAAACTTGTATGTTCACCCCTGACCAGCACTGAGAATGAGGTCGAAGTAACGCAACTCATAATCCACTCAATCCAATCTCTCTCAAAGCCAAAAGCCTGCAAAACTTTCTATAAAAAGGACCATCTCACCCTATCATATGCCTTTGACATGTCCAACTTAATGAACATAGCCTTCTCTCTGGATCTGGACATCGAATGGACCGCCTCCGTCGCCATCACAATACCATCCAAAATCTGCCTACCCTCCACAAAGCCACTCTTCTCCTCCGCAACCAGCACCTTCAGGCATCTCTTCAGTCTTTCGGCAATCACCTTCGAAATTATTTTATAAATAACATTACACAAGGAGATGGGCCGAAACTGGCTGAGATGATCCGCTCCCTCCCCCTTCGGAATGAGAGCCAAAAAGGTAGAATTCAAAGCCCTCAACATCTGTTTGTTAGCTTGTGACTCCTGGACCACAGCAAGTAAATCCTCCTTAATAATCTCCTAAAACTCCTGATAAAACTCAACCAGAAACCCATCCGGTCCAGGCGCCTTACCTTTTTTCATCAAAAAAACAACCTTCCTCAGCTCCTCCATCAAAACCAGGTGCCTAAGCTGAAACTTCATGTCTTCTGAAACTAGAGACGGAATGCAAGACAGAATCAAGTTCTCCTTTGCCGCATCCCACTGTCCATCTTCCCTGAAGAGGGTGCTAAAATATTGTTTAGTCTCAATGCAAATGTCTCTCGTGGAGGAAACCACCTCACCTCTCTCCGTGAGCAGAGAAGTTATCCCATTACTGTGATTTCTGGCTTTGACCGAGTTGAAGAAGAAGGCCGTATTCCTATCTCCCTCCTGCAACCAATCGATCCTGGCTTTTTGTTTCCAAAATATTTCCTCACGCAGCTCCCATTCCTCCAGGGACCTCAGCGCCTTACCCTCCTCCTCCAACAATGCCTGGGTTAAATCGTCCTCTCTTATCCTTCTAGTGACAACATTTAGTTCCTCCTGCACCTTAGATTTCTCCTAGAAGATGTTGCCAAATCGCTGTCTATTCCATCTTTGAAGCCTGTATTTGACAAATTGGAGCTTCTTAGCAAAAACATACATGGATGTTCCAGTCTCTGGCCTCCCATCTCTCCACCATCCATCCATACAACCAAACAACTCCTGGTCCCGCAACCACATGAGCTGAAATTTGAAGGGTGGCTTTTGCGCCTTGAAAGCCAAAGCGATGTTCAGCTTAATTGGCCAATGGTCAGAGCCACGCCAATCTAATATCTCAAAGTTGAGCGTCCATCTGCTTCCCATCCAAAAACAGGAAGCCAAAAATCTGTCAATCCGCTCCGCTATGAATGTGTTATCCGGTCTTCTGTTGTTCCATGTAAAACAGCCATTACTTGGCTTAATGTCCACCAAGTTGTGTTCCACTATTTTTTGGTTGAGAAGAGCAGAGGATGGTTCAAGCCTGCTATTACCGCCCCTTTTTTCTGATATGTCCAGAATCGCGTTAAAATCTCCAGCTAGGATCCAAGGCAGGTAAGGATATTCCTGACGAATCCCCTTAATATTATTCCAAACTTGGATTTTTCCCTGCAAATCCGTGGGAGCATAAACATTCGACAAAAGTACATACTCACCGGAATCCATGCACAAGGCAACCATAGATAGCAGCGATCTAGAAGCCAGCCAAATCACCGGAGTGACCTTCCTTGGGTTCCAAAAACAAGCCAATCCTCCAGCCGTCCCGTTGGCTCCAATGCACTGACATGCCCCTTGGCCCCAAATACCTGTGGCAATACCCATCATGTAATCCACAGACACTTTTGTCTCCTGCAAAAAAATAATGTCCGGATGCTGGTTTCGGATTAACTCACGAATAGCTTTTTGTCTGGGGCCACTATTCAGGCCCTGCACATTCCATGAGACCATGATCATTTCGAAGGGGGCAAGAAGTGTGCATCCAAGGTCTTAATCAACCTCGATTCGACCAAATTCTCCCCAATCATCTTGAGTAGGTCCGTATCCTTCCTTCTCCCCACTCTCCCACTCTTTTCTGCGCTTCCTTTCTTGCTGTCCTTTTGAAGAATACCCAGACCGAGCGGAGTCTTCCCCTTCTTTACCTCTTCTTTCCCCCCTGGCATAGACTCCTTACCCTTAGCCGCTGCTTGGTACTTTTCTTTTATTAAATTTGCCAAACTCTGCACTCTCCCTTGTCCCTCCAGATCCTTAGGCAAGGGCGTTCCATCTGCAATTGCCAGAAGGTGAAGGTTCTCCTGAAATGCCATGCCATCCTCTTCCATTAGTTCCTCCCTCACAGAAGTACCTGGGTTAATCTCCTGCTGTCCCAAATCTTCCAAGATATCAAATCTGTTAAAGGAGTCCACCTCTTGCCTCTCCAACAGAGTTCTCTTATGACTCTTGTTTCTGCTCCTGGATTTCACCTGCACAAACCCTTCAGGGTCTTTCCCCCCCTCTGAGCCGGGCTTCTTGCCTTTCTCCTCAGCTGAAGTTCTATTCCTGTATGGCAAAGATGAGGGCTGCTGCTCCTCCCTTCTACTTTTGGGGCATCTTCTTACCAGATGTCCATATTCGTGGCATAACCAACATCGAAATGGCAAGGTTTCATAATCTAGTTGCTGTACCCAAGCGTACGATCCTGCACTCATGTCCAAAGCATCTGGTAAAGGCCTGCTTAAGTCAATCTCAACACATATTCTAGCATATGTCATAATCTTCTTTCCTATAGTTTGAGATGACGATCCAACCGGTTTCCCTATCATCGATGCTATCATCAGCAGTACATCCTCCTGACAACACTCAATCAGCATTCGCGGGAGACGGACCCACACAGGAACCCTGTTCGGAAGCTCCTCAGTGGGGTTAAAGCCAGCATGCCACGGTTTCAAAAAAATCCCAGCCTGATTGTAGAAGTACGGTCCTCCTTCAAAAACACGGTCTCTGTCTTCCAAACAGTTGAAGGTGACCATAAAGAAGCTGTTAGCCAACAAAATTAATTCCATTTCCCCTGCTGGCTCCCACACCCTGCGAGCCCAGCTTTCCAGAAAAGGTAAAGAAACTTTTAACCCCAGGAATTTACAGTACAGGGAGTGCTTGGAATAGTACTCCACATCCTCTGATATCAAGTCATACGGAATAACCAATTTTGGTCTCTCAATACACCTTTCCAGGCAGCCATTAACCTTGGTAATTCGTGACCCTCCAGCTGCTCCAGATCCTTGCATTCCTGCAGTCTGCTCTAGACCGACTGTCCCCTTCAGCTTCTCAACCTGCCCCTGGACGCTTCTGCCTACCACTTCACTAAAACTCCTGTCCCCTGTTAAAACTTCCTGGCCTTGTCTCTCCATAGCTGCCCCCCAGCACCCCCTATCTTCCTCCTTGTTAACTCTACCCTACGCCCACTCACCAAACGCCCTCCAACAGCTGCGCAGAAGCAAAAAAAATGCCTACCAACAGCCAGGGCACGGCTGCCCTAGCTGGGACGCGAGCTGCAAAACTCGCTCAGCCTCTCCATCCTCTCCTCAAATGATCCAGTTCCTTCCAAGGTCATTTTAATTATGCTTATCAAATTCTTATTTATGGATTCAACTAGCCCACTCTCTTACATATAATAATTAGAGGAGAATTTTAGGGTTACATAATGATTATATGCCCATTCTAAGAATTGTAAAGAGAAGAATGTAGGTCCATTATCACATCCCAGAGTATAAGGCATACCAAACCTTGTGTCAATCTACTCTTCCAAAAATTGAATGATTGTGTCAATTGTGTAGTTGTTGAATGGTTGATCCTTAGTCTAATGAGTTCAGTAGTTTATTATAGTGAGGATAAACTTATGGTATACAAACAAATTTGTGTTGATTTCCCCCATAAAATATAGTCCCCATTTTACTAAAGGTAGATCTTCAATTACTGGGAGTAGAGGAATTATTGGAGTGTACTCCTATATTAAGTAACCTAATAGATATGGAAAATATGAACATGTGCATGTGCATCTTTGAATAGGTATGGCTAATATTATCCATTTCTCAATATTTGGTGGGCAGTGAAATTCATTGATCTATGCATAGTCCTATTTTTTCCATGAAGATTATTAAGAACATTAGCTACTTCTTCCTTATTAAGAGACCTCAAATAGATGTCCTCATGGTTTCATCTATAAAGTACCCCCATTTTGATCATAAAGTGGTTTCTTTTCATGCATAATGATCTATTTTATATGGAATTCAAATGTTTGTGACACTCATTATTTAGCAAGTAGTGAACCACTTCCTTACACCAATCATCATTGGTAATGTCTTTAATAATGTAGTGTTGTCAAGTGATTTGTGGATCTAATTCATCCATCATTTTGCTCAGCCCTTGCCCCTTCACAATTGTCATTGATTGAAATTCAAGGTCAAACTCTTGTAGGATGGTCATCCACTTACCTTTTCATTCACCTAACTCATTTTTTACCCACATAGATTTTACCACCAGGTCAGGCATGACAACAAAGGTTTTATTGCATAGTATGTAATGTTAAAATTTATTGATAGCATTAATCAACATAAAATCATGTTTATCGATCATAGTGTATCTCAATTACACATTTCTCAAAGGGGAGATCATGAAATAAATAGGTTTCTCATCCCTAGTCCCTTTTCTTTGTGTTTAAATAATAATAGTAGAATGCTCTGAGGTGAAGGAGTAAATATAAAAAGGCTGAGTATAATTAGGGCTGATCAAAACTGGTATGTGCATAATTGCCTCTTTTATTTGAGTGAAAGTTGCATGTGTTTCACTTGTCAATTTTATTTTAGCATCTTTATTGAGAATGTTATTTAGATGTTTAACTATCTCTAAAAATTTGGAGATAAACTTTTTCATGAAGTTAATCTCCAAGAAATGACTTTAATTCTTTCTTCATGCCAAGCAATGGAATTTTTATAATATCAACTACTATCTTGGGTTCAATTGATATACCTCACTTAGAAATTATATGGCCTAATAAATTTCCTTCAGTGACTCCAAATATACATTTCTTTGGGTTTAATGAGGTTGTATGGTCTCTACACCATTTTAACACTTTTCTCAAGTCTTTTACATATTTTTTCCTTCTCTTGGAGAAGATGGTTAGATCATCCATGTACACAACTATACACTTGCCCATAAGGTCTTTGAATGTAATGTCCATCACCCTCTAAATGTTAACACACATGTTAATTAATTCAAAAGTAATTATTTTTTATGTAAAAGTGCCCTACTTGGTTGTGAAAGTTGTCTTGATTCTATATACACATAATATTTTCACACTTTTATTTATTATTGACATTTTACATCTTATAGGAACCTGTCAAGACTCAATCTCTCTAAGTTCATGCCATAAGGGGTGCATTAGGAAAGGAGTGGGTATAAATTTGGTGCTTCATAGGATTTTTGTCCCTTTTTGCCTCATTATTACCAATCCAACTAGATCCTACAACCTTTCCCTAAGCTATTTCTCCTCCCTTGCATTGTTTTATAGTCTTTTTCCTCTTTCTATCCTTCATTTCCTTATTTGGAACCCTTTTGACCTATTCAAGATACTAGATTGACTTGGTCAACCTAGTATAGTTTGTGAATATTTTAGCTCCTCTATTTTATTAGCCTCCTGGTCAACTTAGCACAGACCTAGTGAGTTAGCCAAAAAATGTGTTAGGTCAATCGGTTCGACCTAGTACAACCAACTTTTCCAAAAAAAATTAGGGTAAGAGACTCCTATATATACAAGGTCATTTTGGTCATTATTAAGATATGCAATCAAGAGTTATTATTCATTTACACTTCTTCATGATCTACTCTTCTACCATTCTACTTAAGGAGACTTGGCTTAGGTTTATTATTTTGGAGAATCTATTCTTGTGGATAGGTCTTAGATGCTTTAGCCTAAAAAAGTTATCCTTACAAACCAAAACAACCTCTTGTGAAGGCCCTTTGGCCAAGGGAGAGATTGAGTCTTGATGGGTTCACATTCTGGTAAGTATATTCTAACTTTGTTCTCCTCTCTTTGAGTAGATAGAAGTAGCATAAATATTGGCTCGAATAATATTACTCTTCATATTCCATGTATATGGGTGTTATTAATAATTAATTTATTCAAAGTTCCCTATACATGTTTTGATTGATTTGCTTTACTAACCCCTACTTTGTATCGTAAGATTTCGTGTGCACTAGATTATATTTACTTTTCTTGTTATTAGATTAGTGAAATATTAAATCATAGTACACTTTTAGGGTTGTTATGCAATTATGTTAGACTATAGGCTTTGTAACCCTATCTTGCATGATGTATTTTGACAAGTGATCCACTAATCAAGTCTAATAGATCCTCACATTGGTCATTCTCCTACTTAACAATAGTATGCTCCCTAATCAGAAGTGTTGGTGTGCTCTATCCCATCTGATCTAGGATTGATTTATGGACATGATGCATTTTTGATTGCATACATTCTGGTGAACCTGACATGAATCAAACCCTTTTATGATTTATTTCACTTTTATTTTTAATTATTTTTATCATATCTTTATTGTGCTTGATCGACCCTATTGACCCAGTTTATTTATCTCTATGCATAGGTTTGTAGGAATAGGTAACTGGCTCAACCAACTTGACCTAGTACAGGTTCTAGAACTTGTAGAATTTTATTTAGGCAACTGAATCAACCAGATTAACCCAATGTAGTTTTCACCATTTTTTAGACTTTTTATTCAATCAACTAGGTCATTTAGGTCAACCTAGTTCATTTTCAACACTTTTTTAGTAGGTTTTTGTATTTCTTAGTCGACCAACTAAACCTAGTTTGCAAGATTTTAATAGTTTTATCTAAGGTTATTGATTATAAATATTCTCTATTTTCATCTCTAAATCATTTAGGTTAGTTTCCATTTCTTTTTATCTTTCTATTTTTGTACTTTCCATTCATAGTTTGACCATGTGGACCTAGTTCTATGTTTTATGTATTCTAAAATAATGAGGTTGACCTGACCAACCTAGTTCATTCTTAGACTTTGCTTCCATAGTATAGGTTTGAATTTTTTGACCCTATTTTGTATGATTGTACATATAGTTTCTCAACTATACCTTATTTCAAAGTTGGAATTAACCATATATCTTAATCACATCTTTCTTTTCAGTTGTTTGCATGCTTAAAATAGCTCACCTAGTCTAATTAGGTGGTTTTAAATTAATTTTTTAGTTATAATATTTATATTATTTTGAACACATAGACAAACCACATAAACATCAATAATCATTTAAAAATTTAACTACCCATGCCAGCCTACTTGGATTTCATCACCAAGGGAAAAGCTGACTTGATGCTCTAGTCAAGTATAAAACATGGTTAATGATATATTTTGGCTAAGAACCCAACACCCTTATTGTTATGGTGTGTTAAGGGATGGATTAGGCCCTAATACCAAGCTTGTATCATTTCCACTATAGTCATTTTTATCCTAAACTTACCTAAAACTATCCTTAGATTGATATCTAGTACCTTACTTATAGTTAATCTCCCTTTACACTTAAAATAATTTTTAATAATCTAATGAACATTCTAGATTGACCAAGTAGCTAGATTTACTTTCAATTTGTTTGATTTATCTTTGATCAATTGTGTGTGTAAAATATTTCATTAGGCAGCATCAGTGCAAGGTTTTTATTTATGTGCATCAATTGAATTGGCTAGCATTAATTCAATTGTGTGTTTCCTTTCAGCACTTAATTTCTTAGATTAGATGAAAATTATCTTATTTCATTTCCAAAATTTTTATAAATATTTTCCTCTTCTATGTTCACTATACTAAGTCAACTTGGTCAACCTTATACTTTTTTTGGCTTGTGTGCACTACATTAGATAGACCTAGTCAACTTAGTATAGTTTGCAAACCTATTTCCTACACTAGGTCAATCTGGTCAACCTGATTCTATTTCCTATTTTTATTATTTTTCAATTTAATTTTCCATTTCTCTAATTTTTCATCTTATTCATCTCTCTTCAATCAAAATGAGGTCTCTTATTAGGATCTTTTTGGACAAAATAAATCCATTTAGATACTATATGGTATGTTCATTCCTTCCACTCTTTTCCTCCCAAGATAACCATCACTCTTAGGGAACATCTTATCCTCCTTCATATATGAATTATAACATGGTCAAAATAACACCTCAAGATGAAGTTGATGGATCTAATCCTTTTCATACTTATCAGGATACTTTTCAATCTCTCCAAACCAATGTGGGAGTGATTGATACAAATCTGTTTAATAATCACACTAATAATTCTCCTAATAATCCTCCACTTAACACTAATTTGGGGAGTTCTCCAACCAACACTAACTCACCTCTCGATACAACCAAACTCTTAGCTCAAGTAATTCAATAAATGATATCATGCAAAACTCTAATACTGACCAAATGATGCAACTTCAACAACATTTAATTAACATGGCTAATCAATCTCCAACTATTCATCCTCAAGATAACCCTAATTATATTCTTCCACCTCTTATGGATGCCTCAAGTAATTTTATTCCTCAACCCATAATGAATAATAAGATGCTTCAAACTATTCAAAATGAGCCTTTATCTCCCTTCATTGTATCCATTGATATTGGTAACATAACTCCAACTATCAAATGTGATGGGACTAAAGACCCTACTTCATTCCTCAAAGTATTTGGTAACCTTTACAAAAAGTTCATCCAAACTAATACATTTGCCACAACTAAGATATTAGTCAAAACTTTCACCGGTGATGTATTAGAATGGTATAATCAACTTCCTCAACATTCTGTTTGGCAACTTGAAGATTTGGTTAATCTTTTGGTTAAAGAATTTCAACATAATGACCTTCTTAAAAATTGTCTTAGTCACTTCATAAATTATAAAAAATATCTTAATGAATCAGCTCATGAATTTATTAAAAGATGGAAATATTTAGCTCATAAATCCGATCATAATATGACTAATGATAATTTATTCAAACTTTTTATTACTGCTCTTACTCCCACTCTTAAATATAAGGTTCAAACCTTTACTCCTCAAACTCTTAATGAAGCTCTTGACCAAATTAAGTGTCAATACTTTCTTATAAATCAATTCAAACCTAATCATAAAATTATTAAATAATCTTTTCAAACATCTAATGTTATCACTAGAAATACTTCCCAAACCAAACTTGGAGTTACCAAATCTTTTATTCTTTTACCATCTCATACACCTATTTTGGTTAAATAAATGCAAAAAATTTTACCACCCTAAAAACCTTTCATTTGTCCCAATTTTCCTCCTAAGTGGTATGATCCCAATCTATTCTATTGATTCCAAGTCGACATTGGACATTATCATATATAATTCAGAGGGCTCACTAAATGTGTTATTTCTTATATGCTTGGTGAATCATTCAACCATGAAGCTATGATCAAATTTCATCATCAAGAGTATGTTGTTGCATCTCAAAAATGACAAAAAATTAAAGCTTCTACTTTTAACAATCCAAAATTTTCTTCAAATAATGATCAATCAAATGTCAAATATGTTTATACCATCAATACCAATTATGACCTGTATTATAATAACTCTCAATATGTCAACACTATTAAGTTTAATATCATCATAAATCAACCCATAAAGATCCTATTACCAAGCCTAAGAAACCATATTTAGAATAAAAATTACTTAAAGACACCACTACCACTTATGATGATTCAGAAGCACCTGAGTAAAAACTTCCTCCTTCCAATCCTCTTACCACATCTATACCTCCTAAATCCAATTTGCCTTATAAAACTCATGCTAGTTTTTCTAAATCACATTAGAATTTTCTTAAATAAATCAACTATATGCCTTGTAATATTCTTCTTATGGATTGGTTCACACTTCACCTTATCATCATAAATTTATTATGCAACAACTTCAAAAAATTGAAGATCCATATTCAATAGATGAATAACCACTTTCAATTGATTCTCAAACAACTAATGTCAATATCATTGAGACTATGTGTCCTTATTCTAACCCTTCTATTGAATTTATTGACAAGGACATGATCAATGATGAATTTTTTTTTGCACCAATGATCTCCCTCTCTTTATCAAAGTAGCCATTAATACCACCCTTATCCAAAAATCTCTAGTTGATGAAGGTTCTAGTATTAATGTCACATCCTTATGGTTCATTCAAAAACTTGGTTATAATAAAGATCATCTTAAACAAACCCATCTTACTTTCCATGGCTTTGACAATACTAATCAAAATTCACTTGGTTACATTTAGCTTCTATTAACTATTAGACCTAAGACTGTTAGAACCAAGCTTATGGTCATTGATCTTACTTTATCTTATAAAATTATTTTTGGTCATCCATAGACTCATTAGATGAGGGCCATCACCTCTTTTGGTAGTCAATGCATTAAAATATTATATAATTGAAAACATTACAAACATGAAGTTGATCCCAACCCTTGAAGAATATAGCTTTCCAATCCTAAGCCTCAATATCTAATTCCTACAATTTTAAAAATCAATAGTGTTCCTTTACCTAAGTTCATCAACATGAATCCTGACCTTCAAGTTACTCTTGAAAATTTTGATGATGATGAGTCTAATGAGTTGGAGCACACATGAAATAATAAGAAGCTACCCCCATATATTATGTATTGGTTTCCTCCTCTCTTACCTTGAGATCATATTATTCCTATCATGGATGAGATTAACGAATTTTCCCCTCCATGCAATGCTCAAGAGCCATCTTTACTTGAAGATGCCTTCACTTGAAATGATTTTGGAGTAGATAAATTATTTCAAGATCCTCTCACCATGTCCCCTCATACATTTAGAAATATTAGGATTTTACCTTTTGAAACTCCCCATGATTATCAAGCATGTATGATTTCTCTAACATATGATGGAAACTATATCATGGCCCAAGCTTATTCTAGAGACTTGGATGTCCAAAATTATCAAAACATTTTAGCCTATATCCATGCCTTCATTTAGGATGTACATACCATATCTACACATCTTGACTTAGATCCTAAGGGTCATGTACCTCCTGCCAATCCTCCTCTTATCAATACTCCATGGGTGGTAGAATAAATTACACCTTCCCAACCTACAAACATTATTTCATCTTCATTACCTCATATGGATCGTATAATTTCTTCATATTCTTCTCCTAGCATTAAATTTATCAACACTCCCATCTCTTCAAATAAATCCTATTCATCTACTTCCAAAATTACACTAGATGCGAAGGCAACTGATGTCCATCAAATTCATTTTGAATATGATCACCATGGCAATAATATTCTAGATCTTGAATTAGATGTTGAATATTATGGTCCTCATCCTACCTCTCCTAGTGATGAAGCTATTCTTGAGTTACTTCATGCTGGTAACCTCAACTTATTTGGAAACATCATAAACTTGGAAATTTCAAGAGTAAAACTCCTTTCTCTAACAACTTTTTCACTAGCATTGATCCTAAAACAAATCCAATTTCAGCCTTGCCTAACACACCTTATCATTTTAAATATGACAATGCCATGTTTATCAAAGAAATAACTCATATTGAATATAGTACCCCATCTTCTCCTTGACCAATCGTGATTTCTCATAAACTCTCACCATCTGAGAATGACAAATTTAGCCTATTCTTCGATAAATATCAAGAGGCATTTACTTGGTCATACCAAGACATGCCAACATTGACCCTAGTATTATGGTTCATAACATGATCACTTATCCTAATGCTAAACCAATGCATCAAAAGAAACACAAATTCCCACCTAAAGTTACTAATATATGTCATAAGGAAATCATTAAACTACTAGATATTAAATTCATTAAACTAGTGGATTATTCTGAATGGGTTTCTAACATTATCCCTATTTATAAGAAGGTAACTATGGTCATCCACATTTGTATTGATTTATACAACCTTAATTTTTCTTATCCTAAGGAAAAATTCCCCTTACCTTCAATAGATGCCATCATTTATTCCATGACTAGTTACGAAATGTTATCTCTTAAAGATGGATACTCAGGATATAATCAAATTCATATTGCTCCTGAGGACCAACATAAGACTAATTTCACCATGGAATGAGACACTTATTGTTACATCAAAATGTCCTTCAATCTCAAGAATGTTGGAGCCACTTACTAACATGTTATGACTCACATCTTTCATGATCTCATCCATAAAATTATTGAAACTTATGTGATGATCTAATTGCTAAATCCAAACATCATAATAACCATCTTTTTGATCTTGCTATCATCTTTGACCATCTCCTTAAATACAAAGTTAGACTTAATCCTTTCAAATGTGTTTTTGGAGTCACATCTGGCAATTTTTTAGGATTCTTAGTTTCTCTTTATAACATCAATGTTGACCCAACAAAAATTAGTGCTATTGTTAACATGCCCATTCCTTGATCTATTCTTGACATTATACTTATTTAGGTAAACATGGGTAATTAGATGATTTATATTATATCCACTCTATTAATTCCCTTCTCAAGAAAGGTACATATTTAGAATGGATAGATCCATATCAAAAATCCTTTGATATTATGAATGATTCATTACTTCATCCACCTACACTTAGTTCACCTTCCAATGATAAACCATTAATTCTCTATACTTCTTCCACACCTATTTTAGTTGGGGCAATGCTTTCCCAATAAGATGATACATGAAGAGAGTATGTTATTTACTACATTAGTTGATGCCTCCTTTATTATGAAACGTGTTATACCAAAGATGACTGTGATTGCCTCGCTATCTATTTTATGACTGAAAAGATCCATCATTATATGCTATACCAAAATACTTATGTCATCATTCATTCCAACCCCCTTCATTATTTATTCTCCAAATCCTTTCTTATTGGAGATAGAATTGGCAAATGGATGGTCTTACTTATGGAATTTGATCTCTATATAATCACACAAAAATCTATTAAAGGGTAAGTAATAGTTGACCAACTTGTAGCAACTCCTATTCCAGCCACTTATCTACTTCAAGATGATCTTCTTGATGACAATATCATTTTCATTAAAGGTCTTAATCAAGCTATATCCATTAAAGACTATTTTCATATCTTTACTACTGATCTTGAAGCCAATAATCTTAAAAAATCTTCCCCTCCTTCTGGTACTACTAAATTAAAGGTAGTTATCGAGGAGTTCCCTAAAATTAATGTTGACTTACATGAGGATACTTGGACCCTCCACTTTGATGGTCATAAATGCCTTCAAGTAGCTGGGGTAGGTTGCATTCTCATTAGTTCCCTTGGTAAGATCATTCCTTTATGTTTTTTCTTCACCTTTGATGTCACCAACAATATGGCCAAATATAAAGTTCTTATCTTAGGCATGAGAGTTTCTTTTGATCTTGAAATCCAATATCTTCATGCTTTAGGAGATTCTCAACTCATTTTTCATCAATTTAATGCTGACTATCAATGTAAAAGTGAGAATCTCATTACCTATCATCAAATTACAACCACACTTTCTAAGGACTTTGTCTCTTTCACTATCGAGCCTATTCCTCAAGACCAAAATTCCATTGCTAATTCTCTTGCCTCTTCAACTTATCTATTTCATCCTCATCAAGTTATTTCTAATCCTTCCTTTATTATTCAAATCCAAAAATCTCCATCATCCATCCAACCACCTAATTCATTTATCTATCACATCACATATGTGACTATTTGACAAATCCCTTGGTATCAAGATATCATTCAATACTTAGAACATTAAACTTATCCTCCTAATCTATATTCTCCTGAAAAGACATGCATTTGTAAATAAGCTTTTAAGTATGTATTTAAACATAAGACCCTTTACTATTGTAATGCTAAAGGTACCTTGCTCCATTATGTTATACAAGATGAGGTCCCTCCTCCTCTTCTTGAGAAAGCACATGAGGGAATTTGAAGTGGTCACTATAGTGGACATGTTATAACATGCAAATGCCTACATATGGGTTAATTTTGGTCTCCTCTTGAAAAATATGCAATTGAATTTGCTAAGAAGTCCAATCCTTGTCAGCTTCATAATGATCTTATCCATTTACCTCTTACCAAGCTTCAAACTATCGAATCTCCTTGGCCATTTTCCATATGGGGATTCGATCTCATTGGTAAAATTCCTCATTCCTAAGATGGGTACATCTTTATCATCACCGCTATTGAGTAATTTACCAAGTGAGTAAAATCCATACCCCTTGTTAATGTTATCATTCCTACCATATCCAAGTTCATTCTTAACCAAATAATTTGCTATTTTGGCATTCCCCATACCATCATTTAAGACAATGGTGGTAATTTAAAAAATAAACATGTTAAACAACTTTTTACCAAATTTAAGATCAATCATAAGTTTTCCATTCCTTATCATCTGTAATACAATGGTCAAGCTAAGGATACCAATAAAAATTTCAACAAAATTATCCAAAAGATAATTCTTGAAACCTACATGGATTGGCATATTCATCTCTACCCTACACTTTGGGCCTATCAAAATAGCATTCATTAGTCTATGGTTTTGAGTTAGTCATTCTATTAGAAGTTGAGATTATCTCTCTATGTATATCTCTTCACGACATTATTCTTGATGAAGAATTACGTGAATCTAACCTTCATGCCTTTAATCTTCTTGATGAACATCATCTTTTTATATTATAACATAATTACCAATACAAGGCTCGTATCGCTTGATAACATAAAAAATGTTATAAAGTCTACACTTTTGATGTTGGAGATCTTTTCCTTAAATTAGATTACACCCATGATAAATAAGGTAAATATGCCCCAAAATGGTGGGGTCCATATTTAGTTAAAGACATTCTTGGTCAAAGCACTTACCATATGCAAACCAATAACAACTTTGTTTTCAAAGAGCCCACCAATGCTCAATTCCTTAAAAAGTAGTTTGCTTAAACATTTCCTTGTTGTCATGTTTACTATCTATATCTTTCCAACTATTTTTGTAGGTTACTTAAGCATGGGCCTCTCCTTCTGCAATAGTTTCCTTCCCTTTACAAACCTTTAGTCCTCCCTTTTGGCCTTTTGGTTTCTTGATGTATCATAGTCTTCCTTATCTTCTTGCATTTTCTCTTGTTTTTTCCACCCCTTGGGTTTTCTTTTGTGAGTTACTTTGTAAAACCATGGATAGGACCCAACATCCCTCACAAAACCAATAGATTTTAATCATTTATTTCTCCTTTTTGTTTCTTTCCAATGCTATTTTAGCATCCTTTAGGTTTTTCTTTGTGAAGTGTTTTATCAAAAGGCTCCCTCACTTGTTACTACTTGCCAATGTTGTTCTGGCATCCTTTGAGTTTTTCTTTGTGAGGTTCTTTGTCAAAAAGTTCTCTCATATTTTGTTGCTTGCTAATATGTTTTTTGGCATCCTTTGGGTTTTTCTTTATAAGGTGTTTTGTCAAAAAGATCCTTCACTTTTTGTTGGTTTCCAATGTTATTTTGGCATCCTTTGGGTTTTTCTTTATGAGGTACTTTGTCAAAAGGCTCCCTCACTTGTTGTTACTTGCTAATGATATTTTGGCATCCTTTAGGTTTTTATTTATGAGGTGCTTTGTCAAAAGGATCCCTCACTTGTTGCTTCTTGCCAATTCTATTTTGACATCCTTTAGGTTTTTCTTTGTGAGGTGCCTTATACAATAGCTCCCTCACTTTTACTTTTCTTTTGCTTATTAGCCCCCTTATGGGTCTGTCTTTTATGAGTTGCTTTGTAAGATCATGGATAGGACTCAACACTCCTCATAATATTACCATTATTTCTTGATTCTTGATCCTTTTTCTTAAACTTTAGCTTTTACTTCTCTTTCTAGATGGAATTTACAAGCAATCTATGTTAGTATGTTTTCCTCCATTTCCCTCTTTCTTATGATAAGAAATCACACTCTACTATCATTAAATCCCTTATTTTTTCCCTTTGTCACATTTTTAAAAATTTGAATCAATTCAAATTTTCCATGTATCATTCCTCTTTATTTCCCCTTTCTCTCATCTCCTCATTGGATAAAATAAGGTTGATGTCAAGATATCACTTTTATTTCACCTTGATTTATGAGACTCTTAGACCCCATGTTCTTTGAAGTTATCTCTTTTTGTAACATTGTCCTAATTTTTCAAATGAAAGTCATCTTTAGCACCCATGTTTGGTTTTCCATATTTGTATAGATGGGGAATAGAAAAATCCGTCAAAATAAATTTAAAAGACAAATCATTTAAATAAAAGGCAATGATACTTAAAAGGCAATATACAAATCTCAAAATTCAAATTCACACCAAAAGACGTGATTACAAGCACATCTCATATTTCTAATTGAATCTCAAAATCCATAGGCAGATTCACATAGAGCCAAAGTCCTTTAGGGTATGATAGGGTAGTATATTGGAATAGGGGAATTAAAAAAACATTATAGTGTTACCTACTTTCTCACACAAGTACCCAATCTTCGTAGTAGACCGATGGTTCTATAAGGGGTCTTAGAGAATATGGAACACATCATGGGGAGGTCAATCCCTTTTAATTTTCATGCATATATCCTTTATGGGATGATCTATATACTCCATTTATTTACCCAATATTTATGACACTAAGAGAAGTTCTTCATAATTATTAAGTTTGAAAGTCCTCTTGTTTTGACAAACCTAATTTAAGTGCCTTGACTTCAATAAAAAGGTTCCTCTACCTTGATTTTTCCTTCATTATCCCCTTCACCCATTTCATTTTAACTCTTTGATAAACATATTATGATTCCAAATCTATTTTCCCTCTTCTTTAAATTCCTTCTTTTTCATCTCTAAAAAACATGCTAGCACTACTTTGTTTCAGTTTGATCTATCCTTAGAGAAAAACAACATGTTTGAGCAACTTTAGATCATTTTATTTACCTCATTTTACATTTACTAAACTTACTTTACCTTCTTTTTACCATTTGTCATGATTTTGGTGTCTTTCTATTACAGACACCTGAGTTTATACCCTTTTCCCATTATTGACTAAGATGTGGATTATTACTGCTTACTCGATAATGTTATTTTCCATTTTATGCATCCTTTTTCCATTGATGATTGAGATGTGGATTGTTATTGCTCACTCATAAATGTTGTTTTACCATTCTATTTTTTTAGTTAGTATTTTTTACCATTTATTTTCATTTTATTTTTCCATCCTGTTTGGCATGTATCCTTGGTTTGATTTGGTGAGTTTGCCTTTCTTACTTAAGGATAGCTTGTCTAGTTTTTTGGTCTTTAGTAGCCTTGTATTTTTGGTTACCTTATTTATTCTTGTTGTTTGACTTGGTCATTTGGTCTTACATAGAACCTTTCACCCCAACTTGAAAAATTTCCCAAATATGTCCCATCCTCATAGCACTAGTTATTTTGGCTTTTCTTGCATTTGTTTATTTTTTATCTTTAGTTTTACATTCTTGAATTTGTCAAAAGCAGTCTATGTGCCCTACATAATCAAAACTAACAACACAAAAAACAACCATCCCATGATAAAAGTTAAGTCAAGGTACGCATTATATTTAATTTTTAGTTATATACTTTTTTAGATTAGTTTCCCTTTCAGTCATTTAATTTTAGTTATTTTATGATTTTAAAATATTGTAACTTTTTTTAGCATCAACTTTATGTGTGTCCTTATGTTATTTCTTGAATCACCATCCCCTATTGCACCTTATTGACACATGATGAGCTTTGAGTGGGGCATATGTATACACATAATATTTTCATGCTTTTATTGATTATTGATGCTTTACATCTTGTAGGAACCCATCAAGACTCAACATCTCTTAATGCACACCCTAAGGGGTACACCAAGAAAGGGGTGGGTAGACCTTTGGTGCTTCATAAGATTTTTGTCCCTTTTTGCCTCATTAACACCAATCCAACTAGTTCCTAAAACCTTTCCCTAAGTTGTTTCTCCTCCCTATCATAGTCTTCTAATATTTTTCCTCTTTATATCCTTCATTTCCTTGGCACACTTTTGACCTATTCAAAATACTAGGTTGACTTGGTCAATCGAGTACAATTTATAGACATTTTAGCTCCTTTGGTTTATTAGCCTCCCAACTGACCTAGCACATACCTAGTGAATTATCCCAAAAATGTATTAGGTTAACTGGGTCGACCTAACATAGCCAACATTCCCAAACACTTTTAGGGTAAGAGAATCCTATATATAAAATTTCATTTTGGTCATTTTTAAGATATATAATAAAGAGATATTATTCACCCTCGCTTCTTCACAATATGTTCTTCCACCATTCTACTTGAGGAAACTTAGCTTAGGTTTCTTATTTTGGAGAATCTAGTCTTGTGGATAGGTCTTGGATGCTTTTGCCTAATAAAGGGATCCTTATGAACCACAAAAACCTCTTGCAAAGCCCTTGTGCCAAAGGGAGAGATTGAGTATTGATGGGTTAACATTTAGGTAAGTATATTCTAACTTTGTTCTCCTCTCTTTTAGTAGATAAAAGTAGAATAAGTGTTGGCTCAAATAATATTACTCTTCATATTCCATGTATTAGGGTTTTACTCATACTTACTTTATTTGAAGTTCCATTTACATTTTTTTATTGCTTTATTTTACTAACCCCCACTTTGTGCCACAAGCTTTGGTGTGCACTAGATTAGATTTAATTTTATTGTTATTAGATTAGTGAAATATTAAAGCATGGGACTCTTTTTAAGTTGTTATGTGATTGTGTTAGACTATATGCTTTATAACCCTATATCTCATGGTTTGTTGTGACAAGTGATTCCCTAATTGGGTCTAGTAGATCCTCACATTGGTCATGCTCCTGCGTAACAATTGTATGCTCCTTAATCAGAAGTGTAGGTGTGTTGTATCCCATCTAATCCAAGATTGATTTATGGACATGATGCATTTATGATTACATACATATTTTATCCTCATGTTTTGCTATCACTTTATTATATCCTAAATACCCATCAAGGAATGACATCATTTGGGATCCATTCATAATCTACAATACCTCATCCAATGTAGGTACGGGATAATTATCCCTTTTTTATACTTTATTTAAATTGTGAAAATCAACACAAAGTCTAATCTCTCCATTCTTTTTCCTTGCTAGCATTAGGTTTTCAACCCATGTAGTGTGTCTCACCAAGAAGATGATACTTATTACAAGTAATTTCTACACTTCTTTCAAAATTAGTAGATCTAGTAGTAGATTGATAAGCCTTTGTCTCTACCTAAAGGTTTTCAATCTAGGTTTCAGGGGGATAGTATGTGTCAGGAAAAAAGTGTTAAAGACCTTAAAATATTTATAAATCCATGAAATAACATCTATAAAATCTTTGAGGGCTTTTGAAAAACCTTTTTTCTCTTATGGGGTACAAATGGTGCCTAGAAGCACACTTTTGACATGATTTGCATAGCATAGATTGCATTGCTCATGTTGCATGCCATTAATAGCGGTTGATTCCCTCATTTTCCCCCTAGTGATCCATGTTGAGTATCCTCTCAAGTGAGACCATTCCCTTAGGTATGTTATTTTTATTTAATTTCATTATCCCATCCTCATCAATTTTGAAGTCCTCTTGACTATCATCATTAATAATTTGATTAGAAAATACTTCTATATTGGTGATGAAGTCTAATATGTGTTGGTAATCATTGAAGGCTTTTAAATTTTTAATATTATTTGGGCCTAAAGGGGTAGAGATCAGATCTAATAATAATTTTCTCATTCTTGAATTGGTAATGGGCTCCAAAGTACTTTCAATAGTAGATAATGCATCAATTATATATTTATTTTGTCTAGGTAGAGTCTAAATGCTAAAAGCATCAAAGTCTTCTATTAAGTTCCAGATGTGGTTACGGTACTTAGACAAACATTTTTCATTGCATGAATATTGGCTCCTCACTTGTCTAAACACTAATTTAGAATCACCCAACACTATGATGTTTTTCACTTTCCTTCCAAGGGTGAACCACAGTCCATAGACTATTACCTCACACTCAACCACATTATTGGTACAAGTGAATTACAAGTGGTATGCAGCCATATAGGATTTCCCTCTTATATTTATTAATTTTACCCTAGAACTATATCCTCTCTTGGATTTAGAGCCATTAAACTTTAATTTCCATAGGTCAAATTCACCTAGGCATGTGGATGGTCTTTGTGAGGGAACTATTATTGCAATTCTCATCTCTTGGTGCATTTTATCATCCTTGATTAAGCATGTGTTTTGATTCTTGGTTAGTGAAGGTATTTTAGTTAGATCTTGTGTAAGGGGTAGGCCCAGGGGTATTTAAATTTATCCTCTCCTAATGAGAAGGGATTGAGATGAAATCTTTAGTCTCATTAAGACTACGTAAACCTATGTCTTCATCCTTCATTAAGTAAATACAAAGCATTTCAATTGGAAAAGATATCATGGATAATTATTTCATGGTAAAAACTAAGATAAAGTCCCCCATTGTGGCAATATCATCTTGGGAGGAGTTTAAAAACTCTTGATTTCTTCTTAAATAATTATGTTTCTAGTTTTCACATGCTAGAGCAACATTTTGAAATGAGATTAATTTAGGGGCACCATAGAAGTTCTCTTCATCCAATAGGTCCAACTCTTCTAATTTTGGAATTTGTTACACACTAAACATGTTAATAGAGAGGTTATCATGGGTTCTTTCTTATTTATCAAGTGATTAAACTCCCATTTTTATTCTTTGTAGAGGATCTCATTTGTTTTGTTGTAATCAATGATCATGTGTCATTTTTGGTTCTTGTTCAATTATGATATAGTTGGGTAGATAATGCCATGGTATCCACATATGGATAAAGTCAGTTTCCATGTAACCATTCAATGTTCTCAACCAATCTCATCTCAATAACATACCATAAGAATCTGAGATATCCACCACTTGGATATCTATGAATTATTGAATCCTTGGATTCAAGGCCAATTGCATGTGTATATGATACAGTTCCCCCACCATTTTCAACTTTAATTTGTCTAATTGGACAATATTTTACTTTGAATTTTTATGTGTAAGGCCTAAATGTTAGAAAATATCATAATGCATGATGTTCTTAGAGGCACCTAAATTAACCAAGAAATTATGTAAGTTTTTATCAAAAATCCTAACTATTAGGATAAAAGGTGGATTCTTTGTTTTTTATTTATATATAGTAACATGATCATCATAAGTTTTATTATATTCTTCCCCCTTATTACCAAAAATTTCTTTAAGAAGAAATTATCTATGATTATAAATTTGAAGTAGGTCAAACATAGTTATGTTAGCTTTATTTTTTTATCTCTTCAACAATATCATATCTAAGTTTGACCTTTTCTTGTTGTTTATCATATGGGGTATATAAAACATAATTATTGAGCTGATAAGCAATGGGAAATTCTTTAGGTGGAGTATTATTTCTTGAATTTATATTAGGTGGGACCTGAGTATTTCTTAGAGGAGTAGAGGTGACTAATGGGTTAGTTGATTTAATCCTCAGGTGGTAATAGTTTCCTCTTTGGAACTATCATGATTGGAATTCATCCAAATTATCTTCAGGTTCATTTTCATCCTCAAATGTAAATTTATAAGTTTACAAAACTAAATTTATGATCAGGTTCCCTCCATATTGGTTTTGACTATCATTAGGAGTGGGCAAATTTCCATGTTGTCCATCTCCTTTTGGAAGATGTTTGAGGTAGATATAAACTTGGTGAAATTAGTTTCTACATGGTTAGTTGTGTTATGTACTCTGAACCAAGTGTCTAAATTCAAGCTTATGAAATTCATAAAATGGTAAGCACTTTTACTATTCTAATTACCATTGACAAGTGGACTGGGAACATTCCCATTATTAGGTCAGGCATTTTATTGCTTATTAGGTGTTTGGAAATTGAAAATTTTCTCTAATGTGGGTTATTTACATTATACTTTGTATTATTAGGTCTTTGTCTTCACATGTTGAACATGTCATTAGATAGACTTTGAACCATTTATTTTAATTTGCTTACTTTTGAGTTTATGCTTATATTGGGTTGGCTTGTTTTTTAAGGTTGGGGAGTAGTCGTAGGTGAACCTAAATTTAATAATAGATGGTATAAATGGGAGCATGATTGTGGGCATTATTATCAATTTTATGAGGGTTAAAATAGGGTGGAGCTTCATGTTTATTGTTATTGGAACAACATACCCACTAGTGCTTAGTTTAATACTAAAATTAGTATATGCCATTGGGACTAATTATTGATTATTCTCCTAGGGAACTACATGATTGAGAGGCATATAGGACATACCACTAGGCACATAGTTCATCAAATTTAGATCATACACTGGGATAGGGGTAATATACATAGCACCTGGGATGGGATTCATGAGTAGGGTGTTCTCCATAAGGGCATGATTTAGCATAGAGATCTGATTGTATGCCCTTAGTTATCCTAAGGATAGTAGAGCACCCACATTATGTCCCTAGGGTCCCATCTAGTGTTCTACGTTCACAACTTCATTATATGCTAATGAAAGTGGTGTAAGTGTATATGGGGATATTCTAAGGAACATTTATAGTTCAAAAATATAAGAGAGATTAGTCAATTATTAGTGAGAAAATCAAAAAACAAATATAAGACATAACTTCTCAATCCTAATCCATAGGTTGAGCTATGTGATAATCAAACATGAAATGTAATTAGAAAGATAAACCAACAATATTACCTCCATTGAAAAAATTATTGAGAATAAATTTGAAGAGGTTGAACTCAACTTATATAACTAAAGGTCTTTGGCAATGTCAACTCCATGTTTGGGCAACATTTCCCCTTGTCAACACTTGATTTGGCTTTGGCTTGGCATGAAAGAGTGATGAAGATGTTGAAAAAATTAAAGCTTTAAGAATGATTATTATATAGTAAATATAGAATAGAGAAGCCTATCTAATTTAGAGGAAGAACCTATAATTTATAGACTTTTGAAATGATTCTGAACCATCCATCTTGACTTAAGATCAAAAGGTTGAGAATAAATACTCATTTTTAATTCATAATTAGAATTTTAAATTAAAAATTAAAGTGGAAGACATGAAGGACCCATAAATGAATATAAAATTCATTTAAGAGGAAGATATAATATAAAATTAGTAAGTGGGATTGAGTGTAATATGAGGTGTATTATTAAATTAGAAAGATGAGGAAGATAATATTATAAAATTTCAATGATGGAGGATAGGTGGAGCCTAGGCATATTTGAAATTTAGAAAGGGAAATGAAGTGGAAGATGACATCATGAGGTGAGGATAATTTGATTTTTGGATTTATAGAAATTGTAAATATTCAAAATCCATGGAATTTTTTATTATGGAAGGATTAGTTAATTAATTTGGATTAATTAACTTACTAAATATGTGAATTATAAACCATTAATAGTAGTGATGAGTAGTAATGAAGAATAGTGATGAAGAATAGTAATGAGGAATAGTGATGAGGAATTAGGATTAAGAAAAAATAGAGATGATTATGTATTAGTGAGAAGAAGGTTAAAATCAACATGAAGTGTCTAATTTTAATTGTCTACATTTTCCCCCTCTTTGAAAAGTCATTTCAAGACATAGACGAAGTAACACCTTTTCAAATAGTGAAAATTTTATTTAAGAAAAAGTGTGAAAATTAGACAAAGAAATAATTGGTGACCCATGATGCCCCTTTGATATGCCATGCAAGATGTGGATTGGCTCTTAAAAAAAAGAGGAAGAAACTAGAATGGAAGAAGATATTAATATAAATGAATTAGTCCCAAGTTAGGGGGAAGTGGGAAGGATGCATCCCAAAATAAGAAACACACTTTAAATTGCCCCAAATAGGGTGAAAGCTGTGGGCTTGGAATTAGAATAAAGATTGAATGAGTGAATTGGCCCCAATGAGGGTGGTATTGGTTGATCATATTAATTTTCCCTAGTAGGGTAGATGTGAGTGTTTATTCAAATTATTTTCCTTAGTAGGGCAGATTTGATCATTGATTGGTCTAAATAGTTTACCCCAGTAGGGCAGATTTTTTATTTGAAATTTTTTGATTAGGCAATTGATTGAGTGGTTATCAAGCATAGCTCAAGGGTGTAACTTATTTCACAATTTAAGGATGAGCAAGCACAAACATATGTGTGATGGTATAATGATTGTTCAAATACTAAAGAAGCCACAAAAAATTAGGCACATCAGAATGCTCAATGGTAATGAAAAAGATGATAAATAATAATGATTGAAAAAATATGTGATTAGATTAGAAGAATATGGATGTTAATAAGAATGAAACAAGGGTGATCAAGATGATCTCAGAAACTAGTTGGTACTAAGTGCTACCTACATAGTCCATATGAACCTCAGACTAATGTAGTGTAATGCATATGGTTAGAACTATGAACCAATAGCCTAAAATAATTTTTAATAGGACAATAACTTGGAAATAAATAGATCATAAAATTACAAGAGTATTAGATAAAGGTTACTCATTAAATGGTAAGGGTGTGGGAAAGGGGTGAATGAGCTAACCTCATAAACTAAGTATTGCCTACATAACCCAAACAGATATCAAGTTAATGTATTTCCACCCATAGGGTTTGAACTACAAATCAATACTAGGGTGAAAAATAGGAATGGAACAATGGTAAAATAAATGGCATAGGATTTGACAAAGGATGAATAATAATGGATGAAAATAAGGTAAAAGACTAATAATATTCAAGGGCCATGTCACATGAGATTTGAATGTGTCTAGTTGCCAAATGTCTCAATATACCTTTCATTCATGTAACAAGGTTAAGGAGGGAAGACTAATGGTCACAATAAGATGGGCTAGGATGAATATAATTAAATTTCTAAAATGGATTGAAGTGGTGATGGGATGGAAATGACCAATAATTTAACTAGGATACCCCCAAGTGTTAAGGTACTTACAGATAATAATTAGTTACGCATTATCAAAGAAACTTGGTTTTCATCATGGCACTCGTCTAAGGTGCCATAAGCATGGTTTTCATTGTTATAAAAATTATTTATCTTTCAATTTTTATTTTTTATTTGTAACATCTTAACTCAATGGAGGATTACAAGATGCATAATATGGACCCTTTATTGACTAAAAAATACCTACTCAAAATAGTTTCTCTATCTGAATCCTACTACTAATATGAACGAGATGAATATTGTCATGATATTCATTAGTTGTTGATTATACTTCCTCCAAACCTCTTGACAAATTTTCTTCGTAGCCTCTAGAAAAAAGAGTAATGCTTACATAGTCCAAATAGACCTCAGTTCAATGTAGTTTAAACCATAGGGTTATGGGATATAAAAAAATGTTAGGTATGAGATGTGAACATAGAGGAAAATAGGAATTGGTGCACAACACTGTGAGAGTGTTGAGCGAAAATCAAGAACAATAAAAATGAAAATGGAAATGGTCATGATTGGATAATAAGATCCTACCCAGAATGGAAGTAAAAATGATGGTGAATAAAATGACAAATCCAACATAAATTTTTATGGCTTAATATCTCTTAAGGATATTTCAAGTCTTTTTCTAATTTTTTGATTTTTAGGTTGTTTTTTGGTATTTTCAAAATTTTAGGGTTTTTTCCATCTCAACTCAATAGAGGATGACAAAATGTAAAATGTTTTAACTCAAAACACAATGAGAGTATGACATAGTATGCTCACAAAATTGCAAGAGTGTGGCTTAAATTGATCTCAAAATGGTGATAACATGGTAAAGGGGGTGACCAAGCTAATCTCATAAACTAAGCATTGCATGTATGGTCAAAATGGACCTTAGGTCAATGTAGTTCAACCCATAGGGTTCAAGCTATAAAATATGAGGAATATAATATTATAAAATTCTAATGATGGGGGATAGGAAAAGCCTAGGCATCTTTAAAATTTATAAAGGGAAATTTCCCTTTAGATGACATCATGAGGTAAGGATAATTTGATTTTTGGATTTATAAAAATTGTAAATATTCAAAATACATGGAATTTTTTATTAGGGATTAGTTAGTTAATTTAGATTAACTTAATAAAGATGTGAATATTAAACCATGAATAGTGATGATGAATAGTAATTATGAAAAATAGTGATGAGGAATAGTGATGATGAATAATGATGAGGAATTAGTATTAGGAAAAAATATAGATGATTATGGATGATTAGGGATGATTGGGCATTAGTGAAAGGAAGGTCAAAATTAACAAAAAGTGTCCAATTTTAAGTGTCTACAACATTGACATCAAATAATCTAGATCCCTCAAGTAGGTCTAGATGTTTGGACCCTATACCATAATGTATGGGTCTTTTAGCCTCTGATATAGCTTGTGTAATCGATCATTGAACATGATCATGGGTTCATTTGGATATCTTTTAGTAGCTATAAAATGATGATATATAATAGTAGGTTCAATGGGAAACCTAATATGGTTCACAAAGATAGTTTTCAAGCCATCCCAAGAAGTATTAAAACTATTGTTAGGATTGTGGAGCTAAAAGCTTCACTGATGCAAACAGGAGAGGAGGTTGCTGAAGGTTGCTGAGTTGTAGAAGAAGTTGGGGTCGGTCTGATCAGCCGACGTCGGTGGGAGAGCATAGAGAAGAAACCGACGTCGGTCATATATCGGCCGACGTCGGTCACCTCCAGGCAGACAGGGACCGACGTCGGTCGCCTGTGTGGTTTGACTGTGAGCTAATTACAGGCAGTTAGCTAACGAACCAAGTGTTTGCATGATGAGTGCTAATTTTAGACTCATAGCTGCGGATCTAATTATTGTAATTAGATGTCTAATCATTGTTTTGATGAGATCTATATAATAGACTCATGGTTGTATTGGAAAAGTGTGCTAGGGAGTAAGAGAGCATAATTATAAGCTCCTTCTATGTGTGAGGTAGAGCAATGGTGCGTTCCTCCTAGTGCCTCAGTACCAGGTGTGTTGGTGCTGGATTGGAGAGCCAGCTGGGTTCTTCAAGAGTGTAGGATCTTGGTCACAATTGCATGGCCTATATAGGAGATCTACATGGTAAGTAAGATCGTTGATCTGCAGGTGTATGTGTGTGCAAGGTCAAGGTTCACAGGTGAGCAGAACCGTTGTTTGATTTGCAGGTGTGCAAGGTCATATAGACAGCAACACAACAGGGAGCAGTATCAGGCAGGATCTACTTGGAGTACAGGTGTGTACTCGGATAGAGCAAGAGGAAAGCAAGGGAGTTCCTTCCATAAGTATGGTCTGTTGAATTGCAGGTTGTTGCAGATTCATGGGAGATCTACTTGAAGTACCTTGAGTACTTGTGGAGCACGTGGAGTGCTTGTGGAGTGCGTGGAGCACTTGTGGTGTGCGTGGAGCATGGGAGGTGAACACCAACTCTGTATTTGAGTTGGGTGTTGGGACCTGTGAGAGGGAGAGCTTTGGGGAGGAGAATTACTGTTCACTTGAGGTGTGGGAAACCTCTGTAAGGTGGTGGAGAAGAAGTGGCATCTTCTTTATTGTATTCTTTTCTGTATAAAGTGTTAATACAAGTTGTGTATTGTCTCTCATATCATGTGTTATTCTGAATTCTAGTTACTTGGTGAATCTGGTTAATTTCCGCATATTAAGTTGCTTGGTTTGGTAATCAAATTGTGTGCTTCCAGTTTATATCTCCCAACAAGTGGTATCAGAGCAAGGTTGTTGGCTCATAGCTTGATACCAATAAGTGGTATCAGAGCTAAGGTTGGAGGAAGCAGGTTTTGTGTTTGGTTACAGGGCACTCTCAGGGGTTTCTGATTGAGTGGGAGTAGAGCAACGGCAGATCAAAGTAAGCTAAGAATGGAGGAGTTGAAAAGCACAGATGGTCACTCACGGTCCTATGGAAAGAAAGAGCAGGTAAAAGATTATTGTTGGTTGGTAGCAGATCAACATGAAGAAACTGAAGATACAGATGTAGCAGGTGTTGTTACACAGGATGTGTTTGCAGGTTTCTTGGATAAAGTTGAATCTTGGATAAAAGATTCGGTTGCCTCTTTCCATGCAGTTCCAGGTAGAGGAGCTGGTGAGCCTTGCCAAAGGATTGGCAAAGGGGAAGTGAAGCTAAAATTGCAGGCGGCCAACACACAGGTGTTGATGAAGGTCATGCAGGTCCCAGATTTGGAGATATGGCTAATTTCTTTAGAAAGATTGGGTGATGAGAGATGCACAAGAACTCTCACAGCGGATGCACTTGAATTAGCTGGTGGTAAGAAAATAGGTATCCTTTATCTACTTGTTTATATTACTGATTCTTCTTTTGTTGTGGAGACGTGGCTTCGTAGGCTTGGTCACATGAGCAGGAAGGAGATGCATGTTCTTAAGCGGAAGACAGATATATTTGACAGGCTTAAGAACTGGAAAGCCTTGGTGTTTATGGAGGAGATGGCGGACAGAACCCAGTGGATGTGGCTGGATACTTTTGAGCAGGGCAATTTGGACATGGGTTTTGATTCAAAGAAGCTCGCGGGTAAAAAGTCATCACTCACAGGTGAACACAGGTACCGATGTCGGTCAGAAGGAATCGGCGTCGAACAGACAGGTGCCGATGTCGGGCAGGGTAAGACCGATGTCGGTCATGGGACCGACGTCGGTAGTATGTAAGACCGATGTCGGTTAGGAGGACCGACGTCGGCAGCAGGGACACCAGCACTGGCAGGTTGGTAGTCAGGTATAGACGCATGGAACTGACGTCGGTCGGATGCAGACTGTGGAGTGACCGAGGTTGGTCACTGTAACGAATTTTGGGTAGACAGCAAGCTGTCAAGGAGTCTCAAACACCCATACGGAGGACTGAAGGCGTAAGTAGGCCCTCAAATTCATTGTTCCTCTTCTTTATACTTGTTGCTGATTGTAGAGTAGGAAGGATCCAGGAAACAGGTGTGAGCTTGGCATGGATGAGGATGTGATTCCTTGGAGGAGAACCAGACAGGTGTGTTTTGGTAGAGTTGCCAGCAGGTATGAAAGCACAGAGTCGAATGGATACCTTAGAAGAAGAATAGAGAGAACGGATACGTGAGACGGAAGACCAGGTTATATGGTCTTGTGGAGCTGCAGGACAGTGGTACAGGTTTTTTGACAGGTGGAGGACGAAGCATGGCTTCAGTCAGTGTCAGGGTAACTACTGTGGTTTACCTTACCAGGGGGATGATGAGTCATGACATCATTTTGTTGCTGTATGTGGATAGTATGCTAGCTAGCAGGTTTGTACATACAGGGTTTTGCTGAGCTAAGGGTAAGATTAGTTCAGTGGCATGTCAGGGGGAGTTTGGAGCAGCGGAATTCTTTGACATGGGAGACATGGAGATCACAGGTTGATTTTGTCTCGAGTGGGAGCTGATGTGAATCAGGTGTTGGCGAGGTTCAGGATGCAGAATCGGAGCACACTAAGGGCTGGACAGGTACAGTGTCCGAAATCACATGAGGTCTGGTATAGACCTGAGTATTCCCATGCAGTGGGAGCTGTCAGAGAGTTAGGAGCCAATTTGGGGAAGTGGATTCTCAGGTTTTCTAAGAGGGACCGGCAGCAGGTGTTGCTATGCAGGGTCAGGACTTCACTACAGGTGTTGTAGGTTTGGATGTGGCAGGGTACTCGGATGACAGGTGGTACACCACGGGATGTGTGGTGGGTTGTCTTCAGGTGGGAGCTTAAAGAGGGATACAAACCAGGAAACAGATTAGACGGAGTACAGGTACAGGTATAGTGCAGCTATTTATCTCCAAGTGGGAGATTGTTAGGATTGTGGAGCTAAAAGCTTCACTGATGCAAACAGGAGAGGAGGTTGCTGAAGGTTGCTGAGTTGCAGAAGAAGTTGGGGTCGGTCTGATCAGCCGACGTCGGTGGGAGAGCATAGAGAAGAAACCGACGTCGGTCATATATCGGCCGACGTCGGTCACCTCTAGGCAGACAGGGACCGACGTCGGTCACCTGTGTGGTTCGACTGCGAGCTAATTACAGGCAGTTAGCTAACGAACCAAGTGTTTGCATGATGAGTGCTAATTTTAGACTCATAGCTGCGGATCTAATTATTGTAATTAGATGTCTAATCATTGTTTGGATGAGATCTATATAATAGACTCATGGTTGTATTGGAAAAGTGTGCTAGGGAGTAAGAGAGCATAATTATAAGCTCCTTCTGTGTGTGAGGTAGAGCAATGGTGCGTTCCTCCTAGTGCCTCAGTACCAGGTGTGTTGGTGCTGGATTGGAGAGCCAGCTGGGTTCTTTAAGAGTGTAGGATCTTGGTCACAGTTGCATGGCCTATATAGGAGATCTACATGGTAAGTAAGATCATTGATCTGCAGGTGTATGTGTGTGCAAGGTCGAGGTTCACAGGTGAGTAGAACCGTTGTTTGATTTGCAGGTGTGTAAGGTCATATAGACAGCAACACAATAAGGAGTAGTATCAGGCAGGATCTACTTGGAGTACAGGTGTGTACTCGGATAGAGCAAGAGGAAGGCAAGGAAGTTCCTTCCATAAGTATGGTCTGTTGAATTGCAGGTTGTTGCAGATTCATGGGAGATCTACTTGAAGTACCTTGAGTACTTGTGGAGCACATGGAGTGCTTGTGGAGTGCGTGGAGCACTTGTGGTGTGCGTGGAGCACGGGAGGTGAACACCAACTCTGTATTTGAGTTGGGTGTTGGGACCTGTGAGAGGGAGAGCTTTGGGGAGGAGAATTATTGTTCACTTGAGGTGTGGGAAACCTCTGTAAGGTGGTGGAGAAGAAGTGGCATCTTCTTTATTGTATTCTTTTCTGTATAAAGTGTTAATACAAGTTGTGTATTGTCTCTCATATCATGTGTTATTCTGAATTCTAGTTACTTGGTGAATCTGGTTAATTTCCGCATATTAAGTTGCTTGGTTTGGTAATCAAATTGTGTGCTTCCGGTTTATATCTCCCAACAACTATGGGTTAGCCCTAGGTACAAGTCATATGTGGTTTCTCCTAAGGAATTTGAGAATAATATACAAGAAATATCCTCATGTTTGTTTTAATACTTTTAGATTCATAAGAGAAACATACAAGAAATAAATTTGTTTGAATGTGATATTTTAATGCTCAAATTTTATCAATATAATATAATATTTTGATGATATATCTCATTTAAGCATGTGTAATAAATATAGAAAGTATTAAGTAACTAAGGGATAGAAGAGAGCATATCTTATTTTTTATTTTATTCTATAATGTCATAGTGATCGACAATCATTATAGGGCTACCCTAAATATCATGACCTTGTTCATTCTATATTTTGATTGTATTTATCTGCCAAATAGTTTTGTCGATCAAGGACAGTAACATTAATATTATTGTCTACTTTTGACACAAGTGTCCAATTAAGGATATGTTTAGGAATGGTTCCAAATTTATATCATGCATGTGTTGTGACTTGTATAATTGCTTTACATCACTAGATGGGTCTTCATGTGTGCCTGATCTAGATAATAAGTAAAACCCTAGTTCTTTTGCATTGTACCTCTTGTAACCTGGTGAAAAGGGGTTAGTAATGTGAGTTGAGTTATCCCTAACAACCTCATTTTTTTAAAGTGTTACCTACATAGCCAATACTCTAAAGAGGGCCTCAAAATCATATGTAGTTATCCCTCCTAAGCATGTTTAAGGAATTATAATAGTATGACTATATGTTCTTTCTCTTATTAACCCTTGGTATAAGTGATGCATTAGTATATTTGACCTTTTTAATGCTTCATATATATGATTTAGTGCAGTGGTGCAATTTGATAGGTTGAAATAAATAGTACTTAGATGCTTAATCAAATGGTTAGGTGTGTTAATTAGACTTATCCTTTGTATATATAGGAACTTTTTGACTTTAAATTATAAATTAATGGCACATGAAAATCTAACCATATGATAGGCAAATAGATCTAAAAAATGGTCACAAAGTGAAAGATATGGAAAAGGATAAAAAGAATAAGCTTGGACAATTATGTTGTAGTTGGACAAAAACATCGAAGATAGTGTCCAAGACTTATACAAGTGTCAAGGGGATTAAAACACATAGAAAATATGATCAACATGTAGGGATCCCTAACATACATTAGATGAAGATAAATAAACATAACATGTAGGCCTAAGGGGTAAGTGTTATCACTTGGATTTGCACCCTTTGAAGAGATGGAAAAGCTCTCCTCATCCATGTGGCAGAATGGAAACACCTCTAGGCTTGTGGGTAGCTTAAGGATGAGGTGAATCTCTAGATAGGGATAACTCCCTTGATGTAGCACTTTGGATCATAACTACACTTAAATTTGGGGGGTGAAAAGGAAAAGAGATATATAAAAACAAACGATCTTAAGGGAGGTGATACACCAAAGATATTGATGAATTCTAACCAAAAACATGTTACACATGAGAACAAAGGATGAACTGAACATACACTTCTCTAATCTACATCTTCTCACATCAATGTTACATTATGAGGTTATGGATGAATGTGCAAAGCTAAGAGGACTACATATGAGGATTATGAGTACACTAATGAATATAATAACTAACTAAGTCTTTTACATTTCCTAGAACACTTCACATGCCCTACAAGAAGAATCTTTATAACTGCAAGTAGGATACAAGAATGAGACAACATGCTAAGGAATCCATAGTCTTCATTAAGAAAAATCCAACATTCAAGTAAAAAACACTAAGAAAAGTCATGAAGATTTGAAAATTATTAGTCTTATTGATAAAATGGTATGCATTTGAGTAGGGATTCACCATACTCAGGTGGATCATAAAGTACAATGGCCAAAATGGTTGGTTCTTATAGAACCTGAGAGAGAGAGAGAGAGAGGAGAAAAGTTAAAGGGTCACATAGACACTTATAAAGATAATATAAGTAGTTAATTGTGCATGATAAGAGGATATTGGATAAACCATGTAATTTAAATAATCCCAAGTGTCCATCTAAGTCATCAAACTCCTACAAAGTGGCATAAAACTCCTCATTTTGGCTCAAAAAATTTACCTTCATAATTTGGACCTATTTGAAGATCACATAACTAATTAAGAAAAATTATTATGATTATAAATAAATTTAAGGGTCTCATGCATGCATCTACATGCATTGGTTGTAGGCTTGGTCATCTATAATCATCTAAAAAGGAGCTATCATCATCTACAGTCCAAAAAACTCTTCCTTCATGCACCCTACACACTTAGCTTCCAAAAAGAGATAAATTTATCATGAAAATACATGGGAGGGATTTTATGCCACTTTTAAATACCCTTGATTTCCTTAGAGTCATTAGGCATGCTTTAAAATTAGCTCCCATGAAGTTTACCACCCTTCTCATAAGCTTGTCCACTAGGCTAGTTTTGACTCACTGAGATGAAACACCTGGTTTGGAAACTTAGTAGTTTTTTATTAGAATTAAATGACCATATAGAGTTATAAAAAGTATAAATATTCCCTCCAAAATTTATTTAATCTTTATAATCTTTTTGTATCTTTTACAACGCATAAAACTATTAGGAAAAGCCTATTTTGTACCCTATCCATATAAGTTCATATAGATAAAAATCATGGGGGGTATATTGAGTGAGTAATATAAAATTTAAAATAGTTATTATGGTAAAAATGTTCCATTAGATCATCTATCCAACTCTATTTATCCAAACTAGTCTTGACTGAGGGTTTGCAAGGGTTTTAGCTTATTTCCACTCTTAAGGATCATTCATAAAAACCTAACATTGAATTTTCCAAAAAATTAAAAAAATTAATAGATACAGACCTTAATAAAAATACCTAAACTACTCTATCTTACATTAAAACCCTCCAAAAATATGTGAGCATTTGAACTTGACTTATCGAGCTTCTCCTTCACTTTCCTACAGGTCTAAGTGGGTTTTGATTTTGAAAATGGTTTTTTATGGATTCCCATAAAATATTGAGGTTTTAAAATACCTTTAGTGACCTTAGTAACATTTTCCAATTGGTTTTAATGCATATCTCATGTCATAAGTGCAAATGGCCTCTCATTTGGAATCTAGGTTTCACCATGCTTAGTCAGCTTGACTGCACCTTAGAGCTCAAAATGACCTTTTATGGTTTTCCTTGTCTCCAAAAGGATTTAAAATATATATTAGGGTCTATAAAACATGTTTCAATATAATATAAACTATATCAAATACTAGAAGTGAAGATGACTTCCACATCTAACACTAAGCTTCGCCATTTCTCATAGCCCTAATTGTAACCTCAAGAGTATAGAGAAACCTATTGAGTTTAACCCTCATGTCATTTGTTTAAATGTTTTTTATTATTTTATTATATATTCCTAAACCTCTTTAAAGTTTAAAAACATCATTTGATTCATCACTTTGCCTCCATTCCTCAAAACTACCAATTAGTGCACTTAGGGAAGTACCCCTTATCTAAGACAAAATAGGGGGTGTTTTCCCTATTTTATAAGACAATATGAAGATTGTATAATAATTTATATGTGACAATGATACTCTACACAAAAATTCAGCCTCTGGTCTATCCATTTGACCCTTAAAACCCTTTCAAAATCAAAACAAACTATGTGAAGGAGACGGTATGTAGGGGTTTTGGAGAGTAAAGTGTGTGTTTCCTCATTTAGGCCCCTCTAATTTTTATAATTCCATAATACATATCCATGAAACTATATTTACCATAATGGATTTTCTATCATTCCCATTCATCACTTCAAACCTCTATTTTACTTCCCCATACAATGGTTTAGTCAGGACTGAGTGTCACTTAACTATGTTTTGTATTGTAAGGGTAATTGTCAGTGCATGATTATATGCCTTGGGATTAAGAATAGGGTAAATAAAATATTAAGGGATCCCTATAGTTATATTTTCCTTATTTAAATTCATTTTTTTCATCCCCAATATTTTACATGCTCTTTATACTATTACTTAGGTGACTGAGTGTACTACCTTGACTGTTTCCTTAATAGTAACCTAAAGATTTCTTATAACCATTTAGTTTGAGAAGGATATTTTAAACCTCCCTAGGGTCTTTTTTAATCATCTCACACTTTTTTGGGCTCATTCATTTTATTCCTAAGCACTTTCAACACATCAAAACCCTCAAACTGCTCACTATTGCATCATAGTCACCTCTAATGGTTGTAAGTGCTCATAAGGTCGTAAGAAAACTATATAGGCTTGTTCTACACTAATAAGGGTTCATAGAGGTAATACATATTGTAATTAATGTTATCACAAGTTTTTATCATCATTAAAACTTTTTTATACCCTTACTTTCACTTTGAATTTACTAAACTGAGTTTTCCCTTAATTGACTATAAACCCTACCTTAATGACTATGTTAAATGTGTGTGAGCTTCAACTGAGTGTTGGTTATGGTGTTTAGAAGCCTTAATTATTACTATAGGTCAAAAAATATACATTATTTAACTTACACTTATCTTTATATTCTCAAAACACAACTTAGGCATCAAATTTGAATGATTATTCTATACCCTGTTATAGGTCAACATTTCCATATTGCACAGATTTAAAATGTACATGGGAGGCAAAACAATAGTCTATCCCTCTACTTTAATGATATTGTTTCTAGTAATATTAATTTGAATCATTTTTAACCATCCTTATATGTTCATAGTCTAATTTTCAACTTGAATGGAAAAAAGTCTTTATTTGACTCAGGCCTGTAGATGACACTGAAGGAAATTAGTGTTTTAATGGCAACTTTGAGACCCCAAATGACCATCTTCCACTTGTCATTTTCCTCCCAAACTTGTAATAGTCCTTCTCCCATGTAGGGGATGCAAGGTTTGATCATAATCCTATATCAAATTCCATTTAATCCTTATAATAAGAGAGCAACAAAATGCTAAGGTGATTTGTTTTCCTATTTTAGGTATAACAATCCCTAAAACTATAGTCATCTCTCTTAGAAGTGATTGTCAATTTCATTTGCCAATATTATCCCTTCAAAAGGGGTAGTCATGATGTTTTATTCATGTTAGGACCTAAAGGAGATTTTCAACATCAATCCTAACACTTCATAATGGTTCTTTAACTCTCTTCTAGCACCTATAAGTAGACTGTGTTTTGAAGGTATAGGCAGTGATGTAGGATAATAAGCATTGAGCAAGATATTTTATCTTGTGATTAATTTAGGCATTTTCTAAGTTTTAATATGCATTTATAAGACTCCAAAAGGTTTAGATCAACTGTTCAAGCTCCTCCTCCATTAGATGTTATCAAAGAGAGACCCTTGTAGGTGGAAATGGACTGTATGCAAGTAATGAACTTGAAATGATTCATGTACCAAAGGGATTGGCTTCATGTTTAATTGATGTTTTCACCAAACTATAAACATGAAACATAATGATACTTCCAAATCACCTCTATGGACATGCTAAAGAAGCTCCAAACATGCTTCAACATGGATACAATTGAAATTAAGCAAAGAAATGGTTGTGAGCTTAACATGACTAAAAACTTGATTCAAACATGGTGTTATGAGACCAAACATGAGGGAAGGATGATCAATATTGAATTAATATATGGTAAAAATCACATCACATTCATATGGAGCTTCCTCTAAGAACCAAACACTTTGCAAACTAAGATCATGATTGAAACCTCATATGGTGACACCTTCCTACAAAGTGAGTTATTTGGACTATAAAATCAACTTGAAACATGAAATCAACCATTAAAATAATTGGATAAAGAAGTCAACATCCTCCATAATCAAACTCAACAATTATTTCATATAGAATTGCCAAAAATGGATCAAAACCTACAGGGTACATAAATTTATAAGCAAAAAAACATAGTCAACTTCATGAGGATGGTTCATGAAGAACATGCCATAATTATTCAAAATAATTATATGGAAATGAAGGTATCTGAGTTTAATTTAACCTCCCTATGGTGTTTGATCTGAAACCTATTGAGCTGTCTATACTAAGCACAAACCTAAAGATCACTTATACTATCAAGAAGACTAAAAAAGAGTAGAATGGTTTTGGTCTAAAAATAGAACTTACAGAGCACTTCAAACATGGAATTGATCTTGGGGAAGCTAAATATACATACGATGATCCTTTTTGATGTGGCACACTTCCTAAGGAGTTGTCAAGTGCCAAACTTCTTCTTTTCCTCAAGGAAACTACCATTTTTCTAAGGAGCCTACCACTTTTTAGTTGGTTATAGTTACTTAAGACCTCTTAGGACACATGGGATGTGACATCATATTTTGAAACCTTCACACTTCCCAATAAATCTACACAAGTCATTAAATGCCCCTTTTTTGACCTTAAAATGACTAAAGAGACTAAAATAACTAATTACCAAGGATAGTATAACATTAAGTGACATTAATTAATCTATAAAACACCTTGTGAAATCTATATTAGACCCCTAAAACACCTGAAAGTCAATTTTTTACCTAGGGGTTCCCTAATTTGACCTAAAAGTCAAATTTGGTCAACAAATTGGTGACTCATAGGGGTACTATTCTCGCTATACTCACTAGAATAGTAACCTTGTCAATCCATTGGGCTCAAGGAGACATCTAAAGTCTAGGACAAATAAGGAAACCTTTGACCATTGACCATCAAGAAAAGACCAATAATTACCTCAACCACACAAAGCAAAGGACACACACAAAATAAGACTACAAACTAACAAGACACACACACACACATGCTCAAGGCACTTAGGGGAATAAAAAAAACTATTATGCATAATTAGAAACTAAGCATTCCTCCTTTCTAGGATCAAAATGAAAACTTCTTGAATCATCTTCATGGTGAAATACATCATAGTGCCAAGCATGTTTCTCCTTGAAATGGATGCTTTTTAGATCATACCTATTCCTTAGCACTTCACTTGATCTACCTTCAATTAGATCATCTTAAAAGAGGTCTCTAATGTATATATATTCCTCTTTAACAAGTTCACATACTTCATAATGCTGCTCACTCTTCATTTCATGGTCAATTTGTATCTCCTTAGTAGGCATGGCTTCAAGAGGATTGATTTATTGTTCCTTAAAAGATTGAGTCCAATAGGAGCTTGTTCCACCCTTCAAGAGATGATATATTTATCCCAATTTATTGAGATGATGATATCCCATATTTATGATTTAAAACATGTCATCATGAGATGTATATGCCTCTTAGAAGGACAAATTTGAAAGATTGCTTTTCCTTTGCATACTTACTTGAGTGTCAAAGATGCCTTCTCCATTTTTGACCAGATTCTATCCTCCTTGAAGAAGAGTATATCCTAATCTAATGAATAAACAAAAATCATCCCAAGGATGATTAGGATATTTTTCTTGCTCATTCAAGATATATTGCATAGTGATGGAAGTATCAATGACCATTTCTTCTTCTTTGTCACAAGAAAAATGTTCATCTTCATCAACCCAATTTGAATATTTAACACAAGGGACCACCTATTATTTAACACTTAGGACCTCTTGAGGGATCTTAAGTTTCATCTCAACTACCACAACATGACTTTGGTTCTCAAGGGATACAAGGTCTTCCATCTCCTTCTTTATGATTCTAAGACTAGTCATTTTAAAGTCACATGACTTAGTCCAATGAAGTTGCCAAGGAGTTAGAATTTATTCAATAAAGAGTTTTGATTTTTTGTTAACCAACTACTCCTATTTAGGTTCCCATACCACATGTCCATCAAGGCAAAGGGTGATGGGGTGAGGAAAAGATGATCTAGTTGGTGGAGGTGGTACATAAAACTCAAAATCAGATTGGGAGTGAAAAGTAGGGGATTTTTTTGGAAGCTCTTGAGGAAGGTGAGGCAAAACTTGGGCTAAAACCACTTAATTTTCTTCCTTCCACTTGAAAAAAACTTCATTCACATCTGATTCAGGTTAATGACTCTCTTGAGGTAGGGTGGATGGGGTGTGTTTAGACATAGGATCTTCTTTTGGGTCTAAACCTTCTATCACACCTTGACTTAGCAATTTCATCTTTGCCTCTAACTCTTTAATTTTCTTGGCTAGGTTTTCTCAAAAAATTATTTCTTTAAATTTATAATAATCATCATGGGAATAAGGAATACATGAGGGCTGACATGGAACACAATAAATTTCTTGAGGAAGATATGGATGAACTTGCAAAGGATCAACTTTGTTCACAACTTCACACTCCTTAACAATGCTTCTATCCTCTTTCTTTCTCCATGATTCCAATATCTTAATCCAGATTAGGATGTTAGGATTAGAAATATTTTTTTTTTATGAAGGGTGGGAGGGGTTTGTATAGGATCAATCTCCTTCTCAACGTCACACTCTTTGTCAAGACTTTTCTCCTCTTTCTTTCCCCATGACTCGACTATCTTATTCTAGCTTAAGATGTTAGGATTAAAAGTCTTTTTTTGAGGTGGTGTGGATGCAAAGTGAGATGAAAATGATCAATTTAATTACACTTCCTTATCTTCTAACATGGACTACTTCATATGCATATTTTTTAACTCAATCTACCTATCAATATTAGCTTTAAACATAAGGTTTCTCTTTTAAATTCTCTCATCCAACTGATTAGGAAAAGGATGAATTTGATATCCTTGATTGGGATCATGAATAAGGATCAAATATGGTTAATATAAAACTTGGGGAAGTTTATATGAAGGCTGCTATGTTTGGTGAGGTTTCCTTTCATGAACTCTTATCCTATCCTATAAGGAAAAAACTAGGCCACTCACATCAAACATCTCATTTGTGAGCCTTTGCCAATTGGCTCTATCAATAGGTACCCCATATATTTTAACCAAATATAATGCATATCTCACCTTATTAATTATATTCCTAGGAACCTCTTGATCACATACCATTAGATTATCAAGCTCCATAATGTACCTATCATAGCCCAAAAGTGTCTGCTTAAAGGTGGAAATGGATGGAGTTGAGAAGTGGCTAGGTTGACTAGGAGAAGTAAGATATTGAGGAGGCTGGTTATAGGACTGATAAAAACCATGATAAGGTTGAATATGATCATATTAGGGATTAAAATAAACATATTTGGGATGGTAAACTTTATATAAGCATTGATTAGGAACTTTCTCTTGTTGATAGGGAATGGCATAAGCTTGCAATGTCTCACCAACTTGTAAAGAATAGTAATCAACACCAAATTTATCTATGAAACTCATTAAAACTAAGAAAAAAATAAAAATTTTATCAAAAATATTCAAAATTAAACTTTGGATACTTTTATGTATCTTCAGAGTCATCATTGATGCTTTGATAGATGCCTTCAAATGCTGATTATTGAGAGACAACACCAAAAATCTCTCAATTTATTGGACCAAGAGTCCCACCGGGTATGTAAAAAATTATTTTCACTTGTATTTGAACCATTTGAGGAGATTTAAATGTTATTATCATCCAAGTGGCACAATGGAAACACCTCTAGGCTTATGAGTAACCTAAGGATGATGTGAATCTCTAGATAGGGATAGCTCCCTTGATGTAACACTTTGGATCAGAAATACACTTAACTTTGGGGGAAAAAATGGAAAGAGATAAATAAAATAAACTATCCTAAGGGAGGTGATACACCAAATATATTTATTAATTCCAACCAACAACATGTTACACATGAGAATAAAGGATGAACTAAACATACACTTCTCCAATCTACATCTTCTCACATCAATGTTACATTATGAGGTTATAGATTAATTTTCAAAGCCAAGAGGAATATATAAGAGGAATATGAGTGTACTAATGAATATAATAACTCACTCAATACTTGAAATGTATTATAACACTTCACATGACCTGTAATAAGAAACTTTCTAACTGCAAATAGGATGTAAGAATGAGATAATATGTTAAGGAATCTATAGTATTCACTAAGCAAGATCCAACATTCTAGTAAAAAATAATAAGAACAATCATGAAGAGGTAAAAATAATTAGTATTATTTACAAAATGGTATGAATTTGAGTAGGGCTTTGCCATACTCAGGTGGAGCATAAATTACAATGGCCAAAATGGCTAGTTCTTATAAAACCTAAAAGAGAAAGGAGAAGAGAGAAGTTTAAGGGTCACAAGGACAATTATCAAGATAAGAGAAGAATTTAATTGTGCATGAGAAGAGGATATGGGATGAACCATGAAAATTTAGTAATCCCAAATGTCCATCTAAGTCATCAAACTCTTACAAAGTCAAATAAAACTCCTCATTCTGGCTCAAACAAATTGCCTTCATAATTTGGACCTATTTGAATGTCCCATTACTAATTAATGATATGTATAATGATTTTAATTAAGGTTAATGGTATCAATAATTTCTCTCCATGCATTTTTTATAGGCTTGATCATATAGAATCATCTAGAAAAGAGCTATCATCATCTACACTCCAGAAAATGCTTCCTTCATACACCCTACACACTTGGATTTCAAAAAGAGATCAATTTCTCTTGAAAATATATGTAATGGAGTGAATTAAACCTTTAAATACACACCATGGAGTCATATTCATTATGAATGCTTTAAAATTAGCTCACATGAAGTTTTCCACCCTTCTCACTAGCTTGTCCACTAGGCCACTTTTGACTGGCTAAAATGAATCACTTGTTTTAGACACGTAGGAGTTTTTATTAGAATTAAATGACAATAAGGAGTTATTAAAAGTATAAATATTCCATCCAAACTTTATTTCAGATTTATAATCCTCCTATAGCCTACATTATACACAAAACTATCAATAAAATTACATTTTATACCCTATTCATATAAGTCCATACAGTTAAAAAGCATGGGGGGTATATTGAGTGAGTAATATACAATTTAAAATATTTTTAATGGTAAAAATATGACATTAAATCATCTATCCAACTCCATTTCTCCAAACTAGTCTTGACTGAGGGTTTGGTTTTAGCTTGTTTCCACTCTTAAGGATCGTTCATAAAAACCTGATGTTGAAGTTGCCAAGAAATTCCACAAATTCATATTTAAATGAATAAATCAACATCATTTAACTCCTATATCTTCCATTCAAATCCTCTAAAAATATGTGAGCATTTGAACTTGACCTATCAAGCTTCTCCTTCACTTTATTGTAGGTCTAAGTGGGTTTTGAGTTTTAAAATGGTTTTAGATGGCTTCCCCTACAATATTGAGACTTTAAAATACCTATAGTGACCTTATTAACATTTAAAAAAGGTTTATAATTCATATCTCATGTTAGAAGTGAAAATGGCCTCTCATTTGGAATCTAGGCTTCACCATGCCTAGTTAGCTTAACTGCACCTTAGAGCTCAAAATGACCTTTTATGGTTTTAATTCTATCTAAAAGGCTTTAACATATTTTTTAGGGTCCCTAAAATATGTTTTAATAGAATATAAATCATATTAAATACTATAAGTGAAGATGACTTCCCCATCTAGCACTAGGGTTCACCATTTCTCATAGCCGTTACCATAACATCAAGAGTATGAAGCAACCTATTGAGTTTAACCCTCATGTGATTGGTTTATTTTTATTGTTGTATTATAGATTCTTAAATATCTTTTAAAGTTTCAAACATCATTTTATTCATCATTTTTCCTCCATTCCTCAAAATTGCCAATTAGTGCACTTAGGGAAGTACCCCTATCTGAGACAAAATAGAGGGTACTTTCCCTATATTTTTTATCACTTGAACTTGCACCCATTTAGGAGATGAAAATTATCTCCTTGTTTAATTGGCACAATGGAACCACCTTAGGGCTATGGGTGACCCAAATTTGAAGTAGATCTCTAGATTAGGGCTAGTTCCCTTGATGTATCACTATAGGTCAAACCTATTACTAACTTTTGAGGGGATGAAAAGGGAAAAGAATAATTGAATCAAATATATTCTAGTGGAGGTGATACACAAAATATATTCTCTACTTACTCCACTTAAAATACACCTAGAACCAAAGAGAAGCATACACATACACTTCATCCAATGAAACACTCCTCATCTACATCAATGTTTCAAGCATGGGATCTTGGAGAGATCCTAGGCTAGGAAGACTTAAATAATATTCCTTATAGAAACACTAATAAATAATATACTCACTACACCTATAATCCACATTAGACACTTCTTGTTGACCTATAAAAGAAAGCTTTGAATTCACACCAAGCACTAGGAAGAGTAACATGTGAAGGTAAGTAAAATACACTTGCACAAGATGAACAACCAAAACATGCACTTAGTGGAATCTTGAATGAGGTAAAATAAAATTATTCATTAATTAAAGGAAAAAATTTGGTAGGCATTTTCCATACCTAGGTGGAGAGATCCCTACAATAGAAAAAAAGGCTAGAATTTATAGCAATTATGTGTGAGAGAGAGAAAGGGTAGATCAAGAGTCAAAAAAACACTTTTTAAGAAAATATAATGAGTTACAACATCAATGGAATCTATCATGATATATTTCCTATAATAAAATCAAATACAAATGTCCCTCAACTCTTCTAACTCCTCCATATGTGGCATAAATGCTCTTAGGCTTGCATAAGAAATTGTTTTCATGATTTGCCTTCACAAAACTCCTTTTCCACTAATTAAGGTCAGGTATCATGATTAATATAAAGGGTAGGGGTTACAAAAAATCCCTCACATGCATTGGATTGGTCCTCAATCATTCCTATTTCTCTGTCGATGAGAAATCATCTCAAATAGTTACAAAAGGACTCCTTTTCAAGCACCTCTCACACTTGGAAGCCAAAACCTTTCCAATTTTGAAATTTTATCCATGAAAAAGGATTAATGTCACCTTTAAATAGTTTCCAAGTCATTAGGTACATCAATCAAGCCTTTAAAAGCTTCCTAATTATAGTTTCACCATTTTTCACTAAGTGTTCAGTATCTACACACTAGACTGGCTGAGATGAAAGAGATAATAATAAGGCTTAATAAATTAGAAGCCTCAATAAAATACCATTGGTATCTATAAAAATTCCCATACTATCTCCCAAAAGTGATTTCATCCTTTGAAACTCATCCACACTTGAAAAACACACAAATTTGTCAAAATAAGCCCTATTGTACCCCATCCATATAGGTAAATTACACCTCAATTTCATGTGTCAAGTCCTTGAAGAGTCCTCTTCATATTCAAATCACTTCCCTTACCTTTCCACTGCATTTGGATACTCTAATTACCTTGTTTTCTCCAACAGGTTTGAGAGAGGGTTTGTGAGGGTTTTAGAGTGGTCTCGGGTCTTAGGCATTGTTCATAGAGTTAGAACATTAAAGCTATTAACTAATTCCTTTGAGATCATATTATGGACCCTACCTAACATATATAATCATCTCATCCTACCATGCAATGTTTCATGAAAGGTAAAATCACTTTAAGTTGGCCATTCGAGTCATTCCAACAATTTACATAAGCTTGTATGAACTTTAAGCCATGAAATGTTTTATTGGGGAACTTATCTACAAAAAAAGGATTAAAAACCTCTATAAACATCCTAAAAACATGCTTGAATCATCAGAAAATCTCATTTAGAGCTATAAATTAAAATGACCCTCCTTTTGGTACTAGGCCTATACCTTGCTCCATGGTATTGATGGCAACTTAAGCTCCCCATGACCTTATAATGGATTCCCCTACTTGATAATATTCAAGAAACATATATTTTACCTATTTAAACATGAATAAAATCATTGGAATTTTTTTTTAATCTTGGGAATGAATATGATTCTACCTTTGGCCCCTTGGCCTTAACTCTGTCCATTGCTTTTGACTGCAACCCTTATTGCCCAGACCACCTTATTTATTTTCCAACCCTCTATATTGGTTTTATAGGTTTACATCGATTTCATACAGCTTTATAAATAATTTTTAGGGGTCCTCTTTCCTTCTATCCCATATTTATACCTCCCTTCTCAAGAAAATAGGGTTTGTGAAAGGGGAAAAGTGCCCTACCTCTAAGATAGAACAGAGGTATATTGCCCTATTTGGTCATCAAATTTAGATATTGGAGGGGATTATACAATTAAAAAGGATTCGTTATAAAAAATTTATCTCTTTTTAATGATTCTAGACCTCTCAACTTGCTCTAATTTCGTAGGTAGATTTTCAATAATGAACTATGCAAGAAAACCAAGAATGACCATGTTTTGCTTGAAAAGACCCCTATTATAGACTTGTTTCTCTTTTGGAAAGGGTTAAAAACATCACTCCTAGTATAAATTAGATGGTCATACACCATTTTACCAAGGTTTAATTTCATTTATTTCATTAAATCACCTCTCACTCCCAAATTAGGTCTCTACTTGGTTGACTAAGACACCTTCTTAGGGTCTGTTGTAGGTGTCCATGTGCATGAATTAGGCCTTGGAAATATTGAATGAGCTTCCCTTATAGGTTTTATATAATAATTTTTTAATCATTTGTAACTCCTTACCTTGCCTTTTTACCATTATTTTCAATACTGAGCCTCCAATCCTTGATTGTGACTGTATCTACCTCTACAGTCACACTTGTAGGTGTACGTTGTGTGATTGTCTTCAAAACAAGGTTCAAAACCTCCTCTGCCTATCAAAATTCCATGTGATATTTTTAGGAATTATATTCATTATTATTCCAAGCATAGACATATTTAAAACATATCTTCTCATTTAACTGTTGTCTCAGTCCATTCCTTGCTAATTGTAGGTGTTGATTCTGCCCTGTGTATGGACAGAGTATGAACTTGAAGGTCTAAGGTATTACATATCAACCTAAACCAAATGACACTTGTGTTCCTTAGTGTCTCATAATTACCATTGGATCACCTAATCATAATATCATGCATTGATTCTTCTTAATTCCAATGGTCACGTGAGGCTCAAACATGTATAACTCACTGTGTAATTTTAGTGGCTCAAGAGGCATCTTTAGGTTTCTCAATAACTGCCTTACACTCATTCCTTTGAGTCCACCTTTTACTCAAGCCTTATCCATGTTAGATACTACAAATTTAACTCATTTTTATTATTTTATTCCCTATAAAACATGCTATATTTAATTTTTGAAAAGCTCCCTACCCTCTATTTGGTGTTTTCTAGGCAGAAAGGCTTGAAATGACAGTTAATACTCTTTTATGATGACCCTCAACTTTTCTTTGGAATATATCACTTAATGATGTCTTTCATGCCTATTTAATCATGAAAAGGTTCTAAGTGATTTCATACCTTACTTACACATCCAAATGACTATCTCAAACCCTATTTAGGCCACCTGAAGGTACACATCTGACTGTGTGTAGACAGGGAGAATGAAATTAAGCAAGAGAAGTTTGTTAAATATTCATAATACCCCAAATGGATTTGTAAATCCTAAAATGGATTAAACTGACCAATATAACTTTTAAATCAACTTCAAACACCCTCATCCACATGTAAGTGACCTACCTATAGTTGAAAAGAGCAAATAGAGCAGGAAAATGTGGATAATGTGTAAAATTAGGCCTCATGTGTAAACCTATCTATTTTATTAGTCCTTAAAGGGTTGATTTTCATAATTTGAATCTTTAAAACACTCTCTAAAACTCTTCTCTTAATGTGAAAATCTCCTGTATTGATTTTTTGTAATGCACTCTCATGGTTGTCTAGTTGAGACAAGTCTAAAAGAGATTCCTTGAGTTATTTATACTTATACAAGATAGAATACAATGAAAAAACTATTTAGATACATTATATAACCTTTAAAAATACTTTAACATAACCAATCCATCAAACCAAAACAAAATACTCTGAAACAGGCTCAAATAATGACCCCTCTTGGATGAAGAAGCATAAAAAGTTGCCTACCTTCTTAATGATTGTTCATAAAGGAGAAGCCATGAAACTAAAAATTCTTGCTATAAAAATGAATCTAACTTAGAATCCTTTCAAACCCAAAGATAATTCTTCCCAAATCAAACTATACGGCTTGTGTCAAGCATTTCAAATTGACCTTTCTTGGCTTGCAAAGGCAAAAAAAATGAAACAAAATCAAAAACTAAATTTTTTGACCTTTTATCAACACACCAAGCATGGAAATGACTTTAAGGAGTTTAAAAGACACTATTACACATTTTTAGCTGAAGGTGGACTTCCCAAGTCTGTACAAGTGCCATTAGTGGCCTATTTTTAAGGAGAAATTACCTCTTTCTACATGAAACTTCTTCTTGAACTGAATTTGACCACTTTTTGACATCTCCTAACCTCCTCCACATTTAAATTCACATTTTTGACAAATATGCTTCCTTTGATAGTCTGTGCAAGTCATTAAATAAGCCAAAATATGACAAAAAAGGCATTTTTTGCATATGAAACATGGTAAAGGATCAATTTTATAACTTATGAATAATTAAAACACCTAAATGACCACATCAAGACATTTTAAAATAATTTAAGCCTTTGACCATGTTTGACTAGGGTTGACTTTGGTTGATTAGACTAGTATAAGGAAGATAGGCTTAGACCAAGGCTAGAGTAGGGCTAGGTGAGATGTTTAGACCAACATGAGACCTCTATAAGACATATGGGAACCTTTGAAAAAGTTTTAATATGTAGGAGTTGACCCAATTTGACTAAAATTCAAATTTGATCAACACTTTTGGTAATTCCTAGGGGTAACATACTTTCCTATGTTAAGGACCAGTAACCTTATCCCATCCATTGGGTGAAGGGATTCAAATGAACTTTAAAACAATAGGATCAGACCTTGACTTGCCCAATAAGATAGCTGATTTACCTCAAAACACACAAAGGAAAGACAAACACATAATGAGACCAAGCAAACACACAAATCAAAGGCATACTTATGCTACTAAGTACTTAGGGAAAATAAGACACAACAATAAGAAAACTAATTATGTACATTCAACCTAAACATACATCCTTTCCTAGGCGAAAAGGAAATTACCTTGAATCTCCTTCCTCATTAGATGAATGAGGGTGCTAAGCATTCTTCATTTTGGATGTAGTATCAGATGACTCATGCTTCCTTTTTACTCCTTGGCTTGGCATGTCCTTTGTTGGAGTCATCTCAAACAAGCCTCCAAGGTAGATGGATTATTATTAACCTTGAAAACATGTTTCACATTGTTGTCCCTTTGTCTCATCATGGCAGATTTGCATCTCTATGCATGGGATAGCTTGTTGGAAGTCTATATCTTCTTAAAAGGCCTCATTGTCCTTGTCATTTGTTACAGTGTCTTCAAAGCCTTCAAGAAGTGTTGTATCCTAGCACTCTAGTAATGTTTCTTGTTCAAACTTTTCCTTCATGGTTATAGGAACATATTCACATGAGAATATAGAATCAAACTTCAAACATTCTTTAAAATATTCATAGTCATTATGGATTACTCCATCATGGTTTAGAGCCTCTTGATGATAATACTTCTCAACATATACTTGATCCTCAATAGCTTTGGATTGTGTTTTTAGGAGTCTTGTCTTCTCATTATATTCATATTCCTTGAACATTTGCATATATGTGTGTCATATGTCTTCTTGAAACACATCATCTTGCTTACCATGTCTTGTAGTCATCTCCCAAGGACCTTTAGGCCCCATGAAACCTTCAACTTCATTGCAAATATCCTAAAATATCTTCCACAAGTCATCATCCTTATCTTGATTATCATCATGAAGGGAAACAACAAGAGAAACCTCTTCCTCTTCTTCTTTGGAATCTAAAATAACTCCTTCCAAGGCATCTTCTTCAATACAAGGAATGTCATCTTCATTACCATTACAATCTAAATTTTCTTCACAAGGAGTCAGCTCTTCCTCATCATCAATACAATCTGAAATCTCCATCTCTTTTTCCATCTTAGTAATTCCAATACTAGGCATCTTAAAACTAGGAAGTTTAGCCCAAGAAGGCTCCCAAGGAGCAATGCAAACCCCACCATTATAAGGGCAAAATGGATTAGTTAGAGGAGATGTAAAAATGGGTTCAATGGCTTCTTGAGGAGGGGTGGGAGGGAGTTGAGTAGTCTCAAGTTTCTCTTCACTTCTAACTTCTCCATTTAAACATTATTTGTTCTTCTTTCCACAAGTTTCCATTACTTATTTCCATCTTGGGAAGGTAGGCTTAGATAATTCTCCATGGGGTTGAGATAAAATGGAGGGGTAAATGATAGGCTTAAGAAAATTGGGGTTTCCTTGGATGTGATATCTTGTTTCCAACTTGGAAAGCTAGGCTTAAGAAGCTCTCCATTTTTTTTGCCATGATGGATTTCCTTAAAATTTGGTTTGCCGATTCAATCTTCTTGTCGAGATGGGACTCAAAACTCAATCTTCCATTCCAAAAATCTTCTCCACATAAAACAACCTACTCAATAGTGGTGTCCTCCTTCCTTTGGCTACTCTCTTAGAGGGACCTCTAAGAAGGGAAACTTTGGGTAATATATGAAGGACTTGGGGAATCTTGAAGCATGCTTGGATTAGCATCTTGAGTGGGCAAGTTAACACACTTTAAAGTTGATGTGGGATGTATTGGAGCTACCAAGACTAATTTGGTTCATGAGCTCTCAACCTCTCCTCTAGGTGAAAAATTAGACCAAAAACATCAAGCATCTCATTGGTAAGACCTTGACAATTATCTCTTTCTATAGGAATCCATTCTTTCTTGACTTTCTCCAAAGCATCCCTCACACTCTTGATACAATCACTAGGGATGACTTTACAACAACCATTTCTAGTATCAAGGTCTATTGTATAGCCTTTGTAGCCAATGAGATTTTTCTTGAAACTTACAATGGACTGACTTAAAGAGGAACAAGGTGGACTAGGTGAAGCACAATATTGATAGGGTTGATCATAGGTGATTTATGATTGATAGGGGTCATGAAAAGATTGGCCAAGGACTTTTTCATACTAAGATGGAATGGGTAAAGATGGATATGTCTCCCTAACTTGTGTTAGGATAAATTCAACATCAAAATAATCCATGAATCATGCATGAAAATTGTATAGAGCAAGCAAAAAACCTCAAATAAACTTCCTATGATGCTTAACCTATATATTTATGCTTGGGGTTTCCATTGGTGCTTAGTGAAATTGCCTTCAAAGGCTGATATCTTAAGGAGAACACCAAAACTCTTAAAATTCTTAAAACAAAAGTCCCACCGAGCATGCTAAAAACTATTGTCACTTGAACTTGTACCCCTTGAGGAGATGACAAGTCTCTCCTCATTCAATTGGCACAATGGAACCACCTCAGGGCTGTGGGTGACCCAAATTTGGAGTGGATCTCTAGATGAGGGCTAGTTCCCTTGATGTATCACTATAGCTCAAACCTATTACTAAATTTTGGGGGGATGAAAAGGGAGAAGAATAAACAAAATAAATATAATCTATGGGAGTTGATACACTAAGTATTTTCTCTACTCACACCACTTATAATGCACTTGGAACCAAAGAGAAGCATACACATGCATTTCATCCAATGGATCACTCCTCTTCTACATCAATGTTCCAAGCATGGGGTCTTAGAGAGAGTCTAGGATAGGAGGAATTAAATAATAGGCCTTATAGAAACACTAATGAATAAGATACTCACTACACTGACAATCCACATTAGACACTTCTTACTTACCTATAAAAGAGAGCTTTGAATTCACACTAGGCACTAGGAAGAGTAACATGTGAAGGTAAGTAATATACACTTACACAAGATGAACAGCTAAAACATGCACTTAGAGGAATATTGAATGAGTTAAAACAACATTCTTCATTAATTCAAGGAAAAAATTTGGTAGGGATTCACCATACCTAGGTGGAGAGATCCCTACAACAGCCAAAAGACTATAATTTATAGCAATTATGAGAGGAGAGAGAGAAAGGGAAGCTCAAGAGTCACTAAAACACTTTTTAAAAAAAGATAATGAGTTATAACATCAATGGAATCTAGAATGAGATAGGTCCTATAATAAAAGTAAATACAAATGTCCCTCAACTCTTATAACTCCTCCATATGTGGCATAGATGCTCTTAGGCTTGCATAAGAAATTGTTTTCATGATTTGCCTTCACAAAAATCCTTTTCCACTAAATAAGGTTAGGTCTAATGATTGATATAAATGGGAGGAGTTACCAACAAGCCCACACATGAATTTTATTGGTCCTCAATCATTCATATTCCTCTTTTCATGAGAAATCATCTCAAATAGTTACAAAATGACTACTTCTCATGAACCTCTCACACTTGACACCTAAAACCTTTACAATTATACAATCTAATCCATGCACAAGGAGTAATGACACCTATAAAGAGTTTACAAGTCATCAAGTTCATTAATAAAGCCTTAAAAATCTTCCTAATTAGAGTTTCACCATTTTTCACTAAGTGTTCACTATTTATCCACTAGACTGGCTGATATGAAAGAGATAGCAAGCACACGTAAGATATTAAAAGCCTTAATAAATGATCATGGGGATCTGGAAAAATTCCCATACTATATCCCAAAATTTATTTCATCATTTGAAACTCCTCCACACCTACAAAACACACAAATTTGTAAAAATAAGCCTTGTTTTACCCCATGTGTATAGGTAGGGTACACCTCAATTGCATGTGTCAGGTCCTTAGAGAGTCCTCTACATCTTCAAATCACTTCCCTTGCCTTTCCACTACATTTGGATAATCCAATTACCTTGTTTTTTCCATCACATTTGAGAGAGGGTTTATGAGGGTTTTAGAGTGGTCTCAGGTCCTCAGCATTGTTCATAGAGTTATCAAGTTGAATCTCTAAAATAATTACACTAATATCATCTTAGGGACCCTCCCTAACATATCTAATCATCTCAGCTTGCCATGCAAAGTGTCATAAAAAGGTACAAGCACTTCAAGTTGGTCATTTGAGTCATTCCGATAGTTTTCATAATCATGTGTGCACTTTAAGCCAAGAAATGTCTTCCTAGGGAAATTATCTACAAAAAAAGGATCAAAAACCTTTATACACATCCTAAAAACATGTTCCAATCATCAAAAAATCTCATCAAGAGCTAGAAATGAAAATGACCCTCCTTTTGGTACTAGACCTATACTTTGCTCCATGGCACTGACTGTAACTTAAGCTCCCTATGACCTTATGGTGGATTCCCCTACTTAATAATATTTAATACACATTTATTTCACCTCTAAAAACATTAATTAAATAATTTTAATGCTTTGTCAAGCTTGGGAATGAATATGATTCCCCCTTTGGCCCATTGGTTTTGACTACAACCCTTATTTCTCAAACCACCTTGTTTGGTTTCCAACCCTTTAGGTTGGTTTTATAGGTTAACATGGATGTCATATAGCTTCAAAAATCATTTTTATGGGTCCTCTTGACTTTTGGCCCATATTTATACCTCCCTTATCAAGAAAATAGGGTATGTGCAAGGGGGAAAGTGCCCTAACTCTGAGATAGAATAGAGGCATATTGCCCTATTTGGTCATCAAATTTATCTATTGAAGGGGATTTTACAACTCCCAAGGATTCCTTATAAAAAAATGAGATATTTTTTATGAGTCTATACATCTCAACTTGCTCCAATTTCATAGACAAACTTTTTAACAATGGACTGTGCAAGAAAACCAAGAATGACCGTGTTTTGCTTGAAAAGACCCATATTTTAGACTTGTTTCTCTTTTGGAAATGGTTAAAAAATAACTTATAATCTCACTTAGGTGTTAATATACCATTTTAAAAAGGTTTAATTTCATTTATTTCACTAAGGCACCTCTCACTCCCAAACTAGATCTCTACTTGGTTGAGTAAGACACCTTCTCAGGGTCTATTGTAGGTGTCTATGTGCATGAATTAGGCCTTGGACATCTTGAATGAGCTTCCCTTATAGGTTTTAGATCATCATGTGTGACTATTCCTTAAATTTAATTATTACCATGATCTTCAAGACTAAGTCTCCCAATCCTTGATTGTGATTGTGTCTACCTCCATAGTCACACTAGTAGGTGTACATTGTGTGATTGTCTTCAAAACAAGGTTCAAAACCTCCTCTACCTATCCAAAGTACATGTGATGTTTTTAAGAATTTTATTCATGATTAGTCTAAGATTATACATATTCAAAACATATCTTCTCATTTGACTATTGTCTCAGTCCATTCCTTGCTAGTTGTAGGTGTTGATTTTGCCCTGTGTACAGATAGGGTATGAACTTGAAGGTCCAAGGTATTGCATATGAACCTAAACTAGATGACACTTATGTTTCATAGTGTCTCATAACTACCATGGGATCACCCAATCATAATATAATTCATTTATTATTATTAATGTTAATGGTCACTTGAGGCTCAAACATGTAGAATTCACTATCTAATTTTAGTGGCTCAAGAGGCATCTTTAGGTTTCTCAATAACTACCTTACACTCATTCCTTTGAGTCCACATTTTGCACAAGCATTATCCATGTTAGAGAAAAAAAAATTCAATCAATTTTTTTCTTCAGTACCTTTTCAAACATGTTATATTTCATTTTTTTAAAGCTCCCTACCCTTTGTTTAGTGTTTTCTAGGCAGACAAGCCTAAAATCATAGTTAATACTCTTTAATGATGACCATCAAATTTTATTAGAAATATATCACTTAATGAGGTATGTCATGCCTATTTAATCATTAAAATTTTATAATTGATGTATTATCTTACTTCCACATCCAAATGACTATCTCAAACCCCTATTTAGGCCACTTAAAGGTACACATCAGACTGTGTGTAGACAGGGAGAATGGAATTGAGCAAGAGAAGTTTGTTAAAGATTCATAATAACCCAAATGGATTTATAAATAATAAAATGTATTAACCTCACTAATATAACTTTTAAATCAACTTCAAACACCCTACTCCAAAAGGAAATCACCTACCTATAGGTGAAAAGAGCAAACATAGTAGGAAAATGTGGACAATGTTTAAAATTAGGCCTCATGGGTAGACCTATCTATTTTATAAGTCATTAAAGGGTTGATTTACATCAAAATAATCTTGAAAAAACTCTCTATAACTATTCTCTCACTGTTAAAATCTCTTTTACTAATCCTTGCAATGCACTCTCATCATTGTCTAATTGATAAAATTCTAGAAGATATTCTTTGAGTTTTTGAGACTTACACAAGCCAAAAGATAATGAAAAAACTATGGAGAGACATTATATAACCTTTATAAACACCTAAAAATAACCAATCCATCAAACCAAAACAAAATATTCTAAAACAAGCTCAAACAATGACCCCTCTTAGATGAAGAAGCATAAAAAATTGCCTAGCTTCTTAATGATGGTTCATAAAGGAGAAGCCATGAAACTAAAAAAAAATTCCATGAAAATGAAGCTGGCTTATATTCCTTTCAACCCCAAATAGAATTCTTCCCAAACCAAACTATACGTCTTGTGTCAAGCATTTCAAATTGACTTTTCTTGGCTTGTAAAGGCAAAAAAATGAAACAAAAGAAAAAAGTGAATTTTTTGACCTTTTATCAACACACCAAGCATGGAAATGAATTTATGGAGTTGAAGAGACACTATCCCACATTTTTAGCTGAAGGTGGACTTCCCAAGTCTGTACAAGTGCCATTAATGGCCTATTTTCAAGAAAAAAATGCTTCTTTCTACATGAAACTACTTCTTAAACCGAATCTAACCAATTACTAACATCTCCTAACCTCCACATTGATCACCTTTATGAAAAATATGATTCCTTTGAAATTCCATACAAGTCATTAAATAAGCCAAAATATGACCAAAAAGGCATTTTTGCATATGAGACATGGTAAAGGATCAATTTTATGAATTAGAAACAATTTAAAACACCTAAATGACCACATTAGAACATTTTTAAAATAATTTTAGCCTTTAACCATGTTTGACCAAGGTTGAATTTGGTTGACTAAACTAGTACAAGGAAGCTAGGCTTAGACCAAGGCTAGAACAAGGATGGGTGACATGTTTAGACCAACATGAGACCTCTATAAGACATATAGGGACCTTTGAAAAAGTTTCAATATGTAGGGGTTGACCCAATTTGACTAAAATTCAAAAAAAATTAAGAATTTTATTAGATAGTCTGAAGATTTTAGAGGCTTATAAAGGTGACAAGGATCCTCTATGCAAAACATCAACCTCTATTATATCCATTTGACCCTTAAAACTCTTTCAAAATTAAAAAAACTATGTAAAGGAGACTATATGTAGGGGTTTTGGAGAGTAAACTATGTATTTCCTCATTTAGGCCCCTCTACTTATTTTAAGTCCATCATGATAGCTTCATGAAACTATCTTGACCATAATGGAGGTGTTATCATTCCCTCTCATCACTCCAATCATCTAATTTATTTCCCCATACAATTGTTTAGTTAGGATTGAATGTCACTTGACTATGTTTTACATTGTAAGGGTACTTGACAGTGCATGATTTTATGCCTTGGGCTTGAGAACAAGGTCTATAAACTCTTAAGGGCTCCTTGGAGTTATACTTTCCTTGTTTGAATTAATTTATTTCATCCCCAATATTTTACATGCTCTTTACACTCTTACTTAGGTGACTGAGTTTACTACCTTGACTGTGTCTTTAAAAGTAAAACTTGTAGGTTTCTTATCACCATTTAGTTTGAGAAGGATGTTTTCAACCTCCCTAAGGTCTTTTTTAATCATCCCACAATTGTTTAGGCTCATTCCTTTGATTCCTAAGCATTGTCAACACCTCAAAACCCTTAAATTTCTCATTGTTACATCATAATCACCTCTAATGGATGTAAGTGCTCATAGGGTCTTAAGGAAACTATATAGGCTTATTTTGCATTGCTAAAGGTTCATGAAGGTTAGCATGATTGTAATGAAGGTTCTCACAAGTTTCTCTCACCATGCAAACTTCTCTATACCCTTACCTTCACTTTGACCTTACTAAATTGAGCTTTCCCTTAACTGACTGTAAACCCTACCTTAATGACTATGTTAGGTGTGTGTGAGATTCAACTGAGCATTAGTTATGGTGTTTATAAGCCTTAATGATTCCTATATGTCATAAATTATGCATGTTTAAACTTGAACTCAGGTTGAGAGTCTTAAAACACCACTTAGGCATCAAATTTGAATCATTGTTCTATACCTTGTTTTAGGTCAACATTTCCACAGTGTACAGACTGGAAATGTACATGGTAGGCAAAAAAATAGTGCATCCCTCTCCTTTGATGATCTTGGTGATATGAATGTTCATTTTAATAATTTAAAACCATCCTCATATGGGTATAGTATAATTTTCAACTTGAATGGAAAAAGTCTTGATTTGACTCAGGCATATAGATGATACTTAAGGAAATTAGTGTTTTAATGGCAACTTTGAGACCCTAATAACCATCTTCCACTTGTCATATTCCTCCCAAACTTGGCACAGTCCTTCTCCCATGTAGGAGATGCAATGTTTGATCATCAATCTACATTTAAGTCCCTTGAATCCTTATAATAATATATCAAAAAAATGCTAAGGTGCTCTATTTTCCTATTTTAGGTATAATAGTCCCTAAAACTACAGTCATCTCCCTTAGAAGTGATTGTCAACTTCATTTTCCAATATTATACCTTCAAAAGGGGTATTCATGATGTTTGTTTCATGCTAGGACCTAAAGGAGAGTTTCAACATCAATTTCAACACTTTATAATGGTTCTTTAACTATCTGCTAGCATCTACAGGGAGACTATGTTAGGAAGGTATAGGTAGTGATGTAGGATAATAGGTAGTGAGCAACATATTTGCTCTTTTGCTGAATTTAGGCCTTCTCCAATTTCGAATATGTATTTCTAAGACTCTAAAAGATTTGGATCAACTGTTCAAGATCCTCTTTCATCATGATGTTATCAAAGAGAGACCCTTGTAAGTGGAAATAGACTCTCTACAAGCAATGAACTTAAAATGATTTATTCACCAAAGGGATTGGATTCATGGCCAATTGATATTTTCACCAAAATATCAATATGAAACATCATGATACTTCCAAATCACCTCCATGGACATGTTAAAGAGGCTCCACATGTGCTCCAACATGGATATAAGTGAAATTGAGTAAAGAAATGGTTGTGAGCTTAGAATGACTAAAAAATTGATCCAAACATGGTGTTATGAGACTAAACATGAGGGTAGGATTATAATTATGGCATTGATATATGGGAAACATCACACCACATTTTTATGATGCTTCTTTTGAGAACCAAACACTTTACAAACTAAGATCATGACTAAAACCTCATATGGTGACACCTTCCTATAGCGTGAGTTATTTGGACTATCAAATAAAATTGAAACATGAAACCAACCATGGGGAGCATTGGAAAATTAAGTCAACATTATTTGAAATCAAACTCAATAATTGGTTTGTATGAAATTTCCAAAAATGCAGCAAAACTTACAGGGTACATAAATTTGTAACTAAAAAACACAGTCATCTTCATGAGGATGGTTCATGAAGCATAAGACATCATTATTCAAAGTACTTAAATGGGAATGAATTTATCTAAGTTTACTTAAACCTCCCAAAGGTGTTTTAGCTGAAACCTCTTGAGCTATCCATATTAAACACAAACTTGAAGGTCACTTCTACTTTCCAAGAAGACTAGAAAAGGAGTAGAATAGTTTTGGGCCAAAAATGGCACTTCTAGAGCACTTAAAATGTGTAACTAAGCTTGGTGAAGTTCAAGAGACATGCCATGATCCTTTCCCATGTGGAAAACTTCCAAAAGAGTTTTACAAGTTTCAAACTTCTTTTCCTCAAGGAAACTACCTTTTTTCTAGGGAACCTACCAATTTTCAATTAGTTTTAGTTACTTAAGACCTCTTAGAACAATGGAATGTGACATCATCTTTTGTAACCTTCACACTTCCCAAGAAATCTATACAAGTCATTAAATGCCCCTTTTTTGACCTCAAAATAACTCAAAATGACTAAAGGGACTAAAATAACTAAAGACCAAGGCTAGTACAACATTAAGTGACATTAATTAACCTATAAAACACCTTGTGAAATCTATATTAGACCCTTAAAACAACTAAAAGTCAAGTTTTTACCTAGGGGTGCCCTAATTTAACCTAAAATTCAAATTTGGTCAACAATAAGTAAATCAAGTGAAATAAGATGGAATCAAAGAGGTCCATACGAGACTATGTTGCTAGATGTCTAATTCTCAACAAAAAAGTATATACATATAAGGATACTATAAATATGTATACTTGTACTAAAATGGGTGCCTATATTTTCCACCCTTTAATTTATTAATGCAATAAAAACTAAAACTACTAGTTTAAAGGAAAAGAAAATGCATATCATGGTGTGGACAATACACCTTGTCTTTACTTGAGTTTTTCTTAAATGTTTAATTTGATCATTAACAGTAACCAATAATATGCCATAAATTAATCATTATATATAATTTGTATGTGAATAATAATAAAATTTATCAAAAATAAATATCATGGATATAATACACATGTGTATGTGTCACGTAGTAATTGGTTTTAGAGTGTTGGAAAATAGAAAGTATATAGGGGGCTTACAACCTCATCCATATTCTATCAAGGAATATGAGTGACCTTACAAGTGTTCAAGTGTTTTTCACCATGGTGGTGGTGTACCTAGAGTGGGGAGAGTTAGGAAGTGATCATTCCCCCAACTTAAAATAGGAAGAGTAGGGTTTTGGCCATCGAGAGTATTATTTCCTAACCAACATAACTCAAGTGAAAAATATTTGTATATGTATAGCCTAGTATAGGGTGAGTGATGTAATCAAGTTGACCCAAAAAACTCAATGAGACCATAGGATTTAATCCCTCCAATTGCACTAAAAAGAAGATCCAATCATTACAAATGGGTAAGGATCAATATAGTCTATAAAATTTTTACTAGGGTATCAGTACATAAAAAAAAAATTGATGTGGTAACAATCTATAAAAGGGTTTTAGAATATGAAATTGATTTGGATTTGGCAATATTAGGTGCAAATTACATAGTTTATACACCTTAGATATTACTCGTGTTGAAATTATGTATAACCAATGATACTAATATATAAAATTTTGCCACAACTATGAATCTAAATCATATAATGTGCATTTTTACCAACTTGAAAACTATGTAAGTGTTGAGATCATGCTTCCAAAGCATGCCCCCTGATTTAACAATTTTGGAAATATTGGTGTGTAATTCCTAATTTAGTTAAAGGGTCTAAGTAGTAAAATTAGTAAATAAATATACAATAATTAAGCTATTGATTTGTGTAAATTATATTTCAGTTTTGACCTTTCTAAAAATAGTAATAAGAGATGGAAAAGAAGACTTAACTAGAAATTGATTGATCCGACTGAGACAAAGGTTGGAATTTACTATGCAAGACTGGGACACTATTAAAAACTAATATTTAAACTTCATTTTGTGATTTTATAGGAGCTCTATAACTCAATAATAGTGGCACCAGCACTGTATTCCACCTATACCACAGTTGTTTTAAGGATCTAAGATGTCTAGGTTTTGTTTGTTATGTCTGTGTGACCCTGTCTATGAAGTTTCAATAGCTAGAAGTATATAGAGCTCTCTGTAGAGTAGACTTTATCTTAAAAACCTATACTCCATTGTGATTTGACCAATTTTGAGAAAGAGGGGGAGGGGTTAGTGTTTTTAATATTTATTAGACGTGGATCCACACCTTTTATGTGGGCACGTTGCCTACATACCAATACTTCAAAGAGGGATCAAGTCATATGTAGTTCTACCACTTGATGTTATTTATGTAATTATGTGTATGAAGATGAAAAATAATAAACTAGATGTGCTTGAGGTGGCTAGGGACTAATGTAAGGATTTTAATAAGCTTGTAAGTGTGTTGGCTAGCTGTATGCATAGAATAGGGAAGAATGCTTGAGTAGTCTTGCTTGTATTCTTGCTTGCTTAGTGATAACTGCCAACCCTCTCCAAATGATCTTTGAATGGGATTTTATAGGGATCTATTGGTCATGGGTTGAATGTGCTCGCATTAGGATGACAAGGAGAAGGATAGGGAACCAGAATAAATTGACCATTGGGGCCAAAAATAGACTTGGACAATAGTGCCAAAAGTAGATAAGAGTGGCACTAGTGCTATAGTCCTAGTGTGGTGCTATAATCTTGAAAATATGACACTTGGGGGGATGGATTTGTCATGAAAAGAGGGGTCTAGCTTAGTTGGGATAAATTTTGAAAGGCTATGGATGACTGGGAATCAATGAAAATATTCCTATGAGGGTCATGAGATCAAGCAAGAGGGACCTATGGGTTGGGTATCATTAGCCACACTCAAGTTACCAATTATCACATTTTATATGACTACATTTACCCCCATTTATTTTGGTGATGTAGAAAAGTGAAATATTAGGATAAAGGAAAAATAAAAAGAGTACCTGAACTTACCTATAAGGCTGAAGATCACAAAGTTATGTGATGTTGGGTGTGCATCGAGAGAGCACGTTGTGAAGTATGAATCTAAAAGAAAAACAAAGAGTATATTAGTTCTTACTAGATACACTACATGCAAAATAAGAATGTACAAATTTGGGTAAGAGAGAGAGGAAGATAAAGTAATGAATACACCTCATTGGGTATGTGGACCAATACAAAACCTATTATGATGTTGATTGATGCTTAGTAATGTTAGATGATGTTATATAAAGTGTAATATCATGAATGGAGCTGAGTGCCCAATTCCCCAAAAGTGGCTCAAGAATGTAAAGTTTGGCCCTTTATCTCCATCATTGCCCACTAAGTAAAGCTAGGTGATCATGCTTGTGTTGATCGATGTTTGGACTATGTGTCCAATCCCTCTGAAATGGTGGCTCAAGAATACAAAGGCTAGTTAATCCTTTGGGTCCATCATTGCTTCATGAAGTGAAGCTATGAACTGATACTAGTATGAAATGTATGTCATATGAGATGGATCTTAAATCCCATGAATGTACTATTATCTAACAATATTGGCATAGATAACCAAATGTATGCTAGAAACTAGGCCACTCTTGGCCACTCTGAAAGGTAGATATTAGGCTTGTATGAAAGCTACTCCAAATTGGTGCACTAGGCTTGTATAAAATCCACTCAAGAACTCAGGAAGTTAGGCTTGTATGAAAGCCATTTCAAAATGATGAAAACCACTTGAAAATAGAATAAGGCATATAAATACTGAGAATTATTGGGTAATACTGAACTTAGAAAGAAAATAAATAAATGTGTCATACACATTCCCCCCAATCACTAGTGTCTAAAACATGGATTCTGATCTGGAAGTCATATCAACTACTGTATCTGAAATTGAAAGTGAGAGCCATCATGATGTGCATGATTCCCCCTATATCTAGATTCTCTGAGTGAAAGTGTATTGAAAACTACTGATTCTAAACTAGTCTATTCTAACTATTTTGATGTCTGGTTGTTGTTTTAGGTGTTATAAAAACTATTATTTTGACCATTAAGAGCTCTAATCTCTGTGATAAAACCTATGTTTCTTTCCCGCTCTTTTGAGGGTAGGAATGAAGACCCTACAATGACTACCCTTAGAAGAAAGATTCTTGTAAGTGTGTTATGCTTCAAAGATACATGATATAACAATAATAATCAACAAGATATCTCAAGATATATCAAGGTTTATATTAAGAGATTATTAGATTAACAACAGTATGCCTAGATAGATATAATAATGTAATAACATGTGTAATGTGTTGGTTGAATATTTTGTTGATCAACATACTGATAAACAAAATAGGTCTGATCAGCCAAAGTAGGAAGATTAGTCATCCAAATGTGTAGGTTTACCACATCAGAAGGGGACTAATCTCTCCTCTCATCAAGGAGAGGTTCCCTATAGATATGCTATATATATAAATAGAAAATAATACTCAAGGGTAGGATAAACCATCCATCTCTCTTTTTTTAAAGATGACGCATGCAGATCAAAGGAGAAACTCAAGGGAAATGATAGAAAGCACTCCTCTTCTTTCAAAAGTACTATTCAGCAAGCCACAAGAATACTCCAAGTAGTAAAAGCAAAATGTAGCAAAGGATGTAATAACCAGCAAATCAAGATGCAACACAAAGTCTCCACTTGAATTGCTTAAGAGTAAGATACGAAGGACAATGAGGGCAAAAATTCATCCCAAGGTCCTTTACATAGAAATGAAAAGAAAACACACTAAAGGCAATTATGGGGGAACAAAGTCTCTCCAAAATTAACTCTTCAAGACACCTTCCTAACTACTTTCACTAATTTTGCTTGTTGAATTAAAGGAATAGAAAATATATCAAGGAAAAAGACATAAGAACAGTTTCCCCAACAACAAAGATATTACAGCACAAAGTCTGAAAAGTCACTTGCTTTCTTATTCCAATAACAAAATATGATCAACAATCTGAGCTCAAAATCTTAGTAATGCCTTTCAATTTGGGTAGAGTTTCATTCTGATTGTCAAAAAGAGATCTATTTACAATAAAAGAGAGTCCCTTATATAGCCACTTCAAGAAGGACTCGAGAATAGTAACACATCATGTTGCATTGAAATATGTTAAGAAGACAGGCTAGAATTTAGGGGCATCTACCCATTTGTTTTTCTCAATGTAGAGAAACAAGTCGCGCTATTGAAAGTTTGCAACTTCCAATGTCCACCTAGTGATCTGATCTTTCTTCATCATTCCTCCTTTTTTGGTTAATTGAATCAGGTCCTGGATTCAATTTGATGTTCTATTCCTTCTTCACTTCTTGTTGGTCTTGGCCTTAAAGCTTTTGAATGCATTTGGGTCTGTAGATTACAAGGATCAATGGCTATTTTATGAGCTTTGAAATTGACATTCACGCACCCATCACCACATTTTTAATGACTAGTTAGCTGTCTTGAATTTGACATCTTTGAGCACATCATCCCTTGGTATTTATTTGGCTTTCTTATTTGGCACTTTCCCAAAAAAAATCTACACTTTCAGGCCTTAAGAAATGATCTGCTTTGGGTTAGGAAGAGCCCCCCTCAAGGGTATCTGCCTTTTGGGTGGTCTTTGAATGGCCTTCGGGCTTTGGCAGTCTCTCACGGACACTTCCTGCAGACAATCCCCATGGGCATTTTCCTTGGGCTTTATCCATGGGAAATTTCTCACAAACAAAAAGTCCATGAACATTTCTCATAGACAAAAAGTCTACGGACATTTCTCGCAGACAAAAATTCCATGGAATTGTTTGATCACTTTGCCTTGGCTTCTTTGGAAATTTCTTTGGGCTTTCTACCCACAGCTGCTTTCCCAAATTCTTTTAGACTTTTTGTCTGAAGGAATTTCTTCTTGCCTTAGTCTTTTTTGAATTCCTTAAACGAAATCTGAAAGAATTACCTTTGCGGCCTTCTTTGAAAATGACCCTTCCAAAGGGTACTTTTGTTGACCAAGTGCCCTTTGCAAGGGCACTTGTCATTCAGAAGGCTCTTTGAACTTTTACATTGAACCGCTCTTTTGAACCATCATAGTGAATTGCTTGGTTGAACTAAGCCACTGAACCATTTGATTGAACCAAATGTTGAACCAAAGCATTAAACCGCTTGGTAGAACCAAACGTTGAACCAAGCTTTGAACCAAAATGGTTCAAGTCGATGGTTCAAGCTAATGAACCAATTGAATGAACCAAGCCTTTAAACTAAGTAGATGAACTGAGCATTGAACCACTTGATTGAACCCACCTTTGACCCATTAGACGTTGAACCAATCATTGAACCAAGATTTGGTTCAACAGTTAAAATGAAGCCTTGAACCAACTGGCGAACCATTTGATTGAACCAAAGGATGAACCAAAACATTGAAACAAAGCGGATGAACCACCCAAGTGAAACAAAGCATTGAACCACTTGGTTGAACCAAGCCATTGAACCATTCATTTGATTGAACCCGTCATTGAACCGAAAGCATTAAACCTTTTGAACTTTGAACTCGTTGAACCAAAGTAGTTCAATGGTTCAACGTTTCAAGCCTTCTTTGCTTGGATACTTGTCGATGGAGATTTTTTATTGAACCAAGGCACTTAACCAATCCTAAAAATGACCAAGTGTTAGAAACTGATTCTTTTGGTTGAACCCACCTGCAAAACTTGTGAAGCCTGTTGAACTTGGCCTGCAAAGTCCATATAATTTCTTTTCCTGTAGAGTCCGTAGATTTATGAGAAGCTTGAAAAATGAGGAATTTGAATGTCTAGGACAAATTTTGGAAAGGGAAGAGACAATTTTGGTCTGTAAGACCAAAATAGTTTAAATGTTGTCCCAAAAATGAGTGATATTTTTGGGGGACAACAGTTGGCTCCAGTTAGGGAACTTCTATCAATTGCAAAAAGAATTGAAGGGAGTAGAATCCAGAATCTCTAGTGTCTTCATGTATACCATTGGGCTATGAAGTCATGCTACTCAAAAATGAAAGGCATCAAAAAAGGAAACAAACAAAGCAAAATAGAATTAAAAACTATACAAATATACATATGTATAGATGGAATGATTTGATGCTTCAAGAATTGAAGTATTTTAGATGTTGCTTCTTGGGAGACAGTGAAAATAGTGCTCTATTTTGATAAACTAGTAAGAAGACATTTTGCCCCTAGAAACGGTGACAAGCGAATGGAATTCTCCACTAGGAAACCAATTTTCTGCATCTTGCCCTTGGCTTTTTCTTCTTCTTGCCCCAAGGCAAGACGTGACCTTCAAACTGAAAGCCATATCTCCTTGCTTTCTTAGCAAAGGGTTCCTTTGCCTAATTTTGATTTGTAGTAGCATGGTCCATTACCATAATTGGTTGTTCTTCTGGTTTAGTCTAGCATATGATTGGATTGTCCATATCAAACTCCTGACAAATTATTAGCTTAACATCTCCTTTGATCTGAAGGAGTTTGATTTCTTCATCTTGAGCAATCTTCAATCCGAGCAACAGAGATTCACATCCAGCTGTGTTGTTGATGTTACTAACTTGCAAATTGCATGAAGGAAGAATATCTCCTTGAGGAGATATCAACACAATCCCAACTCCATCGTTGGTGTAAAAATTGTTGCCATTGGATTTCAGGATCAAAGCATCATCAGAAACTAATCTCCTATTAGATTTCTCTTCATTAGAGATGGAAGATCCTTCCTTAATTGTATAGTGTCCTACTAATTCTCTTGAAGTCTTATTTGGATCAATTCCTAGATTGTCAGCTATAGGAATTTTGTCTATAGAAACATGAACATCCTCTATGGTAAATAAATAATTACCCCTACCTAAAGACTCAAACAAAATTTGTGTTGTAGGGGCTGATGTTTGGGTGACCACATATTTTGCTTCCTTTTTAGGGAGCAATCTCTTCATTATGTCTTGGATAGGGATCCTTGCTTCAGACAGGTCCATGCTTAGTTTTCCTCCGACGTCCTTACAAAAATTTTGTCCAAGCAAAATGCCATAAGATGTTGGGACGTCAGCCACCAAGATAGTCATCTTGATTCTCTTGTCTGGGAAGGCTGCCAATGCAAATTGGGCATCTTTAATTTGCTCCAGCAATGGTACTTTCTTATTCTCTATGGAGAAACATCTCCTAAAGGTTTTGGTCAATGTGAGACCTAGAGACTCAGCTACTTTAGTAGGCATGACATTGTTAGATGCCCCAGAATCAATGATGTAATTATTGAGCTAATAACCATTTATTAACAAGGAAACATAGAAAGGTTCTATTTTCCCAGGGGCAGCTAGAGGAGTAATGACAAGATTATTTGGAATGGGCATGTTTTTTGGTGAATTAGGAATTATTTTCTTAACCTCTTGTCTTACAGGGAAGGTTTAGTTTTTGACACATTGGACCAACCTATCCAATTAATTAGGATTGGAATGCAAATATTCAAATTTAGACATTTGAATTTTGGTCTTCTTGACATGATCAATTATGTCAAATGGTTGAATTGGACTAGGAACAGAATGAAGCATTTCAACCTTTTCAATTTTAGGAGGGATGAGAGGAGGGCTGGTTTGCAAAATTGAAGTAGAAGGTGAAGGTGAAATTGATGTACTTACATTTTGGGTGATCACCAGATCCTTTGACTAAAAAGGAAGAGGGGTTCCACGCTTAGCAATCATAACTGTTGGTTGAGGTTGCTCCTCTGTCTTCCCTTTATCAGCTTGTTGGACTGATTAGTTCTTGGACCTGGTAAATATTGCATATGATCCATCAATAGCTTCTCCTTTGCTTCTAGATTCATCCTAGTAGTTCAAGAAACCAATGTGGGAGTCGTCAGCTGATTCTTCTTGATCCTCTATGAAGAGATCAACATCATTTTCTTTCTCAAAATCAGGTTGGAAAGAGAAAGCATGTTATGTTTCCAAATATCCAACTACTGAGTTGGTTGGAGGAGCTTTAAAGGCAAGTTTCCCTTGTGGGGGAGGAAGGCAATTCTATTGCCCTTGATTCCTGGTAGCATTGCCCTGATATGACTGATTTGGGAAAGTCCTTCTTGGCATGTCTCTGTATGAAGGAGTAGAAGACATTCCTTGCGCCATTTGCTTTTTCAAGGCTAGCACTTCATTTTCCAACTTTTACACCATTGGATTAGTGGTGCCTGTAGATGCATATTCAAAAGATGATGAAGGTATATTTCTATTTAGATCTCTTCTTATCTTCCCTGCTAAGATGAGATCATCTTCTACCTCAGTGGCCAAAAGTTGAGCTGCAACAAGATCTATTTAACTAGCACATCTCAAAAGAAAACTTACTTTAGGTAATTGAAAATTAATGAAGAAGCATTTGAGATTCTCAGCTGTAGGTTGAGCAATTACAGGAATTCTATTCCTCATTTGTCAAATTTGGCTATGAAGTCTCTCATTGGTTCATGAGGCTCTTTCTTCATCTGTGTAAGTTGAGCCAGAAGTGCATGTGCATCTTTTATAGGTTTGAATCTAGCTTCAAACTTATCTTTGAGAGTATTCCAATCAGTCACTGACCGAGCCTGTAGATGATAAAACCAATCTATAGCAGCACCTTGTAGTGTCTCTACAAATAGCCTGACCGCTACATCTTCAAATTCTACTCCAATTAATCCACAAGCTATGTCGAAGCCTACAATGTGTTCATCAAGATAAACTTTCCCATCACCATAGAATTTGGGGAAATTCTTCTTTGAATTGCGTGGAAGCTCATGTAGAGGTGGAGTAAGATTGAGAGGACCAAAAGCATTACCCTAAGGGCCTTGAACTGCCATTGTAGTATTATGAAAAGGAGGAATAATAAATCTTAAAGGAGTAATTATTGGCAAAGCTTTATCAATAGCAGAAGTAGATACTTCATCTGGCAATGGATATCTGACTTCAGTAGGAGGAAAGCTCTTGGTTCATTAGAGATGAGATGGTGAAGGAAACAGATCAAAATCACTTTGTTGTACCAACTCGAATATAGGGTCAACGATACCTTTAGCCCTTTGGCTTCGTGTATACCTTGAATCTGCCAGATTGTGAAACAAAAATGGAAAATAATTAACCTTGCTTCAGTTAAAGCTTGAGGCTTTAAACTGTGCACTCTTTCCCAACAGCTCTGGTTTTATAGACTAGATAAAATAATGGAGGTGGAGGAAGATGGTAAGGCTATAAATGTATAATGGGTAAGATAAGTAACAGAGTCGCCAGAATGTGTAATGGATAAGGGTTATAATGATAATGGGTAAGACACATGTGATGTTTCAATCTGATACTTGAAGTTCCAAATTGCACATAATTATGTATATCCCTAGCAAAGTCACCAAAAACTATTGGTTGAATATTTTGTCGATCAACATACTGATAAACAAAATAGGTTTGATCAGCCAAACTAGGAAGATTAGTCATCCAAATGTGTAGGTTTACCACATCAGAAGGGGATTGATCTCTCCTCTCATCAAGGGGAGGTTCCCTATAGATATGTTATATATATATATATATATATATATATATATATATATATATATATATATATATATAGTAAATAATACCCAAGGGTAGGACAAACCATCCATCTCTCTGTTTTCAAAAATGATGCATGCGGATCAAAGGGAAAACTCAAGGGAAATGACAGAAATCACTTCTCTTCTTTTAGAAGTACTATTCAACAAGCCACAAGAATACTCCAGGTAGTAAAAGCAAAATGTAGCAAAGGACATAATAACCAGCAAATCGAGATGCAACACAAAGTCTCCACCTGAATTTCTCAAGAGTAAGATATGAAGGACAATGAGGGCACAAAGTCATCCCAAGGTCCTTTACACAGAAATGAAAAGAAAACACACTAAAGGAAATTATGGGGGCACAGAGTCTCTCCACAGTTGACTCTTTAGGACACCTTCCTGACTACTTTCACTAATTTTGCTTGTTGAATTAAAGGAATAGAAAATATATCAAGGAAAAAGACATAAGAACAATTTCCCCAACAATAAAGATATTATAGCACGAAGTCTGAAAAGTCACTTGCTTTCTTATTCCAATAACAAAATATGATCAACAATCTGAGCTCAAAGTCTCAGTAATGCCTTTCAATTTGGGCAGAGTTTCGTTCTGATTGTCAAAAAGAGATCTATTTACATTAAAAGAGAGTCCCTTATATAGCAACTTCAAGAAGGACTCGAGAACAGTAACACATCATGTTGCATTGAAATCTATTAAGAAGATAGGCTGGAATTTAGGGCCATCTACCCATTTGTTTTTCTCAATGCAGAGAAACAAGTCATGCTATTAAAAGTTTACAACTTCTAATGTCCACCTGGCGATCTGATCTTTCTTCATCATTCCTCCTTTTCTAGTTAATTAAATCAGGTCCTAGATTCAATTTGCTATTATGTTCCTTCCTCACTTCTTGTTGGTCTTGGCCTTAAAGCTTGTGAATGTATTTGGGTCTGTAGATTACAAGGATCAATGGCTATTTTATGAGCTTTGAAATTAACATTTGTGCACCCATCACCATGTTTTCAATGGCTAATTTGTTGTCTTGAATTTGACATCTTCAAGTGCGTCACCCCTTGGTCCTTCTTCAAATTTCCTATTTGGCACTTTCCCAAAAATAATATACCCTTTTAGGCCTTAAGAAATGATCCACTTTGGGTCAAGAAGAGCCCCCCACAAGGGTATCTTCCCTTCAGGTGGTCTTTGAATGGCCTTCAAGCTTCGACAGTCTCTCACAGACACTTCCTATGGACAATCCCCGTGGGCATTTTCCCTGGGCTTTCTCCATGGGCAATTTCCCATAGACAAAAATTCTGCAAACATTTCCCATGGATGAAAGTCCGTGGACATTTCCCGCAGACAATAAGTCTGTGGAATTGTTCAATCACTTTGCCTTTGCTTCTTTGTAAATTTCTTCGAGCTTTCTGCCCACAGCTACTCTCCCAAATTCCTTCAAACTTTTTGTCCAAAGGAATTCCTTCGAACAAAAATTTTGGAGGAATTTCTTCTTGCCTTAGTCTTTTTTGAATTCCTTAAACAAAATATGAAAGAATTACCTTTGCAGCCTTCTTTAAAAATGACCCTTCCAAAGGGTAATTTTGTTGACCAAGTACCCTCTACAAGGGCACTTGTCCTTTAGGAGGCTCTTTGAACTTTTGCATTAAACCACTCCTTTGAACCATCATAGTGAACCGCTTGGTTGAACCAAGTCGTTGAACCATTTTATTGAACCAAATGTTGAACCAAAGCATTGAACCGCTTGGTAGAACCAAATGTTGAACCAAGCTGATGAACCATGCTTTGAACCAAAATGGTTCAAGCTGATGGTTTAAGCCGATGAACCAATTAAATGAACCAAGCCTTTGAACCAAGCAGATGAACTGAGCATTGAACCACTTGATTGAACCCGCCTTTGAACCATTAGATGTTGAACTAACCGTTGAACCAAGCTTTGGTTCAATGGTTCAAACTAAGCCTTAAACCAACTGGCGAACCATTTGATTGAACCAAAGGATGAACCAAAGCATTGAAACAAAGTGGATGAACCACTTGAGTGAAACAAAGCATTGAACCACTTGGTTAAACCAAGCCATTGAACCATTCTTTTTATTGAACCCGTCGTTGAACTGAAAGCATTGAACCTTTTAAACTTTGAACTTGTTGAACCTTTGAACCAAAGTGGTTCAATGGTTCAACGGTTCAAGCCTTCTTTGCTTAGATGCTTTCTGATGGAGATTTTTTATTGAACCAAGGCATTGAACCAATCCTAAAAATGACCAAGTGTTAGAAACTGATTTTTTGGTTGAACCCACCTGCAAAACCTGTGAAGCCCATTGAACTTGGCCTGTAAAGTCCGTAGAATTTCTTTTCCTGTAGAGTCCATATATTTTTGAGAAGCTTAAAAAATGAGGAATTTGAATGTCCAGGACAAATTTTTGAAAGGGAAGAGACAATTTTGGTCTGTAAGACCAGAATAGTTCAAATGTTGTCCCAAAAATGAGTGATATTTTTGGGGGACAACATAATGTACTAAACTAGAAATGAAAGTTTGGTTAGTTGTTAATTAGAGGGATGGAAAATGATGTCCATGATGGCATCCAATAAATCAAGATAATGCATGATGTGGATCATGGCATTGAAAACAATGAAAAACAAACAAGCAACAAACACACAAGGTAAGAAGCAAGAAGCATACAAGGGTGGCCAAGTAGCCACACAAATAAGGGACATGGGCACATGTCACTTATACTATAAGGTCACTTATACTATAAGGCAAGCATACAAGGCATGTTCAAATTCCACATACATATACAATTAAAACAAGAAAAGCTAACATGAAATCCATAATCACATAGACGAGTATAGGCAAATGACATTGGAAAATGTCCTAAAGCACACACATGAATAAAAGCAAAGGACATTGGCAAATGTCCTAAGACACATATAGGAGATAAATAGGAACTGATAAAAGAAAATAATCTAACTATATAAAGTAAGAAAGGAAAACATGTAATAACTGGAAACACAATTGCATCTAACTAATCAAATCAAGAGCAAAGGTATGCAAGACATGTTAGTACAATATTAGGTATATGCAAAGAAATACATAAGTACTATAGACTAGTGAGTGTTGATAGAGTAATATATGTAAGCTAGTAAGTAATGTACATCAACATGATAACTATAATGTATGGTGTAAGAATGACATAACCTAGATGGTGTAGTCATGTAGAAGATGCCCCCAGTGGGTATGTATATCGATGTGTGTCTCGATGTAGAAGTAGGATAGCCCCTCAATGGGTAAAGTAAAGTAATCAAAGAGATAGATGTCACTGTACACACGCAAAAGAGATCAAGTGAAGCATGGTAATGTATATAAATCAACTAACAATAGCATAGAATAGCAGTTGTAAATCTAACATGACAATAGAAATGTAAAGCATGGATAATGCATACAATCAAAATATTTTTGGTGTTTTGGAGTTATTTTCATGTTTTTATATTTTGAAATATTTTAATGTTTTTGTATTTTTGAATGCTGTATTATGTTTGGTATATTTGATATAAGCTATGTATAATCAAGAATAAGAAACTATGTATAGGTAATTTTAAAAAATCATGTACAATACAATGTGTGAAATGAAATGCTAGACATGAAATCTACATAGATTCATACTATTCATTAGATTTTTTAGATTTTTTCCTTTAAGTGAGGCTAGATGATACACTTTAGGGATAACGTTTTCAGTAATAATGTATGGACCTAGCCAATTTGGTTTGAATTTTCCTTTGGTTTCTTCTTTGGCATTGACATTGTGAAGATTTTCTTTGAGAATGAGATCATTAAGTTTGAATTATCTAGTTTGAACTAATTTTTTGTAGTATCATTATATACATTTTTGGTAAATTATGAGATGATTTTTTGCTTGAATGCATGTATGGTCTAACTACTTGAGCTAGTGTTGATGGTTTTCATGATATTGGTCATTAGTGATAATACCTTTGAGGGAGACATGAAGAGATGGGATTTCAAATTCTAATGGTAAAAATACTTCCATGCCATACACAAGTGAATAAGGAGTGGCCCCTATGGGTGTTTAGATACTTGTGTGATATGCCTATAATGCAAAGACTAGTTGATTGTGCCAATCATCTCTAAATTTGGTCACTATTTTTAACAAAATGTTGTTGATGGTTTTATTGGTGGCTTTTGCTTGACCATTTCTTTATGGGTAATATGGAGTGGATAATGTGCATTTAATCTTATATTTTGTGCAAATTTTCTTGATAGTTTTATTCTTGATTGATGTTCCATTATCAAAAATGATGGTTGCAAGCAAGCCAAAACGTGAAATAATGTGAGTCATAAAAAAGCCACAAATGTCTTCACCTATAGTATATTGAATTATAATGGCTTCTACCCACTTGTTAAATTATTTTTTGGCTATGATTATGAATTTATATCCACTGGCAGATTAAGGGTTAATTTTTCTAATAAGATCAAATCCCCATAACATGAATGGCCATGGAGAGACAATAGGTTGTAATTATTATGATGGTGCATGCTATAAGTTACTATGTCATTAACATTTATCACATATTTTTGCAAATTTTAAACATTCATCTTCCATGGTGGGCTAGTAGTACCCTTGTCAAAGCAATTTATGTGACATGGATTTTCTACTGAAGTGGCCACCACACTCACTATTGTGTATCTGTGTAAGAGCAATTTTGGCTTCTATTGACATCAAACATCAATGAAATTATCCATCAAAGGATCATTTAAAAAGGTCTCTGATAATGATTACATAATGAGGTGCTTGTTTTATAACTTGCACTTATCATTTTAAGAAAAAGTGGCTAGTGTAATAGATTTGTTTAGAAAGTTATAGATATCAAAGAACTATTCTAGAGTTGTGGAACTATGTGTAGTGGCTAGAACATATAGTGTAATCAAATCCATGTTAGATATTGATGGTGATTATAGTTATTTAATTATGAAAATAGATTGATCATCATTAATGTTGATAGGAATCAAAGATGTAGCACTTGCCATTGCATTTGCATGTCAGTTGTCTTTTCTTGGTAGATTTTCTATAGAAAAGTAGTTGAAATGTGATGATAAACATTGTACCATGTTTTGATATGGGATAAGATGTTCTTCTTTGATCTAATAAACATCATTGACTTGGTTGATCAAAAGTTAGGAATCACCATAGACTTGAATAGATCTAATTTGGAGAGATTGGGTGGCAAGTAGACCTAAAATAAGTGCTTCATATTCTATGATGTTGTTGGTGTAGGAGAAACTTAATCAATATGTAATGGGAACTGTGTGACCATAAGGGTCGACAAAGATAATGCATGCCTTTATAATGGATACGCATCAAGAACCATCAAAGAACATGCTCCAAATATCAAAATGAGTAGAATAGGCAATGAAATCATCTCTAAATATGTCACTAATAGGATTAGTGTCTAAGAGTGGTGCAGTTTCCAAATGGTCTACAATGATTTGGCCCTTTATTGATTTTTGGATAGCTATTTTTAAGTCAAACTCTGTTAATAACATGACCCATTTTATGATGTGATCGGAGAGATGTCATTTTTTCATGAGAAACTTTAATGGATCTAATTTTGTGATAACCTGAGTCTCATTATTTATTATGTAATGTCAGATTAATTTTTTTCATAATTGATTAATGTGTGATTGATATAATAAACTACTCATTCAGTGTGTTGATCATCATTTTGTCTTAAGAGTGCTCCTAATGCATGGTCTATTACTAAGATATATAGTAGGAAAGGCTTGTCAGGGGTAGGTGGTACTAAAATAGATGGGTTAAGAAGATATTGCTTGATTGTATCAAATCTTTATTAACATTCTTGGTCCCAAACAAACTTTATATCTTTCTATAGTAATAGATTGAATGACTGAGTTTTATTAACAAGTTGAGCTAAAAAATGATGGATTGCTTGAATCTTACCCTGTAGGGATCGAAGTTTCTTTAAGTTCATAGGAGGTGGCATGTCAATTATTGTTTTGACTTTCTTAGGTTCAACCTCTATGCCATGCTAAGAAATAATGAAACATAAGAGTTTTTTTATGTAACTCCAAACACACACTTCTTTGGGTTCAATCATACATTGTATTGTTTGAGTCTTTGAAAGATCTTTCATAAATCAATAACATGATGTTGTCATTATTTAGATTTAGCTAAGATATCATCGACATAATCATTGAGAGTATGGTGAATCAAATCATGAAATATATGTGTCATGGTATGTTGGTTTGTGGCTTGGGAATTTTTTAATCTAAAAGGCATGACAATGTAACAAAATATACCCTAAGGTGTTTTAAAAAATGTTTTTTTCTTGATCTTCTTCAGCAATTTTGATTTGCTTGTACCTTGTAAAGCCATCCATAATTGATAACATTTCATATCTGACTATGGAATCTTTGATCATGTCAATATTAGGTAAAGGAAAATCATCTTTTGGGCATGTTTCATTTAAATCAAATGAATTAGAACAACATCAAATTTTTCTATTGTGTTTGAACATGGGGACTATATTAGAAACCCATTTAGGGTGTGTTATTGGTCAAATGAAACTAGCATCTAAGAGGCATTGAATCTCATCTTTGACTAAGAGAGCCACCTTAGGATGCATTTTTCAAATTTTTTATTTAATGGGTTTAGCATCTAGGTATAAAATAATCTGATGAACTGCTATGGATGTATCAATTCTTGGCATATCAGAGTATGACCAAGAAAAGAGTTATAGAAAATTTGTTAAGGTTTGATGAATATCTATACCTTCTTCCTTTTGTAGGGTAGTGGCTAATAAAACAATATGGGGATCCTAATCAGTTAAAAAATTAAAATTAACTATTTATTCATTAAGTAATGTGGAATGATCCAGTGTGTATGGAGGAATAGTATCTTCTAAATCAATTGGTATGTCTTGTGAAGAATATAGACTTTTTTTGAAGTATGTGTGGGAATTTATGTGATGAGGAAATATGTTTTTATGATTGCAAGATGGAAGGTCCTCATATTCTCTAAAAATTATAATAGGGATTCATCTAATGTGAGCATGTCTATTGAAACTGTATCATTAATGAGATTAGGATAGATTAATGATAATGTTGAATCATGATTAATGGTGTGGTATATTGATGTAGTGGGTAGACAAAACCTTATATGCTTTGAAGTGGTATAAGAAGGCTTATTACGAAGGTAGGTAAATTGATATCCTATCCCTTGTGTTTTATGTGTAGATGCTTAGATAGGATTGATGATTCCTTGTTCATGATTTTCAAGACCTTTTCCATGATATCCCATCTTATTGAGACATTTAAGTGCAAAAGGAGAGGTAAATTGGTGATTTGGTATTGATGCTATTATGGAACTTGGAGTTTGTTGATATGTTGTATGGTCTAAAAGTATACTATGAATAATAGGTTATGTCGGTATGTTACCAAGATTAAAGTGTGAAATATAATTTTGTGGAGTTTTGGAAACTTAGAAGTATTTAAAAGGTTCATTATCTATTAGGCATGTGTATATGTAGCCTTTGTGACTAGATTTTAAATAAGCATGGAGTGTAGAAGGGACTGCATGCATATCATGAATCTAGGGCCAACCAAGTAATAAATTATAGTTGAGGTCATTGGGCATGACTTAGCAAGTAGTTAGTAGTGTCTTAGTCCCTAAGGTAAGATTGAGTGTTAGTTTACTAATGACTTTCCATGAAATGTTGTCAAAATCTCTGATGTTCATATCAAAATGGTTGAGATCTTGAGGTTGTATATTAAGATGTTTAAGAAAAGAAATGTTTCAAATGTTGAATCTTGAACCATTATCAACTAATACCCTTTTGACCCCCACATCATTAATTCTTAATTGAATATATAGAGGTAGATGTTGTTCAATGATGTGGCATGGAGGTAAATCCTCTTTTTCAAAGTAAATATGTTCTTTAACCCATTGCATGGTGTTGAGGATAGATGCAATATAAGCTTAATCGATGGAAATAAGAATTATAGTATTGTGAAGGGTTACATATAACACATATTTTTAAACATATGATCACTAAAAGAGCTCAAAAACTAATATTTTATCAGAATGGGTGCTAACCTGAGTGATAAAGCTATAGTTATGGGTGTAATCAACCTTCCTATCTTATGAAACTTGGGTGATAGCATGTACCATGTGATCTACCATAAGCATAGAGTTGGTAGTAGGTGTGGGATAAGAGCTAGATGTACCAAGTTTAAAAGGAGGGATAGATATAACTGATAGTGTTTGCTTGTGTCTAGTAGTGATAGGAAGATAATCAAAATCAGCTAAGGAGTTATATGCATCTAGGTAGAAAGCATGAATGTGGAATGAAATGCATGAAATGTGAGGGATGTATTATATAATAATATGTTTATAACAATCATTCCATAGGAGAAATAGCAAGAAAGGGATAGAGAGCATGAATTTGTGCATAAATGCATGGAAAATTTTGACATGTATTATGACATTTTTAATGTGTTTATCATGATAAAATTTGAAATTTTTCTGCATGAGAGATAGAAAGGAAAGGATAGAGAACATGAAATTGTGCATGAATGTATAGAAAATTTTGACATGCAACATAACATTGGTAACGTGTTTAAAAAAAAGGTGTTGGAAATTATTCCACATGAGTAAGAGAGAATATGCAAAAATAATTTTGAAATCTTGTGCATTTTTAGCAATAAATATTGTAATATCATCCTTGATTATAAAGAGTAAACATGAAATGCAAAGAATGAAGCTTTGTAATAACATATGATAAACTTCATCATTCCTGTACATGATAGGACCAATGATGGTCTCCTTATTATTTACAAAAAATGTAATAATAATTTGTAAATAAATAAGATCCATTTTTGAAATATTATTTTAGGATGTAAGGTGATACCTCGAGAAGCAATAATACCTAGTGTATGCAACTAGAGTTTGAAAAATGATATTTTTGAAAAATACTATGGAATTCTGAAAATGAAAGTGAATTTCTTAGATATGAAAGTAAAAATTCAAAAAAATATTGGAAAATGCTTGATTGAATAGTACCTAGTATGTGAAACTAGGGTTTTGAAGAATAAATATTTTTGAAAATTACTATTAAATTTTGAAATTTGAATGGATTTTCTGATTTAAATATGCTAGTAAAAAAATAAAAAAAATATTGGAAAATTACTGGGAAAATATTGGGACCTGGTATGGGCAACTAGGGTTGGAAAGAAAAATTATTTTAAAATTAATATAAAATTTTAAAATTTAATGCTAATTTTTTATTTTATTACGTAGGTAAAAATCAAAAAAATCTAGAAAAAGTCAATAGGAAAATTACCCTAGGTTTTCTAGGGTTTTTATGTGCAAACAAAGTAAGTCAGGTTCACCATATGATTTAATAATTTTGGTAATATTGATGTGATATTCCTAATTTAGTTAAAGCATCTAATTATTAAAATCATTAAATAAATATATAGTAGTTAAGGTACTAATTTATTTAAATTAGATTACAATTTTGACCTTTCTAAAAATAGTAATAAGAGATGGAAAAGAAGACTTAGCCAAAAATTGATTGATCCAAGTAAGATAGAGGTTAGAATTCACTATGCAGGACTGAGACACTATCACAAAATAAGATCTAAACTTCATTTTGTGATTGGACAGGAGCACCAAAACTAGATAGGAGTGGCATCGATGATATGGTCTACCTCTATCTCTATCATCTTGAGGATCTAAGATTTCTGGGTTTTGTTCACTATGTCTATATAACCCTATATACGAAGTTTCAATAGTTTAAATTTTGTAAATATCCCTATAGAGTATATTTTATATTAAAACCCTATATTCCATTGTGCTTTTAGCAATTCCAAAAAAGAGGGGGGCTTAGTGTGTGTAAGATTCACTAGATGTGGATCTATACCCCTTGTGTGGGCACGTTGTCTACATACCAATACTCTAAAGAGGGATCAAGACATATGTAGTTCTCCCACTTGATGTGCTTTGTGTAATTATGTGTATGAAGATGTAGAATGCTAAATTGGATGTGTTTGAGGTGACTATGGACTAGTGTAAAGATTTGAATAAGATTGTAAGTGTGTTGGTTGGATGTATGTAAAGAATAGGGAAGATGTATTGAGTAGTCTTACTTGTATTCTTTCTTGCTTAGTGATAATTTACAACCCTCTCCAAATGATCTTTGAATTGGATTTTATAAAGATCTATTAGTCATGGGTTGAATGTGCTCGTGTTAGGCCAACAAGGAGAAGGATGGGGAACCAAAATAAATTGACCATTAGGGCTAGAAATAAACTTGGACAATAATGCCTAAAGTATACAAGAGTGGCATTTATGCTATAGTCCTAGTGTGGTGTTATAGTCCTGAGTAGATGGGACCTAGGTAGATGGATCTATCATAGAAAGAAAGGTTTGGCTCAGTTGGGATCGAGTCTAGAAGGCTATAGATGACTTATAATTAGTGAAAAGATGCCTATGAAGGTCATGAGAGCAAGCAAGAGGGATCTATGGTTTGGGTGTCATTAGCCACACTCAAGTTACCAATTTTCACATTTTATATGACTACACCCCCACTATGTATGGACAAATCTAAAAACTAAAATAAGTACCAATGTGGATAATATGTTTCCAAAAAAGCATGCCCCTATTATAATCTAGAGCTATTAAATAGTGAATAAGTGTGGAGACCATGCTTCCAAAGCATGCACCCACTAAATATAGAAAATGTGTAAACTATAGTCAATTATGTAGAACATGTTTATAAACATGCCCATACTAAGATCCCCACTTTTTTGAGGAGGTGATATAGTTTATGTTGTTCATTTCCTAAAAAAATTCAAATTGATAGTTTTCTTGATATAATTTACTTGATATTGTTTTAAAAGTATTGTGGACAATAATTTGTAACATTATTTTTGGTAGTATTTGGAATCTATCAAAGTATTTGTGTAGCAAAAAATTTAGAGATTTTTGGCAAATTTTGAAAATTTTAATTTTTTTTATAATATGTAAGAACTCATTGTCTAGATTCCAATGTTGCTTATGGTTTTGATTTTGGACAACCAAGGTTCAAGATATGCCCATTTGAAGTTTGTGTAAAAGTGGTATATTAGGTGCATTTTAATAGAAATTTGAAATCATTTGCATTTTGAACTTTTTCAAAATCTGAGATTTGAGTTGTATAAGATCCATGCCATGTGGAAGATCCCCACACCTGATGTGATTTGATGTTCTTTGAAGTGCCTTAGCCGGCCAAGATTTTTCTAAGTTAGTAAGTAGGTTTGATTATAATTTTACTGTTAATTTTAAATTGAAAAAAAAAATCATTTTGTGTGTGATTTTGAGATTTTTCATGGGATGATGTACTCTTACATCATTTTCATAAATGATTACATTGGTAACAAGACACTAGTGTCCAGATGTGGATGCATCTATCTGGCATTTCCATCTGAAATGGACATTAATGTCTAACACTTTTGACCTGCATGGATGCTAGTGTCCAACATTGTTGTCTTAATTTTTGTATAGTTAACTATTATTTATATATTTTTACACTAAAATATAATTTATAATGAGTTTTTATTTTTTATATTCTTGATTGTATAAGGATATACATATTTGAGAGTTTTGGCACAAGAAATATTATTCTACCTTAGTAAATTTGGGTCTAGAAGTGATTCACTGGGTTGTTATTGATTAAATGGGATTGGGTCACGTGGCCTATTTGGTATAGATCCTTTATGATATCCACCTCATATCCCTAGCTAAGATATGGAACCTAGATACATGTACATTTCAGCTTCCCACATGTGAGATGATAGTTACTTTAGAGGATGTGAATCATATTTTTTGGCTTCCAATTAGATCCAGTAGAATTTGTGTTGTTAGAGATGATATTCCAAGTTATATTCAACATTTCCATATATATTTCACTGTTTAATAGGATCTTGATGTATATTTAATTAGTATGATTAATTTTTTTAGTATTATTAGAGGTGATGTTTTATAGTGACATAAGTTTATTCACATTTTAATAACATCGTTTGTGGCTATGGAGGGTAGTATAATTAGTATTTCATATCAGATGTGCTAGGTAGTTCAGCATATTGAGCTTGATCAGACTAGATATTCATGGAGTCACACTATACTAGCCTATTAAAATAGAGATATTTACAAGCTTTCATTAGAGACTCATGGTGTAGGTATTAGAATGTGACTTTATTACATGTTTTAGCCTATGATCACATTACCATGGTACAACTAGTTGGTTATCCCCTACATGGATGGGCTCATCCATAAATGTTTATAGAGTGGTGGGTATTTCTACATGGTAGTATTCATACCATGGTGGATTATTGTGTTATTTTAGATATGTTGACTCTCGATCAGATTGTATGGAATTATTATAGGAATTTTTTTGGGTGGACCAAGGATGGACATGAGTTATAGAGGATATGTGTTAGTATGTGGTTAGTTGATCAGTTTCCTAGTGTTTATGAGTTTTCTAAATATGACCAAGTTTTATGGTATTTTGGTATAGAGAATTGAGTTCCATCAATAGCCTACCCATTGCATCAAACAACATGGAGTGGGAATAGGCCCCATGATAGTTTGACACCTATGGCTATAGACCTAGCCCCACGTCTAGATGACAAGGGAGATCCCATGGTTCCCCTAGCTATAAGATATGATGTGAGATATACAAATGAATTTGTATAGTGATGGGATAGATCTTAGTGGCCACTATTATTTTTTATTGTAGCTTCCCTCCAAGGTGTCATTCTTATGGCATAAATGGTATAAGAAGAGAGATAAGTGGTGAGGCAAGAGATAATGTTCCTATGGAACTAGCATCAGTGGATGAAGTGGTCATTAGGGCCACATTTGAGTACCATATTTTTTAAATTTTTCATTTGATGTGGCTATAATAGTATATAAAGTATTTGATTTCATAGACATAACTAATTGGTATCATATCTCTAATGTCTATAAGTAATCAAGAGTGGGTGATAATAGTGGATTGGGTAATATAGGCCATTACACATAGAATGTTGATGAATATAATTGGATATGTCATTATTCATATGTTTTTTGACATTAAGGTGCCTATGCACTTTTATTCGATTTTATGACAAGAGTTGTGGTAGCATACTTGAGCATGAGGAATTATGTGCTGAGTTGGCTAGGTGTGACATCCCAAAATGGAGTGCCACTAAGATTATATAGACTTTGATTGAGTTTTATGACACTTTGTGATGTGAGCATGAGGATATGGTATGGTTTTTAGGTGCATTTTAGGAGAGAATGCTATAATGTGCACATAGGCCCCAATTATATCTTGGTGCATCTACATCAAGAGGTGTTAGATTCATGGATATTGATAGTAATGAGGATTACAAACTTAGGGATATTCCCCCAACATATGATTGATGTGCTTATTTATATAAAAATTGTATCATCTTATATATATGACATTACTCACATGGTTGTATTTGGTTTCAAATGGGTTTATACTTTTTAATTCATTGTTAGTAATTATATAGTTTTTAATTACATTTATTTTCATGTTGTATGTTAAAATTTGGTAATTGTTTAATAATTATGTTCATTTTTTAAATGCATGCATTATATTAGCAAAAAATAAATCACCATATGCAATGAAATTTGGATAGAAAAAGAAAGCATGACTGTAATGATCATGTGATAATGGGACTGTTGATTATGTGTTTGTAATCATCTTTGAAGTATCTATAGAAATGTCATGTTAATCTATATGTATCTTTTTAGGTACCCATATCTATTATTTAGCTTTAACTTCAGCTTATCTCTCTTTATGAAGACCCTAATTGACCAATGGTTCCTCAATAGAATCAATGTGGGAGAGATTAGTCCTAGGAGAGAGTACACTAGGAGGACTTCTACTAATGGTCACCTTCTGTGAAGGTTTATGGACCATTTTTTCCTCATAAGGAGAAACATGGGATGGATCGACCCTCTTAGATAATCCTCTAGGAGAAGTATGTGGGATATATCTAAATATGTCTTTTTGATATGCAATGATTCCCTGCTTTGCTAACTATATAAGTGTTTACTCAAGAGAAAAACATTCAATATCTTGATGTCCATTAATACCATGATAAGTGAAAAAGTGCTATCCATTTACCTTATCAAATAAATGAGGTGGATAATTTGAATTATGAGGGAGTGAGATCATTCTTTCATCCAACACATTTCATAATATGTCATTTGGTCTATCCCAATACCAATCAAACTGAAGAGGTTATTATTTGGTATAGGTATATGGTCTAATTGTGGGAGATACTTTATAAGCATGCTCCTTCCCTTTATTCAACACCTTTATTTTTTGGATTTTGAATTTTTATTAGCTCTATAAAAGGTGTTTGAATTAGTTTATGATCTTTTGGTACTTGGCTATTTGTATTGAAAACATGGCTCTTATTATGTGTTATTTTTTGTGACAATATTGGCAACCTGGTTTGAGTATTCATGATATTGCATGCATATTTGTGCACATCCCAATATAATGTCTCAAATGAATCAAAAGGCTTATGAAATGCTCTTTCTCTAAGTGAATAAATAATATTTTTACTAAATATAAATTGTACTTCTAAATATGAAGATATATAGTTAAAAAAGACAAAACATCCTTAAATCAAATGACATAGTCCTATAGAGATTCATTTTCTATTTGTGCTGGTGTTTTTAAGTGTGAAAATGGTAAGTTAGGTAAGGTGTAATAATGAAAATTTGATAGAAACACATCTTTAAGTGTTTTTAAAGTTGTTAATGAACCATTTATGATACTATAAACCCAATAAATAGCTCTTTGGATTAAGTTATGATTAAAATCTTTTAAGAGTAAGCTTCCATTTTGGGCCCAATGTTCAAAGGAATGTATATATTGTTTAAAATGAATATAAGGGTCCCATTGACCATTGAAGAAGGAAAACTCAGGCATAACAAGTATGAAGGATAAGGATGCTCAAAGACACTCCTAATAATAGGCTCCTTGGTTAATTTATTCTCTTCAATAATAGTCTCATGAGAATATTTTTTTCAATTTAATAGGTTTGACTTATTGTTAAAAATTTCCCATGGTAATCATGATAGATAATATATCAGATGAAGAGGTTGAATTTTTTACTAGTAGTTGTAAGTTACCACACATGGAACATAGGAATAATTTAATTTATTTCACTATCAAGGGGTGAATGATCACATATTTTTATTTCCTATTTCAAATATTTATTCATGGTTAAAGAGGTAAGTATTTCATGTTGGATTTCATAGAGTTTATTACTAGTGTCGTTAAAAATATTTTGACATTGAATAAGAGTGGGGGAAGCATCTAACTTATAATCATTTGCTATTTTGTATCATAGAGTTTCTAGGTGGGAAGGGAAGAAACATTTTCTAATTCATTTATAACATTATGAGGAGGAAGAATGCAATGTCCACTTTCAGTTCTACTTTCTAAAGGAGGGAGAGAAGATGCAATGTTAGTTTTGACTCTATTTGTCTTACATGACTTGATATTTTCAAATGATAAATGAAATATACTTAAGAGATTATTTGTGTCCTCCAATACTTTATGTTTTATAATTAATTCCTTATAATGGTTATATGCACTCTCATTTTTCTTCAAGAAAGACAATGGGAGACATAGTAAATGCATTTTACTCATCACAAACTAGAGGGGAATAATAAATTTGGCTATTTGCATTTGGATCATGCAAATAGGGTAAATAATTTTCAACATTAATAGTATTTGGAAAAGAAACCACACACTATATTTCATCAATGTATTCATCATGAAATATAGGGGAAGAACATATAATGTCTTCAACCTTTGCATTATTGGAAGATGAATAAGCACACTCACTTTGTGAAGTAATTGTAGAAGGTATGCATTCAATATTTTGATTTTGAACATAAAAAATGCTACCATTTTGTGTATCTAGTAACTCTTCATCATCATAAAACAAATTAATAGGAATAGTATCATAACCAAGAGGGATGTCATCACAATCATACCTAAAAGTAGAAAGATCATAATCACTAACTTGATTATTGATATTTGCATTTGTATCATTGGTTATTTCATTATCATATTTTTAAGAAAAAGAGTGTTTATCCTTTTTTTGCATTCTTCTAGGTCTTCGTATGTAATACATTGATCATCAAGTGGATTAAATTAATCATCAAAATGGTAATTCCATGCATGGTGTTCTGATAGTGATGTGATAAGGTTTTTATTGTTCAAGATAACTTTGAAGCATATAACCATTAGTGCCAAATCAAATATGTAACTAAGCATCCCTAAGCTATGCCCTTATAAGTAAGATATAAATCATATCTGAAAATAAAATACATAAATATGAAATGAATTTTTTGAATAAGGCAAAAACCCTGATATGTAAACTAGGGTTTTAGTTCAACAAACATAGGACATGTTCAACAAATGTTTTAATGATTTTAGATTCATAATATAAAAATAAAAGAAATAAATTTGTTTGAATGAAATATTTTAATGATGAAATTTTTATAAAATTAATATGGTATTTTGATGATATATTTAATTTAAACATGTGTAACAAATACAGTTTGTATTAAGTAACCAAAGGATAAAAGAAAACATATCTTTTTTGTTGTCATCTTTAGGAATGTGGTAGTGATTAGGAATCATCATAGGTTTACCCTAAACATATTGTCATTATTCACTTTTTATTCTAACTAAATTTTTCTACCAGATAATTAAGTCGATTAGGGATAGTAACATCGATGCTAATGTCCACTTCTGACATAGGTGTCTAGTTAAGGATATGTATAAGAATGGTTCCAAATTTTAATCAAGATTATATTGTGACTTGTATAGTTTTTTACATCATTAGATGGGTTTTCCTATGTGCTTGATCTACATAATAATCAAAACCCTAGTTATTTTTCATTGTACCTCTTGTAATTGGTGAAAAGGTGTTAGTAATGTGAGTGGAACGAGCCCTAGAAACCATGTTTGTTTCTAAATGTTGCCTACATATCTAATACTCCAAAGAGGGACTTAGACTCACATGTATTTCTCCCTCCTATGCATGTGTGTGGAATTGTAATAGTGTGACTATATGTTCTTTATCCTAGTGACCCTTGGTACAATTGATGTAATAGTATATTTAACCTTTTAAATGCTCTAGATATTTGATTCAGTGTAGTAGTACAATTTGGTAGCTTGCAATAAATGGTACTTCTCAATTAGATAGATGCCTAATCAAATTGTTAGGTGTGTTAATTATACTATAGACATAGTAAATATAGAAACCTTTTGATTTTAAATTAGAACCTAGTGACTCATGAAATGTTGACCATAGGATGGGAAAAGAGGGATAACAAAATAGTCATAAAGTGAAATATACATAAAAGGATAAAAAGATAAGCCTGGATAGTTATGTTGTATTTAGACACTAACATTGATGTTAGTGTCCAAGATTGATGCAAGTTTCTAGGGGCTAAAAACACATATGAAATAGGAACAATATGTAGGTATCCCTAACATACATTGGATGAAGATAAACAAACATAACATATAGGTCCAAGGGAAAATAAATTAAGTGAGATAAGATAGAACCAAAGAAGTCCATAAGAGATAGTGTCAATAGATGTCTAATTCTTAGTGAAAATGTATATGCATACAAGGAGACTATAAATATCTATACTTGTACAAAAATGGGTGTCTACATTATTGAACCTATGTTTTGATTAGTGCATCCTTAAAGGCTTGAATATGTTCCCATGTTATTTGGATACCTCCAACTATGAATTTGGAACAAAATTTGTCTATATTTTTGGGTGGATCATAAATTGTGCCTAGGATAGCCATGGATCAATAACCTTCTTTCCCAATCTAGGCCATGGGATTGGCCATTAGTATATGTTGGGGAAACATGAATAGGATAACTAAAAGGGGGCTTGTAGGTATAGGTGAATTACCAATTGATTAAATGGGCTTACCCTTTTATTTTCCTTTGTTATCTTTTTATTTTTTTATTCTATGATCACTAAGTACTAAGATCTCAAAAATATCCCCAGTTGACTTCGATCGAGTGTTTATCCTTATATTTTATAGCTTAAGAGAGTTTATCTTAGTGAAATCAAAGGTTTCTAAAATATCTTAGCTTAAACTTTGGTTACAAACTCAACTCATGGTTTATGGCCCTCCTTATAGTGCCAAATATGTTGATTGGTGTTTTAACACAACCAAGAATAGGTAAGTTTTATTAGGATTTGCCTCTCCTAAAAGGAAGAATATTCCTTGAATAAAATGTTTCCCCAAGGTATAAATGTACCAGGTCTTGGTATGTTGGTCTTCAATATGTTGGTTGATGTGGAAAATTCCTTTTAAGGTGCATGTTTTACAAATTAAGGTGCAATTTGATTTGATTAAGACATTAATTATAAGGCTATATACTTTCTTGATAATACTTTCATAATTTAGCCTTAGATAGAAATTAGGCTTTCTTGGACTTACATATAAAAATCACAATTGATTTCTTTACTAATTTACCACATTCATAGATACAACAATGCTATAATGGTGATAAAAGGAATATGAAATAGAAATCAAGATAAAATTTTGATTTTAGATTGATTTTTGTTGATACACAATCCCTAAACTGACACATTTTTAAAATAAAATACAAAATATCAAGGGTAAAGAGAAAAAGAGCATGTTACCATGAATATCAAGGCAATATTTTTTATTGAACAAGCTTCATTAAAATAATCTTTGGTTGAGTCAAACCTATCATAACTCAAAATAAATATGGTACAAGATTCTAGGGAGAATGACTTTGAGAATAAATGCGCTCAACCACCATAAAATGTGCATAGGAAAATATCCACACATAATCCAAACAATATTCAAATATCAAGATTTTTTTAATTAAAAAAATTCAAAACCTATTCAATCATCCAACTAAAAAATTCACCTTAACAATAGTATAACTTAGGAAAAAGTAGATAAGAAAAACTAATATAGAAAGCTATAAAGAATCATAAAAATAAAGTGTAGGTTCTCTATGTCTCTTTTACAATTCATAAAGAACCATCCAGGCATAACATCCTTTAATATTAAAAATGTCAATGTTGAGAAAGGATTTAAAAGTAATATAAATAGAAGAGATAGAGATATTTAAAACTCAAAATTCTAAAAATGGAGGTAAGACATGCCCTCTACTAAAGCAGTTGAGAATTCAATGTGGATTTAAAAATTCAATTGAGAACTTATATTAGGCACTATGAAATTTTGAGCATGGGAGTAAATTATGTCATCTAAGTGCAGATATAAGTGGTTAAAAATGCCTCAATATCATCATTTATACTTTAACCATACCATACTTGGAGTAGCGAACACTCTTCCTCATGGTGGATTCATGTTTAGTTCTTTTCTGCCCTTTTCCTAAATGTGCACACCATGCCCAAATTTTATGTTTACACCTATTATATATTAGAATTTTTATTTTCATGATCAATCTCACCATTAATTTATATCTATAAATCAACATTATAGGTTATATTAGACACATGATCTATTTTCAAGCTTTAACAATTTTGATAGCATGATAGGCTATCAAATTTAAAATAATGTCTTACTGATGTCATAGTTAGCATGTCCTTTATCGATAAGTTTATGCCACATGGTTGATCCACACTATCTTTTTGCTTATCTAGGGTTAAATACATGTTTATTTATTCAACTATGGTGAAGTGTGATTTTACCATGTGGTATCATCCCACTTCCCTAGGAGCTCTGTGTATGCAGTAGATCTATACATCAATCATATCTTAGAGAAGATAAATCCTACTTACACTTTTGAATGGGGATACATTAGATAATTGAGGTCATGACCAATATGGATCTACTAGGACTAATCAAGGGATATATTACCATAATAAATTCACTAGGGAGGGTTCCAAAGCCTCTAGTCAAGCAAAACTATGCAATAACCCTAACTATGTCCTATGTTTTCATATTCACTAAACTAATAACAAGTAAAGTAAAATTCTAATCTAGTGCTCACTAAACATTATGGCATAAAGTGGGGGTAATAAGCATGAAAATTAAACATGCATAGAAGACATATACTCATGTAAATGTATATAGAATCCTAATGCATGGAAGATCAGTTCAAATGCATATCTATTTACTCTTACAAAGGAGGAACAAAGTTAGGAATACTTACCTTTTAATATGATACCACCAAGCCTTAATATCTCCCTTGGCCAAGGTTCTTCACAAGAGGTTTTTATGGTATTTAAGGATGAAAAGGATGAATTAGCTCTAGGCTACACAACCTATCAATGCATCCAAAAGACTTCTCCACAATATTAGATACGTATCTCCAAAGAAAGTATGAAACCCTAAGCTTATTATTTAAGTAGAATGGTGGATAAAAATATGTGAAATATATCTTACTTCTTCTTTTATTCTCTTATAAATGGCAAAATGAATGTGTTTATATAAGTGGATCTAACCCTAAACCATTCCAAAAGTTTAGGCTGACAAGGTTGACCCAATCAACCTAGTATCATAATTAGTAAAAACAAATTAGGTCATGGAATAGGTTGGCCTGGGGTCAACCTAGACCCTAATAATTTTTATCAATAAGATTACAAGGTTGATAGGGCTGACTATGTGTTGTAAACCATCAAAGAGGGGCTCAGGATAGGAAAGGGATAATGAAGGTGGTAAATGATTAGAGGAGGGTGAAAATAGGAGGCAAAGCTTAAGTAAATGGTTTTAGGAGACACATGTGTAGATAAAAAGTGTAAAAAAGGGAAAACAATCTTGCAAAATACCTACAGTTTACCCACCCCTTTCCTAATGCACTCCTTAAAGCATGCACTCAAAGAGATTGAGACTCGACATGTTCCTGCAAGATAGATAACATTAGTAATTGATAAAGTTTGAAAATATTATGTGTATACATATGCCCCACTCGAATTTCATCATGTGTCACATAGGTTCAACATGAGATGGTGCTTTTGGAAAAGAACATAGCAACACATAATGTTGAAGCTCAAAAAATTGTAGTAAGGAGCAAATAAGATAAATGAAAGGACAAAATTAAAACACACATACCTTTACTTACCTATTATTTTAGATAAATAAGGATATGTGATAAATGTGAAGGTGTCTAATGTGAAGAACATTAAGTGAACCTGTAAATATTACTGAAAAAGAGTGAAAAAATTAAAAAAATTGCAACATGGACATATAATAGTTGAAAAGATTCTCTACGATGTTGGGATTCTATAAAATTTTATAGTTTGGAAAAAGAGTTAGTAGAGACAAATATATGATCAAAATAATAAATTTGACAATAAATATTTGAAGGGTAAATAATTTTGAATAGTAAATATAGATAGGGTGAAAAATAAGTCATTTGATATTTTTTCTATTATGAAAAAATATAGCTTTAATAGACCTAGTGAGAGCCCAAATCACTAAGATGGTGAGGAGATGAAAACTGAGATAGGGAGGATGAAAGTGGCTACAGTGAGTACAGATAGGTAAGCAACTGAAATTTTCAAATTATTGAGTATTTTAATTTGAAATTAAGTGATTTATAAAAAAATGATTGTTAGTCAAAATCTAGGCACTAGAATGAACCCTAGGAAATTTGTAGGGACACTAAGGTTCAAACAGGGTATTGGGTAGGAAGGATTCAGACAAATAAATGCCTAAGTCATTTATGGAAATTAGTCAAAAATTCATTGCAAGTGATGAATAGAGTTGACCAGATCAACTTAGTCTATATAAAATAGGAAAATCAATAGGCTGACTTAGTAGCAGTAAGTCGACTTAGTTGGTTAAAGAATAGGTATGACTTAGTACTAGTAGGTTGACTTAGTTATTTTTAAAGTGGATGACTTAGTATTGTAAAGGATGAATGGGAATTACTTAGTAATGGTTGGCCAAATAGTGGTTGGCTTAGTACTGTAGAGGCTGATTTAGTTAAAATTTTGATAGGGATGATCTAGTATCCCTGATAAAATATAGGAATGAATTAGTTTGTAATAGGTCAATCCAGTATAAAATGAAGAAACTAAATCAAAACAACTAAGTTTTATGAAATTTTTAAAATATTTATTTTGATTATGAATGACATGGAGATCTAATACATTTTTTGTTATTTGATATTTTTTAGAGGCATTGGATATATTGGTAAATGATTCATACCTTATGGTTACCAAATTTTCTAGAGTTCTTGAAGGATGTGGACAAAGCAAGATTGGTTGCATTGGGTTTAGGAGGCATCATGGAGATGAGACACATCATACTAAGTGTTGATCTCATTATCATGTTCCTTGGAATATGGGAATAGTTGACTAACATATTTTAATGGGTGGTGGATGTGGATACCATAGAGGTAGGTATCACATTAAAGGATGTCTATGAATTGTTTGGATTACCTATAGGAGGGACACCATTGATCATAGTGAAATTAGATGATTTGGAGGAGAGATGATGACTAGTTAGGTGGGTGACATGCTCATATAAGATCTACCCAAGGATGAGTGTGAGTTTATTCAATGTGTATATTTCATATATTCTAGACATATGAAAGGTTCAAATAGGACTTGTGACAACACGAGTGTTTTGTCACAAGTCAAATAGTATGGTATCATTGTATGTGATAGCCTTTTACCAATCCATTATGGATCAAAGGGCACTCTATGATTTTAGATCTATCATCTAGGTTTAACTCATACATGATATGTATGGGATGTTGTCTAAAGGGAAAAAGACCATGGGAATAGTGGTGTTTTTAAGTACATAGATATATAAGAGATTACCAATGTATCAACCAATTGGGTTGCCCTATGTGGTCAATGATAGGTTACCTTAGGTTGTTATATAAAGACAAGACTAGGTAGCTTGGGTCATGCCTTACATGCTATCACTTTAAATGATCACATAAGGGGATATCATGTGGCATCCCTATACACATATTATTACTATTTGAACTAGTTGGGTAACCATGGTACTAGGGTTGGCTCAAGTGCAGATCACAAGCCACTATACCTAGTGGTACAACTACATCTAATGTCACACTTGTTAGGATAGTTTGGGATCCTACACCCAATAAATCCTATAGTAATGAATATTTTTTGGTCATGACATGTTAGAGTGACAAGGAGGAGAGGAGGAGTGCTAGTTGAGACATTGATGATCAGGTCATGACATGTGAGACCATGGATTGGTCAAGAATGATAGCTGGTAATTAAAAGAAGAGAGGGAATGGATGTGGATGTATGGGTATAGAAGGTACCATAATAGGCACCATAGTTGGAGGATCAAAAACCACCTTGGACACACCACTAATAGAGATTCCATTGGTGGGATTAAGCATAAATGAGGGTGGTCACATAGGATGATCTGATAGTTAGCCCAGGGTAGAGTTGGTCGATAGAGGTACCTCTAAGGAGAGGATCATGACATGCATAGGTGGTGACTCCAAGTTTTTATTTGATAGGAAGGAAACCTATGGATGAGGTACAAATGGGATGGGTTGATGGAGAGACTATGTTTAGTATATGAGAAAACAAGGAGATGGTGGTTGGTGACACTGTGACAAGTAAGAAATGTCATAATTTTTAATCTTTGTGATAAAATACTAGTTGTATATTAATGTATGTATATAGATATATTTTGAATTTTATATGTGATGTGATATCTATCAAGGCTTTAGTTTTTTAGACCCTATAATAGAGGAGGTCAGATTGGGATCCCTAGTCATGGAAGTACACCATGATATTTTGGATGGGGTGCTAGCACCATACGACTCCACCATGCTAGATGATCTTGTGGTATCACCTACCCTAGCTCAGGCAGGTTGGTTTAGATTAGTGGAAGAGGCCATGAGGCAGCTACAAACATGTGGGCATGGATTATAGCCACTATCAAGGGCCAAAAAAAGAGAGGCATAGGCTTGGTAGGCCCTGACTCAAGAGAGAGTTGCACACATGGTTACCATGATCTAGTTTGGATAAGTATAATCCTAGGTGGATAACCTATAGGGATAGGTATCAGGGTTGAGATCTTAGATGGCCTCATTATAGTGTATTATGTAGAGTGGACAATCTGAAACATCTATAGGTAGCATGGTTAGGCCACAAGATAGGCATGATGGAACCCAGCCATAAAACTGGAGTGATATATTTTTGTATTTTGTACCATTATATAAAACACATGATATGTAGAGATATATTATTTTGATAATTGGATTTTGGTCTCATGAGTTATATTTTAGTTTTGGTTATTGATGCATGGATATATTTATTTCTATCACATGTATTTTTCTTTTATTGTAAATGTTATGGGAAATATATGTGGAGTGTTTTATTTTCTATCATTATGTCGTACACATGTTTGGTTAAAAATAAATAAGATAAAAGGACTTTGAAAATAATATAATTAATCAAAAAAAAATTTACTACACACTATATCATGATGGGAAATGTGTAAGAATAAAAGATGACTAAGTATAATAAACCAAAAAATATATAAACAAGAGGACAAAAAATGTTTGTAAACCATGAAAAATAGTGCCACCAAATTAAAACAAGTAAAATCACACTATATCACATTGGGAAGTATGAAGATAATGTAAAAAATGGAAATCACATGAAAGATAAATGGTGTAAAAAAAATATTTAAGTCAATTAATCATACTAAATCACATTAAGAAGTATAAAAGAAAAATAAAATTGGCAAAATGGGATTAAATTAATAGCGCTAATTCAAGTTTGGAAGTATGAAAAACTTAAGAAAAATGGTTGAATTCTTACATGTAATTGGAAAATAAGAAGATACCAGTGAAATATTAATTAATCATAAAACATACTAAAATCAAGATGGGAAGCATTTCAATGATGTGTGACTCATAATCAATCATGACTTATCTCAAATTTGACACACATAATTTCATTTTGACTTGGGTATTAGAAACTTTTGTGAGGAAGGCCAGGTACTATCCATGTTTTTACACTATAAATTATAAAGGGAACACTAATGAGGTGAAAAAGGGTAAAATATGGTAAAATGGGATGTTTGGAATGGTAATGTGAAAATTTGGTAATTTGTGAGGAAGGCCTAGTCTTATCCATGGTCTTACATTACAACTCACAAATGGGATCCCTAGGGGGAGTGATCAGTGAAAAAAAAAAAATTATAAAGAGGAAATATTAAGATTATAGGACATGTAATAATCATAACATATGTGTCTTATGATAAGACCTTAGGAAACATGAGGCACACTAAAGATGTAGAAAGACACTAAGTAACTAGTGACTATCAATATACAAAGGATACATGTTCACTATAGGCACAAAGATGTATAGGCAAATAAGTGTGGTGCTAAGATCAATTCATTTTGGTTGTTTTGAAAAATAAAATTAAAATGGACCTACCTTCCCATAGTATGTTCCCCATTCCTCAGGACCCCTTACAGACTTGTCAATCTACTTCAAAGATTAGGTACTTACATGAGAAAATAAGCAGTACGAAAATATTTTTTTATTCTCATTTTTCAATCTATTGGCCTACCTCATTCCAATGGACCTCAACTCTATCATGAGGCCAACTATTTATTTTTATCTTTGATTATAAAAAATGAGATGTGCTTAGAATCACATCATTTAGTGTGATTTGAATTTTAGAATTTTTAATGTTGCTTTTTAGATCATTGCCTTTTATTATATGATTTAGACTTTGAATTTTTATGGATTTTAAGATTCCTCCTCTATATGGACTTGGAATGAAAAATTATGAGAGATAAATTGATACACACAAATGAAATTTAGGCTTTGGCGAAAGGGAAGCTAAGTATCCAAAGACATGACTGACTAGAATACTTAGGCTTAACTATGAACCAGTATGTTATCTCAAGTTTCAACCATGTGTATGCTTAGTTTTCAAAATGAAATAATGGGAATAATTAGAGATCCAAATTGGACCAGTAAAAAGAGATTATAATGAGATTAATTATTTATTAACTAATCGCATGGTATAGCTAGAATGAATAACAAGATAAATGTTTATATAACCAAGTCACAATAGTAATTATATTTGTTTGTAGAGATAAGATAGAAAAGGAATTCATGAAATAGAGAACAAGGTATCCATAGAAAATGAATTCATGAAGAAAGAGTGTGTAATCATTAAAAATAATCCATAAGAGAACATAAGAAATAAAAATGACATCATAAGTAACATGTAGTGTGAAAAAAAGTCATCATGTATATAAATAAGAATTTAACACAACGTCAAATGATATAAGATAGATAAATGTAAATTTGGAGCATACATCCAATCCAAAAGGAAGAAATAAAATTAAATAGTACCATACTTATGTTCATAAATACTGGAATATTTATCCACACACATTATCCATCACATTGGATAAATCTATATGAAACTAAACTTGGATTGCAGCCAAAGTATCATCTATCTTCAAGGAAAATTGAGAAAATATTTAATGTCAAATCTCCTTGATGGAAAATGTAGGAATGCCTAAAGTATCATGTAAGGAATTCTTAAGAGAAGGAATAGGAATGGACTCTATAGGAGATGAATGGGTCATCAGTGGAGAATGGGCCATAGGTGAAGGAGGATCCATAGGTGAGGGAATCACGGGTGGAGAAATTATAGGTGGATAAGGGACCATAGGTGAAGGATATACAAGGGAAGAAGGAGGAGCCTTCCTATGAGAGTGACCTATGGTAGGAAGGGTGGTATGCATAAGAATGGTCATGAGGTGATCCTTGAGATGCTACTAAAGGATGTGATAGCGATCAATGTGATGAGTGTCATATTAGTGCCATAGATAGTATACCTCTCCATATTTGGGAAGATATTTAGGTAATACTCTTGGGGGAGGTATAGCCTTGTCTATGGACTGAAAAGTAGATAATCATGGGAGTAACATATACACTTATTAGTAGAATTTATAGGTATACTAATAAAGGGAGTAGAAATGGAAGCTAAGGAAGGCTGGTGTGATGAACAATCTTTAGTACAATGATCAAAAACTTTATGAATATCACAATATGGCTAAGTGACCTATTTAGTAGGCAAAGGAGTAAGCTAAGGTAAAGGGAGAAAACCATCACAAAGAGAAGGTGGGGATGGTGGAAAGACTGGGTGAGGATCTATACACAACCTCTTAAAAATGGGTCATCTAAGGTATATCCATCATCATAGTTAGGTGTATGAAGATCAACGGCATAGGTAAGGATGGCCTTGTTATCGGATGTGGTGTGATGAATGGAGTGCCTAGTCTTAGTTAAGATAATAGGTATATCATCACTAGGTGATTGACAATAAATTCAATTCAGAAAAGGTGGAAGTTGATAAATGAGATGAGGTGAGATATCTAAGGTTTTGATCTTGAGATTAATCTTGTCAGGCTCATTGTCATCTGAATCTAAGAGGTTAGGTGGTATATTCTTGATAAGTTTGGGGTGATAATTTTAACCTCAATTGGAGTTGATAGAAAAGTTACATCATTGAGAATCATGAAATGGAATGCTTGGTAAGGGATTGAAATCTTGAATATGTCATAGTCTTGAAATTGTTCAAAATTCCAAGGGTTGGTGTCACCTTGAATCCTATAGATTGCTCCATTATGAGGAAATTTGACACATTGTCAAGTGGAAGAAGAAAATGATCTCATGTAATGAGCCCATGGCTTACTAATCAAATATTATAGGATAAAGGAAAGTTGAATATCATTACCTTCACTTGAATAGTGATAGGTAGAATAGTGATAGGGAGCCACACACAACCTAATGGAGGCATATGCCTTTGGTCATAGCCTTGACATGTGTTGCATGTGGACTTAAGATTACATTTATAATATCCAAGGGTTTTAATAAAGTTGAGAGAGGAAACACAAGTACTTGAACCTCATCAATCACGGCATGCTTGAATTTGATATCACCAATTTAGAAACTGATAAAAAGGGGATGATCATCTGCATGAATCAAAATCTCATTGAGGATCATAGAAGTAATGGGTAATTTGAGGGTAAGAGAAGTTTCTAATATATCATCAATGTGTATAGATATCTCTTCACAATGTTATAAATGTTATCTTTTGATCCAAATAATGTGGCTTCACATCTTGTTAGGGAAGGATGAGGGATGTTCATTTCAAACAAGAGCTATATAAGATGATTAAGATGACGTTAAAAGGTTTGCATAAGTTTTAGAAATGGGATCTGAGATGGGATATTAGTAAGTTCTATGATAAGATCTCACTCATCATAACCCATAAGGGGACTATTGGAAAGAGGTGCATAGTGTTGAAAGAGGTCTTCAGAAGGAGGAGCCAAAGTGCATGTGAAGTTATGTTGATAAGATGTGGGACGTATAATTAGAGGACAAGTTTGTTGATTATATTAAGAATATGGGTAGTTGATACAGGTTTGTTGTGAGATAAATTGGAATAATTGTTAATATAAGTTTGATTATAATTGGTGATGGGTAAAGAACTTGGAGAAGTGGTAAATTTGGTATGAGAAGTGTTATCCAAGATAGGTGTTGGAATTGGATCATCTAAAGATATAAGGTCTTCTTTATCTAACTCTGTTAAATGAGTTAGGGATGAGTCTTGGATAACATGAAAAGTGTGAGATGATTGAGGAGTGTGTATGGGATGAGAATCAATGAAGGCAACTACCCTTCACATGTTATTAATATTAACTACATTCTCTTCAGGAATTGGGTTTATAAGACTATCAATATTATTGGTAGAAGGAGTAAGCTTATCATTATTGTCTTGGTGATTCAGAAGAGGATATTTGTAGATGGATAAATGAGCATTAGCCTACTTCAAAGCTTGAGATTTAGTTTGTGTTTCATGGGATTTTAAGGTGATATCATAGGCTTGTTGATGTTTAAGAATGATAGAATCATGGTCAAAATTAGGAAGGAGAAGGAAATTTATAGACAAATTATGTAGTTACCTACAAGTCTCATGAGAATGGCCCCAACTATCATGAAACCAACAAAATTTATTAGGATCATACCAATATTTCTTGGGAGGAGTGGGATCAAGCACTTGTGGAAGAAGTATTCATAGATGATTTTATAATTCTGTTAAGGATAAAGTTTTATGAACATTGATTTATTTTTTGAAGATAAATTATGATTAATGATTTTGTTGGGATGGGAAGCTTGTTTTGGAGCCTGGTTGGGAAGAATAGCTTGAATAGTATGAATGGTATCATGATAATCGGTGAAACCATAATTAGTAGCATGATGATTTTTATTTTTGATTAACATGTGATTATTCATAAAAGGTTGTATGGTTCTAATTGATTCGTGAGGAAATATTTGTACTTGGCTTGGTCAATGGCCTCTTCTGAAGTGCATGGAGAGAAAGAGTCCAAACCCAATATTTTAACTTCGGATAAAGAGTGTTGGTGAATAGATGAAAGATGTTATCATCTACCATATTGTGTTCACATATTTTAGATAAGGTCTTCCATCATTTTATGAAATCTTGTGCAATTTATGTCTCAAGTTGATTAAAATTAATAAAATGGGCCAAGGTATTTTTAGGGAGGTCACTAGTTTGAAATTCTTGGACTAGAGCATTCACTAAATATTCAAAACTAGTGATGGAATGAGATTTGAGTTGGTTATACCAATCTAAAGCATTTCCAAAGAGATTTTTCCTAATAGTTTGGTAGCATCAAAAGTATTTAACTTGACCTAGTCTTTTTATAGATTTATAAATGTTTTTAAGTGTAAATTAAGATCAATTAACCCATTATAACTAATGGTAGGGGTAATACCTCCTATATCAATATTAGAAATTTGAGGTGTAAGAGGCTCATTTTGAAGGTTCTTGATTATTTGGTTAACAAGAGGAGGTTGAGGGATAAGATTACCATGGGAATCTTGAAGAGGGGTTAAGGGATAATTTTGGTTATAAAATCCCCATGGAACTTGTTGAGGGTGATTTTTAAGATGGATAATATGATTTTTAATTTGCATCATTTAGTTGGCATTATTAGCTCAGAAAGTAGTCATTTGATTAATAGTTCATAATAGAAGTTGATGGGTTTGATTATTGTTATTTTAATTATGTGAAGCATTGGCATTGGTATTAGTGGCTTGGGTACCACTATGAATTGTATTAGGTGTGTTATTAGTAGCTTGAGGGGAATTATTAGTAAGTGAGGTACTAATAGCATGATTTACTTGTGAAAAAAAATAGGCACTAGTAGAGGGATGAGAAGAAGAAGCAATAGAGGCATGATTACCATGGGTATAAAATTATGCTCTAGTGGAAGAATTAAGAAGAGCATGTCTTAGAATAATCCCACTAGATGTAGAACCTGGCATGTTATTAGAGATACTTGGCATGAAGGTGGATTAAATCAAAGAGGAAGATATCATAGCATGAGAAGGGGTCAAAAGAGAGGGAAGATATTGAGAGTCAAAGAAGCTAGTGTCCCCAAATATGTGTGAGAATGTGGGGAGAGGTGAATGGAGCTCCTTGATTTGAAAACTTATCATAAGATGGTAAATATTAGAATGATATTTTCCTCAATGTTGAGGAAATTCATTGATGAAGAAAAGCATTTCCAAAGTATATTATAATTTAGGTTGATATTCTAAGGAGAAAAGAGGGTTTCAAACTAAATATGAATGAGGAAGTGTCCCATAGTTTTTAGTGTGAGTGTATACATGCACATTACTTATATCTAGGGTAGGAGCCATAAGATACTTATGGGAGAACCTATTGGGGTTGGTAAAGCTCATTATATCTATTTAATTCAATTTAGTTTTGTCTTCAAATAATAATTTCATGATGAGGGAGAAATATTAAGGAAGAGTAAGATGATGTAAAGGCAAAGAGGTAGAAAGGATACAAAGTCGACTAGGTCGACTATGTTATGTATCCAAGAGTAAGATAAGGGTACAAAGTCATACAAGTTGACTATGTATTACATATAAAGTATGAAACTAAGCTGATAAGGATATAGGGTCAAACTAGTTGACTTAGTTTTGTAATCTAAGTGTTAGAAAAGGATACATAGTAATACAAGTTGATTCTTTATTTTAGACTAGGAAATAAAGCAAGCTAAGAAGAATACATAGTCAGACAAGTTGATTATGTACTACTTATAGGGGGATACAATTTGTAAGAGACTATAATAAATAGAATGACAGAGTTCTAAAACATGTAAAAAAAATTCAATATAAGTGAAGGAAGAAATGAAAGAAACACATAAACAATTGGATCAATGTGAGTGATCCAATTGGGGATCACAACACAAAACCTTACACCAACACTAGCCAATGTAAGTTTTTACAATACAACACTCAATGATTAGAGATCAAACAATCAACTGAAAAGTAAATTCTAAGTGGTCATCCTAATTTTTATTATATTATTAAAAAGTATTAATTTAAGTGTAATAGGAATGTTGGTTGAAAATAGGGAACTAGAAAGTAATCTATGGATGGTTTCAAGACATTTAGGGTAAAACGAATCTATGTTGGCAATGGTACTAGCTTGGTATTAGGGCCTACCCCCTCACTTCATTATCCTATAGTGATAAGGGTGTCAGGGGCTTTGCCAATATATACCATTAACCACATATTTATACTTGGCCAAAAAACCAAGTCAGCTTCCCCCTTGGTGATGAAATCCAAGTAGGTAGGCCTTGGGAAGACAAGTGTTTAAATGCATTTTGAATGTTATATGATTTGGTAATGTGTGCAAAAGATAAAAATAGTGTAACTAAATGGTAATTTTAAAAACCACCTATTTAGACTATGTGAGTTATTCTAAACATACAAATAGCTGAAAGTGAAAGTGTGAATTAAATACTATAAAATAGTTATTAATTCCCAAATTTAGAATAGTACAGAGTTAGTTCAAATGACATTGTATGCAAATAGTATAGAATAGAGTTGATTGGGTCACTATTATTTTTCATAATAAAACATATTTAATAATAAAGTCAAATGAGTTGACTGAGTCTTTTATATAGAAGACAATTTATAGAACTAAGTCAACTAGGTCGACTTAGTTAGTTATAGGGTTGTAGTTTTGAAGGTTGTTAACTTGTATAAAATAAAACTAAAAGGAAGTACTAAAATGACTAAGATAAAAAGAGAGGAACCTTGGTGGGTTTGATGATGATTAGGATTTCCAATTTTATGTTTTAGTTCCTTAAATGATGATTTCAAAATTATGCAAACTAATTCGACTAGTTCAACCTAGTTTTTTAAAACCATGTGTACTGAACAAGAATAAGATGACTAAGTCAACCTGTTTGACCTATTTTATTGAATTGAATACTTGTAGAGAGAATAAGATGATAGAGTCAACCTATTCAACCTTGTATGCTTATCTAGGACTAAATAATAATACTATATTGATCTGTTCGATCTAGTAAACTGTATCTGATGAAGTCCTACATAGATAGAACATAATCATTGTGATGTGAAGGTGTGTTAAACCTATGCACAAAAATTTATAACTATACTGACTAGTTAGATATAGTATTTAAAATATATAAAAATAATAAAATGATATAATTAAAATCATGAAAAAAAACACGCAAGAGTTAGATTCATGTCAGATTCACCATAATATATGCAATGGAAAATGTAGCAGATCTATAATTTAATCCTAACTCAGAGAAGATAAATCCTACTTACACTTCTGATTGAGGATATATTATATAATCAAGGTTATGACCAATATGGATCCATTATACCTATTCAAGGGATCTCTTACCATAATAAATTCACTAGGGAGGGTTCTAAAGCCTCCAGTCAAGAAAAACTACGTAATAACCCTAACTAGGTCCTATGTTTTCATATTTACTAAACTAATAAAAAGTAAAGTAAAATTCTAATATAGTGCTCACCAAATATTATGGCATAAAGTGGGGTTAATAAACATGAAAATTAAGCATGCATATAAGACATATACTCACGTCAATATATCTTGAATCCTAATGCATGGAAGAGAAGTGTAAATGCATATCTATCTACTCTTACAAAGGAAGAACAAAGTTAGCAATACTTACCTTTGAAGATGAACCTATCGAGCCTCAATCTCTCCCTTAGATAAGGTGATTTGCAAGAGGTTTTTTTGGTATGTAAGGATGTCAAGGATAAATCAACTCTAGGATACACAACCTATCAATGCATCCAAAAGACTTCTCCACAAGACAAGATTTGTATCTTCAAAGAAAGTATGAACCCTAAACTTGCTCCTCAAGTAGAATGGTGGATAATTATATGTGTAATATATCTTAATTATTCTTCTCTTATATTATAAATGGATAAATGAATGTGTTTATATAGGTGGATCTAACACTAAACCCTTCCAAAATTTTAGGCTGATAAGGTCGACCTAGTTGACCTAGTATCATAATTGACAAAAATAAATTAGGTCATGGACTAGGTCCACCAAGGGCTGACCTAGACCCTAATAATTTTTATTAGTAAGATTAAAAGGTTTATGGGGTTAAATATGTAACATAAACTATCAAAGAAGGGATTAGGTTAGAGAAGGGATAATGAAGGTGGTAAATGACTAGAGGAGGGTGAAAAATAGGAGGCAAAGCTTAGGGAAATGCTTTTAGGAGACAAGTGTGTAGATAAAAAGTGGAAAAAAGGGACAACAATCCTATAAAACACTAATGGTTTACCCACCCCTTTCCCAGTGCACCCCTTAAAGCATGCACTTATAGAGATTTAGACTCGATGGGTTCTTGTAAGATAGATAGCATTAGTAATTGATAAAGTTTACAAATATTATGTGTATATACTCTAATGGGTTTCAAATTTATATAGATTATTTCATGGTAATGTGTCATTAGGATCATGCCACATGGTAGCATCCTACTAATATACCTACCTGAAGGACCTTTATTGAGTATATAATTAGCTAGGGTAGTGGCTCACCAAGATCATACCACATGGTATCATCCCACTATTCCACTCACTTGAAGGATCCTTGTTGACTATGGAATTGATCAAGGTAGTGTGTCACTGAGATCATGACATGTGGTAACATCCTACTAATCCTCTTGTTTGAATTCTTATAGATGGACTCAAAAGTTTTTAAGTCTTGTGGAGAGGTGGAAATATGTCACATGGCTCCAAGAAAAATTTGAAAAATTTACCGAGTGTTGAAAATAATTTTCAAATGGGTTGGGGCCATCAGAAGTTATAAGATATTACCACATGGCATCAAGATCTACTTAGGCACCTATAGGAAATAAATTAAATAAACATAGTTAGTAATCTTAAATTCAAAATCCAAGGGCTAAGAAATTTTCAAATTAATGGTGAAGTTATTTTTGAAAATACAATGATTAAGTTCTAAAATGAAATGAAAAGGAGTAGAAACTCAAAAAAGGAAAGGCATTTCCAAATAACTTAAAACTAAATTCAAATCATATTTCATCCATCCTATGAAATTGACTAAGGTAAAAAATTGAATGCAATAAATATTTACTCAATTTAGAATATACTGAAGAAGAAATGGGTTGAATAAGGGGCTAACTTAGTGGATTAAAGTAGACCTTATAGGAGAATCTTAGTAAGATTTAGTCCATTTATCTGAAAGTGGCTAAGTTAAAATTGAAACAATCATAAACATTTAGCCAATTCATACTAAACTAAAGTAAAAATGGGTTAGATTTCTAAGATAAAGACTACAAATAGCTCTAAATAAGTTAGATAATTCACACAAGTTTTGTCAAATTTTCCCAAAAGAGGATTTTTAAGTACTTATAAAATGTGATTTTACACGGTTGAAACTCTTTAGCCTAATACGTATTTAAAAAACTAATCCTAACAACTTTAGATATAAATCTTGGACTAAGTATTCTAACATGAAAAAATAATTATAAATGAGCAAAACTCAGTCACTTTAAACTTATCATCTAGTAGACAACCATTCAGAGAAGGCTTAAATAGGCAAATCACTAAAAGTCCCAAGGTATAAAGATCATACATGAAAATAGGGTCCCTATTTTTAGTTTAAAATGGGGCATGTTGTATGAGAAAAAAAACCATATAATGGGTGCCCATAATATGGTAGAGGAGGATGTTTAGTATATTTCATTTGAACTTATAGATTCTTCTTACAATGATCTTGTAATGGACCACTAAACATCTTTTGGTTCTAATAGTTACTAGGTTTTAAACCTGAATCTTTGAGAGGGTCATCAAATGTAAGTTTTTGGTTATCAAAAATATCTTGTATGTTATGATTTAAGGTATATCATCAATTATTATAATGCTAAGACCCCTAGTGATAGTCATAATAAGCATTGGCATCATATCCATGAGGTAGAGGTATACTCATATCAACCTCTATTGGAGGAGGGAGTGATATGAGATGAAAATCCATAGGATTCTTAAGTAGATAATATGGTGACTTAGATAATCATGAAAATTATCTCTTATTTTCATTAGATAAGGCAAGTCAATTAGGTCATTATGACATTACATTAATAATTATAGTTGTGTCTTTTTTAGGCTATGTAAGTTTAACCTGATCGTTTGGTTTTATATGAAAAATGATACTAGACGTAGTCAGTGTGATTAATACATACTTAGTTTGTTCAATGAGATAAGTTTCATTTCATCATCTTTTAGAATATTGCATAGGTCATCAAAGGATTTGAAATTTTTGAAAATAATGGACTCATTTAATATGGAAAATAAACTTTACTTGAAGATAAATGGATAGCTAGGTTAAGGGGTATTAGATTAGATTTTACACAAGGATGGTGAACTAATCTAATGATCATCCCAATTATAAAAAAAATAGATTAATAATATTCTAAAATTATATAATTAATATTTCTAAAAATAATAAAGTACAAATATTACAACTATTGATATATATTGTAATAAAATGGAATAACTGATACTTAGCTAGTTTACTGTGATCATGCAAGTCTGATCTAGAACATGCTAGAATTAGATTGGAAGTTGATCTTAAAATGCATAATATTCTAAGAAATTTATTTTTGTGGCCTTGGATGCTCGAATTATATCTGGATAGTTATGTTAACACATGTGTTTGGTACAAAATACTAAATGGATATAGATATGACCAACTAGAGCCTTTTGGGTTTTCTGTCACCTTTATTTTGATATATGTAGGTCACATGCATAGGTTATCACTCTTTCTCAAATGATCAAACCCTAGATTACTCACCTTTGGAAAGACTATGGTAAAAATGGGTTATTTGGCTTACGGTGTTGAGCTACCCTAAGGGCCCTTCTTTCAATGGGCATTGCCTACATATTCAATACTTCAAAAATGGCCTCAAACTTATCTAGTTATCCCTTACATGTTGGATTATGTGTGTATAAATATGAAGCAAATATAAGCAATTTCATGCAGTGACTTAGCTTGTAACTTATAAAATATGGCTCATAAACTATTCTTTGAATGCATCAAACTTGTGGGATATTGATCTTATGATTGATATAAAAATACAGCTGAATAGGGTAGGTTTTGTTACTTGAATTCTTGATTGAGTGATTTTTGATAGGTTGCCTATTGAGTTCCTGGTATTTTCTAGGTGAGGAATAATTGAGGTTGATCTTATATATATACCAATCCCTTTTGAAAATATCTCACACTAAATCACTTAGGCTGGCCTCTAGGGTACATTTCATTTGAAATAGGCACTAGACACTTTATAGTAAAATTGGACACTTGCATCAGTGAAGTTCTCCACCTTGGATGAAAGTGTCCAGGAAGTTATAAAACATGTACAAGTCCAAAATTGGTAGTGAAGGACAATAATCAGGTTTAGATATTTTTACAAATTATAGAAGGCTTGGTCATCAGAATAACAATGGTTAGACTAAAAGATAAGAAGTTTAGGCACAAAGAGATAATAAACATGATCCTTTTGATAAAAAGTAGGTCTATAACTGAAAGGTAAAACCATGATGGATATATTCCAGGTGTATAAGACTATATTACTAAATAAATCATATTTTAGTATATGCACCCTCGTGTGATGATGACCATTCTTATATTTCAAAAAATCAACCCTCATGAGTGATGATGGTGGTTCTCATGGTTTTCTCCAATTTTCCAACTAGGTTTTGTTTTTGGGTCATTCAACATACCAAATCATACTAGGACGGTCAACCATCCAACCTCTCCTAAAAGGAGACCCATAGGATCTCCCCAATGTTTATTATTTTTGGGTCACAATGTACTGGGTGACCCAGTTGGAATATACATAATTATTCCAATACAAAGGGATTTTATTGGTTTTTAAAGTTTTAACATTATTTTAATCCTTTAATAAATTAGAGGAAAGTGTTAGTTTATGTGTGTCATATACAAGGGTTTTAGATGTGTTTCAGGAAATGCCCACAACAACACATTTTTCATATTTTTCCCAAAATGATAAAATCAATGTTTTAAGTATTAGCTAAATGAAAATGTGACTAATTTCAATGTTTGTTCCATTATACAAATTCAACAATGCATAAATGATAATGTAATAGATATAAAAATCAAGGTAAACATTGAATACTAATTGCTTTAGAAATTAATATAATCCTAGATTAACCAGATTTGATTTAAAAAAGAGGAAATGAAAGAGGAAAAGGAAAGAAAAGCCTATAATAGTGTAGTAAATTTGAAACATTCAATCAATCAAATCTCACAAATTAATCTCTCACATGACCATCATATGTATAATCATGAATAGAGTTAATGCAAGCTTCTAAGGAACTAGATGATAAAAGGAAATATCACAACCACCATTCACATGCATAAATTGTAATAAAAAATCCAAAATCTTCTATTAATCAAAATACTCATGTTGATAATCAAATTTGAATCCACAATGATCCATTAGTTACAAATTTTATTAGCATAACAATAATACAAATAAGTTGAAGAAAAAATTACACTATAACAAAAATAAATTGCTTAAAATAAATTATTGGCTCAATATCTTTCCTCGGAGGAATGAATAATTCAACCCTTGGTTTGGCTTAGATCTTCCAATATATAAAAAATTAGCTCTAAAAGGAAGGCATTTCCCTCTAAAAGGTGGTTGAAAGCCATTAATTTCATCCACCAAACCTTCTTTCCCTCTAAAATTCTATTTCCCACATAATTTTAATCCTATAAAAAGACAAAAACAAGTCAAATTATTGCATTTAAAAACTCTCAAGCAAACCATGATACTAGAACATGAACAACTTTTACTACACACAATATTTCCAAAAATTTAAAATAAATTTGTAATCAAGTCAGAATGAGCATTCTAACTTTATAAATGGTTCAAAAAATAGACAAAAAAGTGAGAAGTATCAACAAAAAATTAAATTAGGGTCAGAAATGGCCTCCAAGATCTAATTGGGCTTCTGGGAGGCACATATACATTTTTAAAAATCACTTTTTCAAAATTATAAGTTGTTAGTTCTAATTGGGATTTAAATGCCCAATTAAGTGTAGGTGCACTTTGGAGGTCCTAAAATACCTAATCAAAACCTCATTGTCTAAAAACACTGAGTTGATTGTGTGGGGGCCCCAAGACCTAGCCGATATTGGGACCCCTGATTATCACTACGTTTGGTAAATGCAGGCTTCATGATATGCTAAGGGATAAAAGTATGCTTCTTAAAGCATGTTCAATGGATAGATCTCATAACCTATGCATGGATTTAAGCTTTCCTAACACTACATAATAGTGAGGCTGGGGGCTTAGACCCAGTTAATTTCTAGCCCTTGATTTACATTGAATGATAGGGAGAATAAGTCTACTAACCTAATCAGAGACTATTCCTTGATTAACAAAGGATGTGCTTGGGCCCTACTAATAGACTTGGTCTAGGTTTAAACCTTAACCACCATAGGACTAATTCCATAAAACCTATATAGTTAAAAAGCCACGATTGGCTTAGAAACCCAACAAACAAGAGGCTATACTTAATCATACGTTGAAGTTTGATTAGGTCTAGGATACTTAAACTAATTTTGGTAAACACCCACTCAAAGGAAAAAAATTTATTAACACTAGAAAGTTTATAAATGAACACCAAATAACTAATCAGGGGTTAGAATCTTGATTAGGTATAGAAGCTTGGATTTTTAAAAATAACCTATAGCAAACTTAACTAGAGAAAAAACAAGTTTTTTGATAAATCTCCAAGTGTGATGAATGGATCAAACATTCACTTTAGGACCAACTGTAAAATATGAAACTTTATTGCATGAGCTTGGTCATCATTATGAGATAAATTTAGATTTTGATTCAACATGCAAACCAAAATAACCCCTAGAGTGGATTGAGAGAGTAAAGCAAATAATATTTTTGAAGACAAACTAGGAGGTAAAGACTCATCTTTCACACTAAGTTCTTTATATGAAATTGTATTGCATGGGTGTGGTCTATCCAATAGAGGTGATCATGGTATCCAATTTAACACACAACTGATACAAGCCCTAAGGAAACTTGAGAGCATTGAGAAAAAACTAGTTGTGAGCACAACCAGAATCAAAGAGGCAAAAATGAGGGTTCTTGATTTTGGAGCAATTAGGGTGTGTTGTGAAAGCAACAACAAATGGAGACTCTAATGGAAAATACTCCTAAGTATTTTTTAAATAGATCAATAGGTCTACAAAACCAAAATATCTAGCTGAGATAGTGCATGGAATTTGAATGAATCCAAGAGAGGAAGAGAATGGATTGGCTACATGATTAAATTTGATATTCCTATTTACTCGGTGTGTGAAAATGAGTTTGTTACCATGTCATGGAACATGTAAAGACTAGCTACTATCACTCCAACCCTTGAGATAGTGAATTTTACCTTGAGAATGTTTTCTTAGACATTACTCTACTACCATCTAGTTGTCCATAACCTTGATGAATATATTTTGAATCTCACTTAAGGCTTTACTCTACTGATGGTCGGGTGTCCATAGTCCTAGTAAAGACTGCCTAAATCACCTAAGAATTCATTTATTTGGAAATTGATTTTGATTTTTATTTACCTATTCTCTTTATTTTTTTATTTTAACATATCAATTATGGGTTTGGGACCATAATGAAAAATTAAACATAAAACTATAGATTTTTCACCCTATGTTTTTATCATAGTAAATTTATCCAAATAAACCTAGAAACCATTAAAATTTGATTTTTGTATATGGTTTATGTTGACTATTTTGACCACAAGTCAAAATAGGACAACCCCCTATAGTCAAAAACTCATATTGTATATGGTTTATGTTGACTATTTTGACCACAAGTCAAAATAGGACAACCCCCTATAGTCAAAAACTCATATATGGGTCTATTATGGTCCTTTAGGGTGTGCAATAGTCTTATTTGATGTTATTTAATGTGTCATTTACATTAGTCATATTCATCTTTAGGCCTATGTCACTTAAGGGTCATATTTGGGCCATTTATGAGGGTGGTATAGTTTTCATAGGTTTAAAAGTGTTATAAACTCCCTTAAAACATAAAAAAATTTATGTACTTGTCATTATTGTGATTTATAACTAAAAATTTATAGGTTCCTAATTGAAATCAAGAAAATAAGTGAAAAAAAGGAGGTTTTGGCGGTTGTTTAGCCTATAAAGGAAAGTGGCCCATGTGTCAAGATTTTGTAATGTCTCTTAAAATTACATGAACAAATTTTAACACTTTACCAAATTTTTAATGCATAAAAATGGCTTAAAATAGTTATGTTCCTCCATCGCTCCACTAAACATGCAAAACTAGTTGATAAGTTTCTTCTTCTTATAGCCAGTAGGAGAGGTTTTGATTAAAACTATCTTGTGGGGTGATATTAAAATTATTTCACTTTACATTAATGGAAATATTTTGAATTATGGTTTTCTATGCCTTATGAACCATCATTTATAAGTTGATTGTCTCATTCTACATTTGAATCCCCATACCCTGTAAGTTTTCTTCTTGTATGAGATTTTTCATATAATCTAATTAGTGAAATTAATTATAAAGGATGTGGACTCAATTTTTTCATGGTTTCCATATTTAGTTTCATTTTTGGATGTGATTTAATGAAGTAAACAACTCGAGTAGTAGGTTGAGTACACTAATGGACTTGTAGCCAGGTTTCACCAATTACAGAAGGTTTCTTTCCCTGTAGTGGTTTTAGATGAATTTAATGTTATATGTTTCATGATTTTTATTTAATTAAAATCACCCCCTTCCTTTAAATCTTAGTTTCAAAGGATATCATTAATGAAACTATAGTCAAACATGGAACATATTCAGACTTCTCTACATATATTCACTTACATTTATGGTGAGTAAGGTGTGATAAGGTTTGATAACATTCATGGAGAGTATATGAAGAGTATTAATGTGTTTAACATATCATTATAACATTATAAATCAAGATAATCTCTCCAAATTACATATGATTGATTGTGACACTTGTTCTTCTCTACACACAACCCTACACCATTAATGTGCATCTACAGGTGCCTCACAGGAGAGTAAACACATTGGAAGGAAGCATATAACTTATTTTAAGTCCTCATAGGATTAATAAGATAAATTTTAATTATTTTATGATTAATAGGAATGTTTTTTGAATAAACATACTCACAGTACCCATATCTCACTCTCACTACCTTATGTCACACCAGTATATGCACCTACAGGTCTCCATAGAGATCTAAGAAGATTGAATACAAAGAATGAAACTTATTTATACCTTCATTAAGGTCTTAATGTGTTAAGGTTGACATGATAATTGGAAAATATTCATGAGAATCATGCTCCCAAGATTGATAAAATGACTTTAGGGACACATTACCTTAATCCCTTTGAAACATAGCCTTGATCATATTTGGTGCCATCATGGAATGTTTGATATGAGGTATAGACATGTCTAAATGACTCCATATTTTATCCATAATGTAGGGTTAATAAATTTATAAAATAATAGAGGTATTTTTCAATATATCATGATGTTAGGAGGCCTCCATTCCATACAATCTTTCACTACAGGTTTTCAATGTTTTCTATAATGCTTGGAACTTCAAGTGTTCTCATAGTCCAAGATAGTAGAATAAAAGAATATCCTCATGGTGTTTTTATTAGAGTTAAAATTTAATTAATTTCTCAAATAAAATTGAGATGAGTGAAATTATAGGGTTTGAATTTTAATATCCATCTATAGGCACACCTTTACCCTAAAAAGTGTCACCTACAGTCAATTGTAGTGTGGCAATGTAAGTTGAATACAACAGTGGGTGTATTCATATAGTTATAATAATTACATGAGTATATATCGCTCATTAAATTAGACTAAAATATTTAAATATAGATTATGAATTAAAATGACTATTCATTGAAACCTACAAGTCTCTTTTGATCCAAAAGTAGTAACCTACAATCAATCGTAGGGTGACAGTACAACTTATGATAGTCTTATTTTATCATAGGTATTTGAATATGAAAGGAGTTAAATTTAGATTTAATGTAACCTTGATGAATTAAAGGAAATAATATAAACTTTATTCAAGTTTTATATGTTAATAGACACCTACAATCTTACCTCTTTTCTGAGTAAGCATACAATTTGCCAATCAAGTCTAGGCATGTGTTGGAGATGGTTGAAGAGGATAACATACATGATGAGGAGTTTTAAAATGTTTTTAATACCTTAATTATTATTATTAAATCCTCATGATATTTTAAATGTATTCAAATAAGTTAAATATTAATCTCAAGCCTTTACATACAACCAAACTTGCAATACTTACATAGTTGGGGTTACTCAGAGTTTGTATTCGATGTTTAGATTAGTTGAGGGTGTTATGATTATGGTATAACCTTAAAAATTGGCATAGATTACCTTCATGACTTAATTTAGATACCCATGTCATTTTTTTTCTTTATTATATAGGTTAGATACCCTCTATTCTATCTCAAACATAAGGTACTCCAAGAAATCAAGTCTGGAGGCTTGAGAAGTGGGTGATAAGGGGAGGTGTCAAGGAAGATTTTAGAGTTGAAAGGAAAGTTTGAAAGGTGATAAATACAGGTATAACTATATATAATACCTTTAAACCATAAAAAATTGCACAAGTTAAGTTTCAGCATCAAGGACATAGTCATGCCTTTAGGCCTTGACTAGGCTTAAAACCCTAAAGAGGTGTAGTCATCACTTCTAACACCAAGTGAACATTTAAATTCATTGGGTCACCTTCAAATAGGGATATAAGAGTGTCTAAAGTATAGATTTCAAACTTAGCTTAAATAAACTTATGCCTACACATAATTCCTTAGAAATCTCTAGAAGCCATCCTTGAAAGCTTGCAACTATATAGACATCTAGCATGGAAGCCTAAGGAGTTGGGGAATGTTGAATAGGGTAACAAGTAAGGTTATAGTGTAATTTTTTGGAGGATTAGATGTTCAGATTATATGATAAATCCTTAAGATCCAAAACATCTCAAAACCCTCTAAAACCCTTGTTGATGACCCAATGGAGAAAACAAATAAGGAAATGCATTTAGGAGAGCTAGAATGACTTGGGAGATGATTAGAACTTGTAGAGGACTCCCAAAGTCTCTTTCCCATCAGATTTGATTCTTCCCTATTTGTATAGACATGGTATAAAACTAATTTCTTTGATATATTTGTGTGTTGTGAATGTACAAAAGGATTTCAAGAGATGTAGATCACTTTGGGAGATATATTATGACCTAAGATAACCTCCCATGTCCATTTATTGACTCATCTAAACTCACAAGTATATTTGAAATTACCTTCATCTCAACCAGTCCAAACTGACATAGTGAACAAATAATGATCACCAAGTAATAAGGTGAAAAATATAAATGGGAGGAATTTCAAAGGTCTACCTAATGAATCTAGGGACATGAGGACTTTTGAAAAGTGTCACATCATCCTTTGTATGGATTGGTTTGAGAAACTAAAGCACACCTTGGTGCCAAGTGTGAAAGGTGAGTGAAATAAGGGTGATTATGACTTCAGGGAGTGATAACTAATGTCAAAATTAATATCAAATATCAAGGTTATATCCAATGGATTTTGTAACATGTTTATAACTACTCCCTCATAATGTAATCATGTTATTTATTCCTAGTCTACTTTGGAGTGCTCGTGGAAGGTTAAATGATGAGGATAGTTTCAAAAAACTAGATGAGAGACTTTTATGCCAAATTTGGGGAGTTTTATGCCCTTGAGGGACATTTTTCCAAATATACCTTTCATGGTCTATCTCTTAATTCATTATTATATAGATATAACTCCTCTCACCTTGACAAGTGTTTTTGTGCATCTTAGACTTCATTCTTCTCTATCCTCTCACATTTTATAAATAATAGCCATTTTGGCTCTTCTAAACTAATTCCATACCATGTATGGTAAATCCCTACTAGTTTTATCTTGTACTATACCTTTTAACAATAAATATTATCTATTTTGAGTTCATATATCATATTTTAAAATTATGTGAAGAGATGTATAGTGAATAACTAAGTGATATTCATATATCCTTACTTTCTCTCAATCCTTCCATGTTTGATTCAAGTTGTTCCTCTCTAGTAGGTCATATAAAATGTTTTCAAGTGTATGGGTTTATTTTCAAGTGTAAAATTATCCATAGTGTCTAAAACTAATCTATGGTTCACTTACCTTGGATATTCCTCATGCATATCACCTCCATATTGAAATACTAATGTTAGAGAATTCTAGGACTTTGAAGCTAGTGTTGTAAGTCTTGTTTTTCAGTGAAAGAAGTATGATGATATTGTGTAAATCCCTATATTTTATCATCCCCTTAGATTATATTTATTTTATGCATACGTCTATCCATTTTCTCACAAGTAAATAGTTAGTATAGGTGATAATCACTTCAAGGTAAATTCATGGAGCTAACCCTTAAACCTAGAGGTATACTTCTACTATAGGTAAACCCACATACCTATAACTATTCCCATGTTTCCCAAATCTGGAGGAGGATTTAAAAACCTCCTTTAGGGTGATATATTTGGTGACAACATTTTTGGCATGCTCGGTGAGACCAAGGTCCAAGAGAGTGGAAAGATTATCGGTGTGTCTTTCCTCTAATCAGATTTTAGAAGCAAGCAAAATAGCACTAATGGTGACTTTGAATGAAATATTCTAGTTGTAAGCACCCCAAGTATCCTTTATTATATTTTTTGATAATTTCTTATATCTCATTTGACCTATAAGGTTGATATGAATATCTATGGTGAATATCCCTAATATGAACTCCCCTATCAACCTTGCTATGAACCATGTTATACCCCTCAAACAACCCTATCAAAATGGTTACCAATATTATGATCCATGGCATCCCCATGGCCATTATTTTCCTTATCCATAGGTACATCATGTTTTTGGATAGTCGTATGAGGAAGGATACCAATAAACCTATCAAGAATTGTCTTCCTATCAATCCCAATATGACTCCTACCAACCATATCATGATGCCTATCAACCTCAAGAAGATTCTTATCAGTCTTGTGACAAAGAATCAGATGATCCAAATAATTTTACACAAATATAATATAAGATAAGATATGAACTCATGGTACCAAAAATGGAAGCCCTTCATATACCCCAATATCACATTCCTCTTCCTCCATCAACCCCATCTTATATCAAATCTTTGTTGACACTCATACCAAAGCTGCCAGTAATGAAGAATGGATGGGAACATGGGATGATAAGTTTGATGTACTCCATAAATATGAGATGGAATGGTTAAGAAGTGTTACTCAATGTTATATGAACTTGGCAAAAAAGTTTTCTCAATGCTCAATAAATAGGCTAAAGATGTGGAAAGAAAAGGAACTTGAAATTGAAAATGATACTAATAGAGATCCTCAAGTAGACTATTATCAAGGTAAAAAATTTATTGAAATAGGTGTTTTTCCTTTTAACCAACCCAAATTATCACTTCCCCATGAGCTTACTTGAGAATTATTTTTTCCTAAATCTATTAATAATCCCTCCACCACACCTCATACCTCATCTCTAAACCATGATCCTATCCATCAACCTCCCACCTCATCCCTTATTGAAAAAGAGCCCATTTTTAGGGAAGTAAGTGAAGAAGAATAAGAAAAATCCATAGCTAATCAAGAGGATGTCATGAGTAACTATGAAGAGGAAATCACCATAGGGGCTTCCCTTGGTGAACAAAGTGAAATCCCATCTTCTTGAGTGAAGAGAAAAACATTGAAGATTCTGTTACACCTACCCATGAAGAATTTGATCAAGGTATGAAAGGAGAAGTACTTGATAAAGACCCCATACCTATTGTCCATGATGAAATAAATCTTGAAGATGACAGTCATGAAGAAGAATACTTATGGAAAAAGTTTCATTTCATAAATTAGGAGTTTGAGTAACTAAGTGATTCAACTTATTCTCCTAATAAGTACACACCTAATCATGATTTTGTTGATGATCATAACAAGCATGAGGTTGAGTGTGATATCAAGAATGAAGGTGAAATTTAAGTCACTATTCAAAAAGATAAAGTAATAGAAGATATTATCCTTGAGGAAAATTAAATAAGTCAACCTAATGTTGAACAATCCTTAAATGTATTGGAACATAAGGAAGATCAGCTTGATGACCTCATATATCAAGGAGATAAAGTTGAAGAGGTAGGGGTTCTAAAAGACAAGGAGAACAAACATGATTAGTAGATACAAATGAAGCTTTTCCAAGAGATTGAATAACTTTTCCAAGTTTAGGTCCAAGTAAATGAGAAAGTAGAAAAAAAAATTCCATTGATGATAATGACCAATATTTGGGTGGACTATGCAAAGCTCCCTGATGAGCTTGAATAACTTACAGCTGAAAAGAAACATGATCTTATTAAAAGCACCATGGAAACTAAGAAGGTATGTCTTGTTGAAACACCATTGGAGGTTGTATTTGAGGATTATTATGATAAATTTGAGGATATTTTAATGCAATAGGAGTTAATTTTCATAGTTGACCTAGTTGTAGTTGCTTTGATTTCATTGAACATAATGCCAAAGAGGTTGGCAAACACTATGAAAAAGATGGAGGCATCAATGCCAAGGTTTAAAAGGCTACATGCCTCATTCACTAATTCATTCCATGAATCAATAAAGGCTTAAAATTTCCCCTTTGACCTAGAAGGAAGACTTTCTTTTAGGTTAGTTTGTTTTTGAATTAGTTAGTTTGGTTTGTGTGTGTGTGTTTTATAAGTGCTCATGAAGCACAAGTGTGTGGCATGTTGTTTTGTGTCTTGTTATTGTTATTTATTATGTTTTACTCTATTTAAAAGTTAATTTAAATGTCATATATGTTCATAGGTGACTCCATAACCCAATGGATAGGAGAAGTCCACATGTCTTAGGCATAACAAGCATACCACCCTTGGAAATCGCGAAGAATGTTGATTATTTTGACCACAAGTTAAAATAGGTCAACCCCCTATAGTCAAAAACTTATATATGGGTCTATTATGGTCATATAGGGTGTATCATGGTCTTATTTGATGTTATTTAATGTGTCATTTACATTAGCCATATTCATCTTTAGGCCTATGTCACTTAAGGGTCATACTTGGACCATTTATGAGGGTGGTATGGTTTTTCTAGGCATCCAAGTGTTATAAAATATCTTAAAACATCTAATATGTCATGGAATTATTATTATTTTCATCTCTAACTAAAAACTCAGAGGTTCCTAATTGAAATTAAGAAAATAAGTGAAAAAGAGGAGGTTTTGGTAGTTGTATGGCCTATAGAAGAAAATGTCACGTGTGCCAAGCTTTTGGAATGGATATTCAACTTACCTAAACTCATTAAAATTATTTAAAATATTTATAATGCTAAAAAATGGTTTAAAACCATTATATTCTACCATCACTCCATTAGACATATAAAATTGGTCAATAGGTTTCTTTTTGGCATGGCTAGTAGAAGAGGTTTTAGGTCAATTGCTATTATGGGGTGATATTACACTCATTATAATTCACATTAATGTAAATATTTGGAATAATGTTTTCCTATACCTTAGGAACCATCCTTTATAAGTTGATTATCTCATTTTGCATAATAATCCCCATACCCTACACATTTTCTTCTTATACAATCTTGTCCGTACAATCCAGCTAGTGAAATTGCTTAAAGAGGATGTGGAATACTTTATTTCATAGCTTCCATATTTCTTTTCATGTTGGAGGTTATTTCATGAACCAAATAGCTCAAGTTTTAGGTTGAGTAAATTAATGGACTTGCAGTCAGGTTTCACCAATTATAGAAGGTTTATTTCCCTATAGTGGTTTTAGATGAATGTGATATGATATGTTTCATGATTTCCATGTCATGATAATCACCCCATTCCTTTAAATCTTAGTTTAAAAGGAAAACATTAATGAAGCTATAGTCATACATTGAATACAATTAGACTTCTCTGCATATATTCACTTACAATCATGGTGAGTGAGGTGTGAGAAGGTTTGAGAACATTCATGGAGATTAAATGAATATTTTTAAGTTGTTAAACACCTATTTATAACATTATCAATAAATATAAGATTTCCAAATGACATATGACTGATTGTGACACTTCTTCTTCTCTACACACTACCTTGTACCATTAATGTACATCTACAGGTACCTCACATGAGATCAAACATGTTAGAAGGAAGAATTTAACTTATTTTAAGTCCTTATAGTTAGATAATATCAATTTTAAGTATTTTAGGAGTACTAGGATTGGTTTTTAAATCAACAGACTATGGAAACTTCCCATATCTCACTCTCACTACCTTGTGTCATAATTGCATATGCACCTACAAGTCTCAACATAGATCTAAGAAGATTGAATATAGAGGTTAAAACTTGTTTAGACCTTATTTAAGGTATTGAAGTGTTAAATGTGACATGAAAATATTTGTGAATAATGGAGTATAAAATAGTCTTGATAATCATGCTCACAAGATTGATAAAATGAATTCAGGGATACATTACCTTAATCCCTCTAAAATCAAGCCTTGATCATATTTGGTGCCATCATGGAATGGGTGATATGAGATATATACATGTCCAAATGACCCCATATTTTATCCTTAATGTACAGGTAATACCTTTATAAAATAAGAGAGGGTTTGGTCAAAAGAGAATGATGTCCATTCCATATAATCTTTCAATGCAAGTTTTCAATTTTTTCTATAGTGCTTGGAACTTCAAGTGTTTTCATAGTCCAAGATAGTAGAATAAAAGCATATAATCATGGTAAGTGTCTTTATTTGATTTATAATGGAATTAATTTCATAAATAAAATTTATATGATTGAAATTATAGGGTTTTAATTTGAAGATCCATCTATAGGCACACTTTTCCCTCAAAAGTGTGTCACCTACAATCAACTGTAGTATGGCAATGTAAGTTGAATACAATAATAGGTCTATCAGTGTAGTTCTAAGAATAACATGAGTATATTTTAATCATTTAATGAGACTAAAATATTTCAAGATAGCTTAGACATGAAAAATACTATACATTAAAACCTACAGATGTCTTTTGATCCAAAAGTAGTCACCTACAATCAACTGTAGGGTGATAGTGCAACTTATGACAGTCTTATTTTATCACAAGTATTTTATCAGAGTTGTTGCCAAAATCTGGATAATGCGAATGAAATGGAGACGTGATCACACGAGATGAAGCAAGTGCACACCACATAGATGCTAAAGCAATTTGAAATTATACAAGAAGCTAAATTGCACAAGACAAAATGGAGAAAACCAAAATCTGACTAACATGAGATGGCCAAAGTGAGGAATACATATAGGAGAGTATGTAAGTAACTCCTCCACAAAAGGTGGACAAGGCACCCCAAGAATAGACTGTAACTCCTCCATGAAAGGTGGTGACAAGGTGCTAAGAATAGAGAAGTAACTCCCATCAAGGGAGTTACTTATGACATTCTTATGACACCTATGACATATCTATGACACACACCTCCACATAAGCTAGCCTATCCCACAAATGTAGGAAAACTCCAAGTATGCACAAGAAATACAATTTCCCTAATTAAAAAATAGGGAAAAATAAAAACCTACACTAATACCCCCCATAAGCGCAACTTAGGTGGGTAGTGTGGAAATATAAAATGGGTCTCGGCAACTAGGCCTGATGAGGTACCCATGTACAAATGCAATCTCCCATAAGATAGAGAAAAGGAGAAAAACCATAGGAAAAAAAACTCTCCCCCAAAAGAGAGACATAAAAGAAAGAAGAAGCTAGTGGGCCCCCCCTGAAGATGATGTTGTTACAGATGTAGACCACACCCCAAGAAGAGCTCATAGATGAATGAACTTGCTCTCAATGAAAGGTTTGGTGAAGATGTGTACAACCTGATCCAAAGACTAGAAAAATATCAAGTCAATGACCTGACTATGAATAAGCTCCCTAATGAAATGCATGTGAATCTCTATGTGCTTGGTCCATTGGTGCTGAATTAGATTCCTACAAATTTGAATGGTGCTCTGGTTGTCACAATAAATGATGGTGGGCTGCCTAATAGGAATGCCAAACTTAGAAAGAATCCCCTAAAGCCAAATAGCCTCAGTAGCTGCATTAACAACTCCCCTTTACTCTTCCTCTATGGATGATATAGCAATAGCATTCTACTTCTTGCTAGACCAACTGATAGGACCTGAACCTAGAGAGAAATTGTAACCAGAAGTGTACTTGAGAGTCTATGAATTACCAGCCCAGTTTGAATCTATATATCCAACCAAGTCAACCTCTATGCCAAATCTGTAATGAATCTTGTATCTATGTGAACCCTATATGTAATGCAAGATCCTCTTAGTTGCTTTCCAATGCAGCTCATGAGGTTCCTGCATGAATCTGGAGACAAGTCCCACTGTATATGATATGTCAAGCCTAATGTGAGTCAAGTAGATGAGACTACCAACAAGTTGTCAATACCGAGTGGTATCAACCAATGGTGAAAAAAAATCAGCCTCAAGCTTAACTCCTGATAAAAAGGGAGTCGAAGATGGCTTGCAATCAGCCATGTGAAACTGAGCCAATAAGTCAAGAGCATACTTAGGCTATGCAAGAAAAATCCTTGAATCTGACTGTGAGATCTCGATGCCAAGGAAGTAGTGCAACAAACCCAAGTCTGTCATGTCAAATATATCCTAGAGAGATGCCTTCACCACTGCAATAGCCGATGAAGAGCTCCCAGTGATCAAAAGGTCATCAACATATAGAACTAAAATCAAGAGCGAATCATCCTACAGCAAGAAGTAGACATTGGGATCAGAATGGCACCTAGTGAAACCCGTTGTGAGAAGGAATGAATCCATCTTGGCATACCAAGCCCGAGGGTCCTATTTGAGGCCATAGATAGATTTCCTAAGTCTACATACTAAGGAAGAATCTTGAATAAATCCTGGCAGCTATTCCATGTATATCTCCTCCTTTAGGTCTTTGTGAATAAAGGCACTCTTCACATCCATCTGATGCACATCCCAACCATGTGTTGTGGCAATAGCCAAGGTGAGTCAGATAGAAGTCATCTTTGTAACAGGTGAAAAGGTCTCTGAGTAGTCAATGCTTGCCACCTATGAGAAACCCTTGGCGACCAATCACGCCTTGTACTTATCAACTGACCCATCTACTGCAAACTTGGTCTGATATATCCACCTACATTGAACCATATTTCTTCCCTTAGGAAGTGAAGTCAAATCTCAAGTTTGATTTTTGATTAAGGAAGAATATTCTTCCTCTATAGCACTATCCCACTCAGGTACCCCAGATGCCTCTCGAAAAGTCTATGGATCTAAAATTGAAGCAAAGAAGGCATGTGGATCTCTCTGAAAATCCCCCCTAATACATATGTCATCTACAAGATCTCCTGCCCAAGTGCCAACACTCTCAAGTGTCTATCTGGCCCAAAGTGGGCTAAAATTGGGTGAGTCAGGTGCTAACTCCTCATCCTTTGATTGACTAGAGGTGGATGACACTGCATCACTATCCTCGCTGTCTGAACTCAAAGAAGAAGATGTCTCTGGCTTAAGAACCTATTGTGGTTGATCTGAATCTAATGAGGAATCATCATGAATAAGTAGATCCGATGAGGGAGAAGAAGTGTCAAGTGTTGAGTCTCTAGGACCCTCCTAAAAATGGACACTTCTCTCGATGAACAACTCATGAGTGACTGGATCTAGAAGGTGATACCCCTTAATACCATCTAGATATCCTACAAAGATGCAAGGCTTAGACTGACATTCCATAGCTTTGTGTTTCTTCTTCAGAATGTGGGCCATGGCTGGGGATCCAAAAACCCTAAGGTTCTCAACATTAGGTTTCCTTATATGCCAAGCTTCAAAGGGTGTTATCCCTTTCAAAGCTTTGTGAGGAACCCTGTTTTGGATGTAGCAAGCACAATTGATGGCTTCAGCCTAGTACTATGGTGCTAAGGATTTGGAGTGCATCATACAGCTACCCATCTCTTTCAAGAACCTATTTTTGCATTCTACAACCCCATTCTACGAAGGACTATAAGTGATTGTGCACTGCAAATCAATCCCCTCTATGGTGCAAAATTGATCAAACTTAATGCTGACATACTCCCCTCCATTATTAGTTCGAAGAACCTTGATGGATTTCTCACTCTGTTTCTCAGCAAGAGCCTTAAAGTCTAGAAAATTTTCAAGCACTTCAGACTTTTGTTTGAGAAAATATATCCAAGTGTACCTAGAGAAATCATCAATGAAAGTGAGGATGTACTTGGCCCTTGTGAAAAATGGTTTGGGAAAGGGTCCCGATACATCACTGTGGACTAACTCTAAAGGTTGTGAAGCCCTCCAAGCTTTGCCTTTGTCAAATTTTGCTTCAGGATGCTTCCCAAGGGAGCACCCCTCACAAAGTCTTTTTGAGAATTGGACACGAGGCAAGCCAATGACCATGTCATTTTTGCAAAGTTGCTCAAGGTAGTGGTAGTTTAGGTGGCCAAACCGCTCATGACACAATTTGCTAACTCCATCTAAATGAGTTAGCAATGCTGTTGGAGAAGAATATGATGCAAAATGTGAGAAGGTGTAGAACCTTGCTTGGTGATCTGCCCTACCCACTGCCACTGTAGTATCACTATGCAAATCCTGAATAACCATTGAATCTGGTGAAAACTCAACTCTCATGCCTTGACCAATGTGAGTGATTTGGTATACTGATAAGAGATTGGCTAAAAGAGAAGGAACACTTAGAACATTATTGAATGTTCCTCCTTCCATTTCAACTAACCCTCTTCCTGCAATAGAAACTAATGTGTTATCACCCAAACTAATTGAAGTCATGCTACAATGCTCTAAAGATGAAAACTCAACTAGTGAAGAGCCCATGTGGTGAGAAGCACCTGAATCAATGACCCATGTTGATGTAGAAGCTGTAGTAGCTATAAGGGCCTTGCCCTTTTCTTTCTCCTTACCCTTGCCTTTTGCCTTAGTAGAATCTTGGGCAGATGAATTCTGGTTGATGGACTCAGGAACACCTATGTTGTGCTTCTCTAGAAGATGAGTTAGGTGATCTATTTGTTTCTTCATGCATTTGTGTTCATCATGCCTTATCTTTTTACAATAGGCACACTTAACCTTCTCCTTCTTAGGTTTAGCATTGGAAGAGGAAGTCTCAGTGTTGTTTTTGGCAGGATTGTTGTTTTCTTTCTTCTTCTCCTAGTCCTTGTTCTTTTTCTTCTTCTCCTTTGTTGAAGTCTTATCCTTACCATTTCTAGCTATCAAATCTTGGGGTTGAGTAGACTTCATTGTGCCCATTTGAATTAGCTTATCTTACTCCCTAGTCAAGTTGGCAATGAATGAATCCAAAGAAGACATTTTCCATGTAGTGCCAAGGGCATTTTTTGTGACATGGAAAGTGGAGACAAAGACTGAATAGCTTGGACATAACTTTGTGAGAATAGAAAGGATGAGTTGATAATCTTTCTTCTCTATCCCACATTCTTTCAATTGCAATCTAAGGGCCTTAAACTTAGTGAAGAAGTCCTATAGGGTGTCAAAGTTGCTAGGACTTAGACTTATGAGTTCGTTTTCGAGCTCATGACCTCTCATCTCATCAAGCTTCCCAAATAATTTTTCTAAGGTGTCCCATATGTCATTGGGAGTATTGGAGGATTCTAAATGGAAGAAAAGTTTTGGAGACACAGACAAGCTCAGTAATCTATAGGCTTCATCACTACGGTTGTACCACTTGACCTTTTCAGCATCAGTGTTGGGTTATACTTCAGTACCCATGGTGATCCTATACAACCCTTTGCTTCTAAGAATGATTGACATTTTAACCTTCCATTCATGATAGTTGAATGGTTTTAGGGGTTTAAGTTGAAAATAATCCATTTTAAGCTCAATTTAGGTGAATTTATGTTGATTGCAAGTTGTGATTTATGCAGAAAAGAGAATGAAAACAAAGATTTGCAAGTTTTGAAAAGCAATCACACCCCCCCAAAATATTTCCCCCCCCCCTAAATATGCAAGTGCATGCTCAAAAGATGTCAGGCTCAGCCGAGAATGCGTCTTAGAGCAATCAGTGCAAGACTAAAGCAAACAGGACGTCGGACTTAGCCAAAAATGCGTCTCGAGAGACCCAAATTTTTGGCACTTTATAAAATAGAGAATTTTTAACAAATAACAAGCCTATGATATGGAGAATTTAATTACAAACACTTTTGCAAAAAATGGTACCCAAATTTGAGCTATCGTTTACAAGATATTAAAGGTTCAATTTTCTCGTAAACTAGTGTTTTTGCAAAAAAACACTAAAACATTAAAAAAAATGTTTGTTTTGAGAGAGAAAGTGGCCTTCCAACCACTCATTGGATTTGACATAGAATGAGAAATACAAAGGAGGTTTGCGTGAGGGGGAATTGGCCTCCTGCCAACCCGGGCCTCACCCTTCGTCTTCGTAGGTTGAAGATACAAGTTTTTTTAAAAACCTCTAAATTACTCTTTTTAAAATTGTTTTCAACTTACTTGTTTTCCAGCATACTAAATGACACTGTGAAGTGATTAAAGTTAGAAAAAATTTAAAAAATCAATTATCAATGCCAGTTCAAGTCACCACATGGGACGCCAAGCAAGGAAGGGGCGCCAAAAAAAAAGGTGCTGGCAGAAAAAACAAATGAACAACAGATGTGGCAGAATGTTTTCACCAAAAACAAGGGTGCATTTCTAATTTTTTGGGCAAGAAAAGGTTATACAGTCTACAAACTTCAACGCACAGCAGGTTTGGGCAGAAAAAGACCAGAAAAATGTGTCATGTTCAGAAAAAAATAGACCTGACTTTGTTAGACACTGGGCACTGTAAAACTAATGGCGTGGCTATAGAAAGGACTATTGTTGTTGCTTGGCATGCTGGAAGGACTATTTTTGCTGCTTGGCATGGAGTTCTAGAAGCTTGGCACAGACCAGAAGAAGGTTGGCACAGAGTTGCATAAGTTGTGCCTAGACTAAATGAGTGAAGTGTTGCTCCTCCCTCTGCTCACAACAATGGCACCCAGCAGCTTGCAACAAAGTTAGCCCCTCCAACATCCAAGATGCAAACCAGATAGCAAAAATCTTATCTTTTTCTTATAGAATGACTAAAAGAAAAGAAATTCTTATACCTTTGCTAAAGCCACAATAGATCTAGACAAGATGTCTTGGCAAATTCTAACTCAGAAGTAATTTTTTAAACAAGTTTCCGTATGGATTTGCATGAGTTTTCAAAAAAACTCTACCAAAACAACAGAGTTAAGCAACAAAAAAAACTACTAAGAAATTAAAGTAAGAATTTTATAATAGCATAACCAGACACACGATTATCGGAGTGGCTCTGGTACCATATCGGAGTTGTTGCCAGAATCTAGATAATGCGAATGCAATGGAGACGTGATCACACGAGATGAAGCAAGTGCACACCACATAGATGCTAAAGAAATTTGAAATTATACAAGAAGCTAAATTGCATAAGATGAAATAGAGAAAACTAAAATCTGATTAACATGAGATGGCCAAAGTGAGGAATACATATAGGAGAGTACGTAACTCCTCCACAAAAGGTGGACAAGGCACCCCAAGAATAGACTGTAACTCCTCCATGAAAGGTGGTGACAAGGTGCTAAGAATAGAGAAGTAACTCCCATCAAGGGAGTTACTTATGACACCTATGACACATCTATGACACGCACCTCCACATAAGCTAGCCTATCCCACAAATGTAGGAAAACTCCAAGTATGCACAAGAAATACAATTTCCCTAATTAAAAAATAGGGAAAAATAAAAACCTACACTAATATATTTGAACATGAAAGGAGTTAAATTAAGATTGAAATTAACATTTATGACTTTAAATAAATAATCTAAACTTTATGAAAGGTTTGACATGCTAATATATGCCTATAGTCTTACCTCTTTTCTGAGTAAGCATACAGTCTGCCAGTCAGGTCTAGGTATGTGTTGGAGATGGTTGAAGAGGCTAACATGGATGATGAGGAGTTTTAAAACATTTTTAATTCCTTAATTATGATTATTACATCCTCATGATATTTTTATTTTAGGTAAATGATGTAAATACTAAACTCAAGCCTTAACCTATAGCCAAACTTGCAATTCCTACATAGGCAAGGTTACACATAGTTTATCTTCGATGTTTGGAGTATTTTAGGGCGTTATGATTGTGGTATAACCCTAAAAATTGGTATAGAGTACCTTCATGAATTAATTGATCTCCTTATATTATTTTTATTTATTAGATAGGGGTGATACCCTTTATTCTATCTTAGATAGAGGGTACTCCAGGAAGTCAAGTGTGTAGGCTTGAGAAGTGGGTGATAAGGGGAGGTGTCAAGGAAGATTGAGAATTTAAATGAAAGTGTGGTAGGCTGATACAAACATGGATAAATATATATAAGACCTTGAAACCATTATAAACTACATAAGTTAAGTTTAGGCATCAAGGACATAGTCAGGCCTTTAGGCCTTGACTAGGCTTAAAACCCTAAAGAGGTGTAACCATCACTTTTAACACCAAGTGAACATTGAAATGCATTGGGTTACCTTTAGATGGGGATATGAGAGCTTCTAAATCATTTAGTTTGTAGATAATCCCCATAGAGAGGTCAACCTTGGCTCAGATCAACTCAACCCAACATAGAATGCCTTAGAAATCTTGAGAAGCCATCTTTGGAAGCTTGCAACTATATGGAATTCTATCATGGAATCCTAAGGAGTTGGGGAATGTTTAATAGGGTCACAAGCAAGGTGCTAGTGTAATTTATTTGAGGATTGAATTTCAAGATTATATGATCAATCCTTAATAACTAAAACATCTCAAAACCCTTCAAAACCCTTGTTGATAACCCAATGGAGAAAAAAAAGAAGGAAAGGCATATAGGAGAGATATAATGACTTGGGAGATGATTAGAAATTGCAAAGGAATCCCTAAGGCTCTTTCCTTTTAGATTTGCTTCTTCCTTGTTTATACAGATAGGGTATAAAACTAGTTTCATTGATAGATTTATGTTTTTTGTAGGTACAAAAGGGTTTAAAGAGATGAAAATCACTTTGGGAGATATATTAGGGGCTAAGAAAAACTCCCATATACATTTCTTACCTTATCTAATCTCACAAATATCGATGCAAGTACCTTCATCTCAACCAGTCCAAACTAGCATAGTGAACAAAGAATGATCACCAATTGAGAAGGTGAAAAATCCAAATGAGAGGCATTTTAAGGTCTACTTTATGAATATAAAGGCATGAGGACTCTTGAAAAGTGTCACATCATCCTCTATATAGATTTGTTTGAGAAATTTAAGCACACCTTGGTGCCAAGTATGAAGGGTGAGTGAAAGAAGGGTGATTATGATTACAAGTAGTGATAAATCATGTCCAAAATAATATCAATGATTAGGGTTATATCCAATGAATTTTGGAGCATGTTTATAACCCCTCCATCATAGTTCAATCATGTAAGCTATTCCCATTATATTGTGGAGCACTCATGGAAGGTCAAATGATGAGGATAATTTTAAGAAACTAGATGAGAGACTGCTACACTAGATTTGGGAAGTTTCATGCCCTTGAGGGACATTTATCAAAATATACCTTGCATGTTATATATATTATTTCCTTATTTTTTAGATATAACTCCTCTCAGCTTGACAACTATTTTATGGCTCTTAGACTTCATTCTTCTCTCTCCTCTCTCACATTCTATAAGTAGTATCCATTTTGGCTCTTGTAAACTAATTACACACTATGTATGGTGAATACCTATTGGTTTGATGTTGTAATTTACCTTTGAACAATAAATTAAATCTATTTTTAGTTCATCTATCATCTTTTCAAAATGTGTGAAGAGATGTATAGTGAATAGCTAAGTGATATTCATGTATCCTTGCTTTCCCTCAATCTTTCCATGTTTGATGCAAGTTATCCCACTCTAGTAGGTCATATGAGGTATTTTCAAGTGTATTGGTCTAATTTAAAGTGTACAAGTAGCCTTAGTTTTTGAAATTAATCTATGTTTCACTTACCTTGGATAGTCCTCATGCATATCACCTCCATATTGAAATGCTAATGTTATAGCATTTTAGGACTTTGAAGCTAGTATTTTAAATCTTATTTTTTAGTGAAATAAGTATGATGGTCTTATGTAAATATTTATGGTATATCATCCCCTTAGAGTATCTTTATTTTATGCATACTTCTATCCCTTTTCCCACAAATAAATAGTTAGTGTAGGTGATAAGCACTTCAAGGTAAATTTATGGAGCTAGCCCTTAAACCTAGAGGTCTACTTCTACTACAAGTAAACCCACATATCTAGAAGTATTCCCATGTTTCCCTAATGTATTTATTATATCTCAAGAACCTATGAGGTTGACATGAATATCTATGGTGAATATCCCTACTATGAACCTCCCTATCAACCTTGATATGAACCATGTTATACCCCTCAAATAACCCTATCAAAATGGTTACCAGTCCTATGAGCCATGGTATCTCCATGTCCATCCTTTTACTTATCCATATGGACATCATGTTTGTTGACAGCCTTCTGAGGAAGTTTAACAATAAACCTATCAATAAGTGCCTTCCTATCAATCCCAATATGATTCATACCAACCATACCATGATGCCTATCAAACTCAAGAAGATGCTTATCAATCTTGTGATGAAGAATCAGATCATTCCATTGATTTTACACAAAGATACTACAAGACAAGATATGAACTAATGGTACTGAAAATGGAAGCCCTTCATAATCCCTAATATCATATTCCTCCTCCTCCATTAACCCCATCTTATATCAAATCTTTTTTAACACTCATACTAGAGAAATTAGATAATGATGAATGGATGGGAACATGGGATGATAAGTTTGATGTACTCCCTAATTATGAGATGGAATGGTTAAGAGGTGTTACTTAAAGTTGTATGAAGTTATTGGAGATAGTTGAAGGGGAAGAGGAAACTCAATGGAAAATCAAAGAGAAGTTGAATTTGGCAAAAAAGTGTTTTCAATGCTTGATAAATAAGCTAAATATGTGGGAAGAAAAGGAACTTGAGTGAACATGTTGTTGTTGGAGAGCCTCAAGAAGGCTAATGGTAAGGTAAAACTTCTATTGAAATAGGTGTTTTTCCTTTTAACCAACCCAAATTGTCACTCCCCCATGAGCTTACTCAAGAAGTCCTTTTTCCTAAATCCATTCATAATCCCTCCACCACACCTCATAACTCATCTCCAAACCATGATGCTATCCATCAACCTCTCACCTCATCCCTTATTGAAAAAGAGCCCATTTTATGGAAGCAAGTGAAGAAGAACAAGGTCAAGCCATAGCTAATCAAGAGGATGTCATGAGTAACTATGAAGAGGAAATCACCATAGAGACTTCTCTTGGTGAACATAAGTGCAATCCCATCTTCTTAAGTGAAGAGAAAAACATTTGAAGATTTTGTTTCATCTACCCTTGAATAATTTGTTCAAGGTATGAAATTAATATTACTTGATAAAGACCCCATAACTACTTTCCATGATGAAATAACTCTTGAAGATGATAGTCATGAAGAATAAGACTTATGGTAAAAGTTTCATGCCATAAATTAGGAGTTTGAGAGGCTAATTGATTCAAATTCTTCTCCTAAGAAGTACACACCTGATCATGAGGTTCTTGATGATCATAACAAGCATGAGGTTGAGTGTGATATCAAGAATGAATGTGAACTTCAAGTCATTATTAGTTACAGTCATAGAAGATATTTTTATTGAGGATAATTCAATACCTCAGCTTGATGTTGAACCATCTTCAAATGCATTGGAAAATAAGTAAGATCATATTTATGACCTTATATATTAAGGAGAGAAATTTAAAGAGGTGGTGGTTCTAGAAGACAAGGAAAATAAAGATGATTGGCAACTATAAATGAAGCTTTTTCAAAATCTTGAAGAACTTATATAAGTTGAGGGCCAAGTACATGAGAAGATAAAACAAATATTTTGCATGGATGACAATGACCAAGATTGGGTGGACTATGCATAGCTCCTTGATGAGCTTGAAGAAGTTGTAGCTGAAAAGAAACTTGATCTTATTGAAAGCACCATGGAAACTAAAAAGCCATGTCTAGTTAAACAATAATTAGAGGTTGTAGTTTAAGAGTATTATGATAAATTTAAGGTTGTTGTAATGAGAGAGGAGTTCATTTTCATAGCTAACCTAGTTGTAGTTGCTTTGATTTAATTAAACATCATGCCAAAGAGGTTAGTGAACACTATGAAGAAGATGGAGCCATCAATGCAAATGGTCAAAAGGCTACATGCCTCATTCACTCCTTTATTCCATGAATCAAGAAAGGTTTTAAACTTCCCCTTTGACCTAGGATGAAGAGTTTCTTTTAGTTTAGTTTATTTTTGAATTATTTGGTTTGGTTTGTGTATGTGTTCCATAAGTGCTCATGAAGCACAAGTGTGTGATGTGTTGCTTTATGTCTTGTTCTTATTGTTTCTTGTGTTTTGGTATATTTCAAAGGCAAGTTCAGTGTCATATATATGCATAGGCGACTCCATAACCCAATGGATAGGAGAAGGCTACTGGTCTTGGGTATAACAAGCATAACAATCCTAGAAATTGCCAATAATTTTGAATATTTTGACCACAAGTCAAAATAGGTCAACCCCCTATAATAAAAAACTTATATTAGGGTCATATAGGGTGTGTCATGGTCTTATTTGATGTTATTTAATGTTTTATTCACATTATTCATATTCATATTTAGGCCTATGTCACTTAAGGTTCATATTTGGGCCATTTATGAGGGTGGTATGATTTTTATAGGTGTCTAAGTTTTCCAAACTCTCTTCCAATACCCAATATGTTAGGTACTTGTCAGTCTTGTAAGTTATAATTGAAAACTTAGAGGTTCCTAACTAGAATCAAGAAAACAAGTGAAAAAGAGGAGGTTTTGGAAATTGTATGGCCTATAAAGGGAAGTTTCATGTGTGATAAGCTTTTGTAATGTCTATTCAACTTTCCTAAACTCATTTCAATGCTTGACCATCTTTGGAATTCTCAAAAATGTCTAAAAACTATTTTGATCCTCCATTGCTTGATTGGACATGAAAAATTGGTCAACATGTTTCTTCTTAGTATGGCCAGTAGGAGAGGTTTCAGGTCAAATGATATTTTGGGTTAATATTAAACTCAATCAACTTCAAATTCATGGAAATATTTGGAATAATTGTTGCATATACCGTATAAACCATCCTCTAGAAGTTGATTGTCTCATTTTCCATACTAATCATCACACCCTACAAGTTTTCTTCTTATATGAGCTTCTTCATACAATACAATTGGTTAAATTACTTCCAATGGATTTGGATACCCCTATTTCATGGTTTTTATCTTTCATTTCATGTTTGGTGCTGATTTCATGAATCAAATAGCTGAAGTTGCAGGTTGAGTAGACTAATAGACTTGTAATCATTTTTCACCAATTATAGAAGGTTTGTTTCCCTAATTGGTTTCATATGAATGTGATGTGTTGAATTTCATGATTTTAATGTCATTAAAATCACCCCTTAATTTAAATCTTAGTTTCAAAGGATATCATTAATAAAGTTATAGTCATACATGGAACACAGTCAAACTTCTTTGCATATATTCACTTATAGTCATGGTGAGTGAGGTGTGAGAAGGTTTGAAAATGTTCATGGAGAGTATATGAAGATTATTAAGGTGTTTAACACATCATTATAAAATTATAAATAAATATAAGCTCTCCAAATGACATATGATTGACTGTGACACTTACTCTTCTCTACACACAACTTTGTACCATTAATGTGCATCTACAGGTGCCTCACAGGAGAGTAAACACACTGGAAGGAAGCATATAAATTATTTTAAGTCCTTATGGGTAGAGAATATTAATTTTAAGTCTTTGAGAAGTACTAGGATTTGTTTTTGAATCAACATACTATTCACATTGCCCATATCTCACTCTCACTACCTTGTGTCACACCTGCTTATGCACCTACATGTCTCCACAAAGATATAAGAAGATTGAATATAGAGTTTAAAACTTTTTTAGACCTTCATTAAGGTCTTGAAGTGTTAATGGTGACATGAAAATATTTATGAATCATGGAGTGGCAAATATTCTTGATAATCATGCTCACAAGATTGATAATATGACTTCAAGGACATATTACCTTAATCCCTCTAAAATATAGCCTTGATCATATTTGGTGTCATCATGGAATTGGTGATAAGAGGTCTATACATGTCAAAATGACTCCATAATTTATCCCTCATGTATGGGTAATACCTTTCTAAAATAATAGAGGGTTTATTTAAAATATCATGATGTTAGGAGGCCTTCATTCCATACAATCTTTTACTAGAGGTTTTCAATGTTTTCTTCAGTGCTTGGAACTTCAAGTGTTCTCATACTCCAAGATAGTAGAATAAAAGCATATCCTCATGGTAAGTGTCTTTATTGGAGTGATAATGGAATTAATTTCTCAAATAACATTGATATGAGTGAAAGTATGGGGTTTGAATTCAAAAATCCATCTACAGTCACACCTTTACCATCAAAAGTGTCACCTACAGTCAACTGTAGTATGGCAATGTAAGTTGAATACAAAATTGGGTGTATTTGTCTAGTCATAAGCATGACATGATTATATTTCACTCATTAAATGATAATATACATGAAAATTACTATGCATTAAAACCTACAGGTGTCTTTTGATCCAAAATCAGTCACCTGTAGTCAATTATAGGGTGACAGTGCAACTTATGACAGTCTTGTTTTATCATAGACCTTTGAACATGAAATGAGTTAAAGTTAGATTTAAATTAAACTTAATGACTTAAATTAAATAATCTAAACTTGATTCATGGTCTAATATTATAATATACACATACAGGCTTATTGATCTAGACAACACTTCAGACAATGATCTGGGCAACACTTCAAGGGACAATTTGGGCGACGGCCCTACCCCAATTGGTGGTAGAACTTTTGGGAGACATAAATTTTGCACCATAGCTCCATTTTAATCCCCATTTGAACTGTTGGAAATATAAGAATGAGGGTAATTTTTTGAGATGCAATAGAGATCTACTTGGTGGGTTTTAACTCTCTAAAACTAAATGGAACTGCCCCAAATTTTAGTTTGAGTAGTGCAGTCAAAAAATAGTAATTTCTTGAATTATGTATTATTGTAATTCATGGAATTCAAACCATTTCATCTTCATTGAGATTGGTGACCTTCCACATCTTCTTCCTACCTTCAAAAATAGGTATAAATAGATATGTAGCTCAAAAAATAAAACAAACATCTCTTCCCAAAGATAGGCATATGTTGTATCTATAATTTTGAGCAATAAGACAACTCTTCTCAGAGATAGCATTATTATTTGTGTTCTTTAAATATTCTTCAACCAAAAATTTTGGGTTTTGGATCAGTGGTATCAGAGTGGTTTTTCTTAAGAGTGTATGATCCCAAGGACTAGGTCAGACTATAGAAATCTTGGGTAGAAAATATAAGATCTAGTAAACTATCCACATGTTCACTCCAAACAACCTAAAATGGTGAATAACACCAAGACATATGATCCTTTCAAGGAAATTGTGAATGAAGCCCTCCAATATTATTAAGCATAGATGCTATAATAATTTTCCCAAATTCTCCAATAAATGTTGATGGGAAATTTTGGCTCCTCATCACATCCTTTCAGTGCCCCAACACCCTTCAAGGTTCAGGTGAATTTTGATATCCCTACATTTGAAGGAAAAATAAATGATGATGTAGTAGAAAATTGGTTGGATCAATCATATTCCTATTTTTTTAAAATAGATTCATTGATAAAGAGATCATTTTTGCTCTTTTAAAGCATCATTGCTTGTAAAAAATTAGTGAGAAGTGTACAAGAAGAGGTTCAGTACTGATGATATTGGCCTTAAGATAGAAACTACCTAGAATCATTTCATATAAGTTGTAAAGGAATAATACTACCCCATTGGAGCATATGATGATATGTATATACGGTTGCAACAACTTCACCAAGGTAAGGAACAGTCTATTCAAGATTACATTGACATTTTTCATTCCCTATCTGTGAGATTGGACATTCAGGAAAGTAAAAAACACAAGGTTATCAAATACTATGGTGGACTAAAATGGTACATATAGGACTAAATGGAACTCTTAAATTTGGGAACCCTCTATGAAGCATACAATTTCATGGTGAAGATCAAGCAGAAGCATGAAAGAAAGAATACGAATAATTAGCCTTCGAAATGGAAAATGGAATTCCAAGAAAAGTAACCCCAGAAGAGAAAGATTGGGAAATGGTGTGATTACCACAAAAGTGGAAATCACTCCAAAGAAGAATGTTGAGCCATTAAGTCCCTACTTTTTTATTCACAATCCTTAACATCTACTGCTCTACTTCATACACACCCTATAGTCAAAGAGGATGAAGAAGATATTGTAGATGTTGAGCCTGATGCCATCATTGCTTCATCATAGACCCATGAGGAAAGGCTAGATGATAAGGAAAGGTTATTTCACTCTAATTTATGGGTGAATGGTAAGCCTCCACATTTCATTCTTCGTAGTGGGAGTCAAAATAATTTAATCTCTGCTAATGCTGTGAAAAATTTAAATCTATCCATAAAGCCTCACCCAAAGCCATATAGTATTAGATGGTTGAGTCCAGGGAGAAACCTCTATGTCACCCACTAGTGTCTTCTTTCATATGCAATAAAAAAAATCCAAGATTAGGTCTTGTTTGATGTGGTCAATTTGGATGTTTGTGATGTACTCCTTGTTCAGCCATTCATGTATGATCAACATGGCATCTATGAATCAAGAACCTAAAGGATCACCCTTACTCTTAAAATGTAGTGCTATAGGGTACCTAAGGTACCACCTTTCACATCTATCCCCTTGATTAGTGCCAATAAATTCATTCTCATGGTGTTCAAGCCATATAAATCTAAAAGGGCTGATGTTGTAGCCCTGACTACATAATCAACATAACAACAGAAGCAAATGGATACCAAGCTGAGGAACTTCATGGCCTTCCATCCATAAATTGATGGTCAAATAGAAATGGTAAATAATAAATCCCTACATATTTCCACAAATAATTATCCATTATAAGTATGCACTTGTTTCTAACCCATGACACCAAATTATGTATCCATTCTATATCATTCACCTCTATTGAACACTTCAGTCATAGCAGAACAAATGGACATTGGTGAGATTGATCTATAGAGTTCTGCTCCAGTGGATGAGAATCAGATCAAGACACAAATACCACACTTTATAAAGACTCTTGATGTAATGGGTACCATTGTTTCTCAAGGAGGGAGGAATTATCTAAACAACACTTCAGGTAATGATGCAAGCAACACTTTAGGTGATAATTCGGGTGACGGTCCTACCCCAATTGATGGCCAAAATTTTGGGAGCCATAAATTTTTCACTGTAGCTCTATTTGAATCCCCATTTGAACTATTGGAAATATAATAATGAGGGGAACACTATGAGATGGTATGAATCTCTACTTGGTGGGTTTTTACCCCTAAAAAACAAATGGAAGTTCCCTAAATTTCAATTTTAGTAGTGTAGTCTAAAAATAGTAAGTTTCTAAAAATAGTAATTTCTTGAGTTTTATATTATTGTAATTCATATAAGTTGAACCATTTCATCTCCCTTGATATTGGTGACCTTCCACATCCTCTTCCTACTTTCAAAAATAGGTATAAATAGATATGTATCTTGAAAAGGAAAACATACATCTCTTCCCAGAGATAGGCATATGTTGTATCTACAATTTTGAGAAATAAGACATGTCTTCTTAGAGATAGCATTATTATTTGTGTTTTCTTGAAATATTCTTCAACCAAGACTTTTGAGTTTTGAATCACTTATCTCTTTTCTAAGTAAGCATACAGTCTTCCAGTCAAGTTTAGGTATGTGTTGGAGATGGTTAAAGAGGCTAACAGGGTTGATGAGGAGTTTGAAAACATTATGAATAACTTAATTATGATGATGAGATCCACATTATATGTTCAAGGTAGGTAAATAAGGTAAATACTAAGCTTAGGCATTAACCTACAGCCAAACTTACAATTCCTACATAGTTAAGGTTACATAGAGTTTTTCTTCATTGTTCGGAGTAGTTGAGAGTGTTATGATTATGGTATAACCCTAAAAATTGGTATAGAGTACCTCAAAATTAATTGATCTCCCCATGTCATTTTTTCATAATAAGATGGGGGAGATACCCTTTGTTTTATCTTAGATAGAGGGTACTCTAGGAATTCAAGTTTGTAGGCTTGAGAAGTGGGTGATAGGGGAGGTGTCAAGGAATCTTTGAGACTTGAAAGGAAAGTGTGTAAGGTTGATAAACACATGGATAAGTATATCCAAGACCTCTAAACCATCAGAAACTATAAAATTTAAGTTTAGGCATCAAAGGCACAGTCAGGCCTTTAGGCCTTGACTAAGCTTAAAACCTTAAATAGGTGTAGTCATCACTTCTAACACCAAGTAAACATTTCAATGCATTGGGTCACCCTTAGATGGGGATATGAAAGTGTCTAAATCTTTTAGTTTGTATATAAGCCCCATAGAGAGGTCAACCTTGGCTCAGATCAATTTGGACCTATACAGAATGCCTTAGAAAGCTCAAGAAGCCATATTTGGAAGCATGCAACTGTATGGACGTCTAACATGGAAGCTTGAGGATTTGGGTAATGTTGAATAGGGTCATAATCAAGTTTATAGTCGAACTTGTTATAATATTGAACATTAAGATTATATGAACAATCCTTAAGAGCTAAAACATTTCAAAACCCTCCAAAACCCTTGTTGATGACCCAATGGAGAAAACAAAGAAGGAAAGGCATCTAGGAGAGATAGAATTACTTGGGAGATTATTGGAACTTGTATAGGACTCCCCAGGGCTCTTTCCCATCAGATTTGCTTCTTCCTTATTTATACAGATAAGGTATAAAATTGGTTTATTTGATAGATTTATGTGTTGTGAAAGTACATAAGGGTTTCAAGAGATGTAGATCACTTTGGGAGATATATTAAGACCTAATATAACCTATCATGTACATTTTTAGCCTTAGATAATCTCACAAGTATTTTTATTATTACCTTCATCTCAGCCAGTCTAAATTGGCATAGTACACAAAGAATGATCACCAAGTGAGAAGGTGAAAACTCCAAATGGGAGGCATTTTAAAGTATTAATGATGAATATAAGGGAATTAATACCCTTTATAAGTGTCACATCATATTTTTTATGGATTGGTTTTAGAAACTAAATCACACTAGTGCCAAGTATGAAGGGTGAGTGAAAGAAGGGTGATTATGACTACAAGTAGTGATAACTCATGTCCAAAAGAATATCAATGATTAGGGTCACATCCAATGAATTTTGGAGAATTTTTATAACCCCTCCCTCATATTTAAATCATGTTATTTTTTCCTATTCTACTTTTGAGTGCTCATGTAAGTTCAAATGATGAGGATAGTTTCAAAAAGCCAACTGAGAGACTTTTATGCCAAATTTAGGGAGTTTAATGCCCTTGAAAAACATTTATCCGAATATACCTTGCATGGTATGTATCTTACTTCATGATTATACATTTATGACTCCTTATCTCAACTTTACAAGTGTTTTTGTGGCTCTTAGACTTCATTCTTCTCTCTCCTCTCTCACATTCTATAAGTAGTAGCCATTTTGGCTCTTATAGACTAATTCCACACCATGTATGGAGAAGTGTTGTTTGTTTGATGTTATACTTTGCCTTTGAATAATAAATACAATTTTTTTTGAGTTCACATATCATCTTGTCAAAATGTGTGAAGAGATGTATAGTGAATAGCTAAGTGGTATTCATTTATCCTTTCTTTCTCTCAATCCTTCCATGTTTGATGCAAGTTGTTCCACTCCAGCAGGTCATATGAAGTGTTTTCAAGTGCATGGGTATATTTTAAAGTGTAAGAGTATCCTTAGTTTCTATAACTAATATGTCATTCACTTACCTTGGATATTCCTCATGCATATCACCTTCATATTTAAATACTAATGTTAGAGCATTCTATGATTTTGAAGCTAGTGTTGTAAGTCTTGTTTTTTAGTTAAAGAATTATGATGATATTGTGTAAATATTTATAGTATATCACCCCCTTAGAGTATCTTTATTTTATGCATAATTTTATCCCTTTTCCTATTATCAAATAGTTAGTGTAGGTGATAAACACTTCAAGGTAAATTCAGGGAGCTAAACCTTAAACCTAGCAGTTTACTTATACTATAGGTAAACCCACATACCTAGAAGTATTCCCATGTTTCCCAAATCTGAAGGAGGATTTAAAAACCTCATCTAGGTTGCTATATTTTGTGATAATTTTTTTTAGATAATATATTCAAATGCCAAATATTTTACCCAAATTTGGGGTGATAGAGTCCATTCCTTCTTTGGCATTTTGTTCCATGGTCATAATCACATAAAATTAAAGTAAGCCTTTCCATCCTTTCTCTTATTAAACTCTAATTAAATTGTGTTCCCAATCAAAAAAATATATATAACATGCACAATAGCCTAAGATTTTGAAACAGATTTGGAAATAGTATCTTAAGTTAAAAATTGCTTATAGTATTTATGCAACACAATGTCACCCATGCCACCTATATACAAATCATTTCTCCTCATTATTTGACTAATGAGGAACCCATAGGTAAAAATTGATAGGTAAACCAAAAATAAATAAAAAATGAGGTCAAACCAATGACAAAAATCAATAAAAATAACAAAAGAAAGTAGGAAAAGAAAGAAAGAAATGACAAGAAGATATTTATAGGAGATTTTTAGGGTAATTCATGTCTAGAAGTAATGTTTGAGGAAATAATCATTGAAAATAAATGGGATGCCCTCATCAGTTAGATGAAATGCATTCTTGACTAGGATTTTATAATTTTGGTAGGGACCCATCCATAAGGCATCAAACTTGTTGTGTTGTCTTTGTTTCTTGTAAGACTTGTCCTAGAGAGGACTATTTCAAGGATCCAAAAGGATTTCACTTTGGATCATTTTTTAAACCAATGCTTAATGACTCTTTGGTGTTTTTTAAAGTGTATCAGAGTTATGTCAGGTTTTTATTCTAGTTGTATCATATTTAGAAAATGAGTCTCTATTTTATTATTTATTTCTAGGTAGTTTCTCATGAACTACTATGTTGGGATTATCAATTTCATAGGGAAAATAAGAAATTGGTCATAAAAGAAGTGATACAAGAATATTCCCAAGGAATATTTAATTCTAGTCTTATAAGACCACAATACAAATTTTAAAACATTATTCTAGTCCCTATGGTTCTTTTCCAAGATCTTTTTAATTACATCTAACAAATTCTTATTTGTTGTTTCAACTACCCCATTACCCTTCGAGTAATAATCAGGTGAGAACTTGAGGATTACCTAATTTTTATATGACCATTTATCAAATTGGAGATAAGATAACTCAAGTTTTTTATCACATACTAGAGTGAATGCCATCCCAAACCTAGTGATGATATGCTCTTTGAGAACATTTATTACCACATCAAAGTTGTAATTCTTGAATGCTTAAGCCTCGATCAAATATGTGAAATATTAATTTGTCATCAAAATGAATTTATGTCTCATATATGAATTAACACTGATAGCTCCAATGAATTCTAATACCCATTTTGTGAATGGTTTGACCTCAATAATTAGCTACAATGGCATAGCAAGGAAGCATTCTTTATGTGTGGTAACTTGGCAAGCATAGAAACGTATTATCTAAGCATGAGAATATTTTAAGATGTGGGGACAAATTAGTCTGACCAAAGTATCTAATGGGATATATCACTACCTAAACTATGGTTGGTTCCATATTTCTCATGAAACTAAGTACTTCAATTATTTCTTCTTTGTTTAAGCATCTTATATAAATGCCTTCATGATTTATTCTATATAGCATGTTTTATTTAATCATATAGTTTATAATATTCATGCATAATGATATCTATGAGTGCATATAAAGTGTTTTGGGAAACCATTGTTCAACAATAAATGAACTACTTCATAATATTGGTTATATTCCTTAATAACTTGCACTATATACTCCTAGCAGATAATTTATGGATCAACTTTAGCCATTGATTTACTGAGTCCTCACCCTATCACCATCTTCATTAGTTAGATTTTTAGGTCAAATTATTGTATAATAATCATCCAATTACCATGTTATTCACCTAACTCATTATTCATTAGCATTACTTTTACAACAAGGTCAGGCACAACAAGAAATACCTTTTTGTGTATGATGTCATTTATGAACTTATTAACTACTTTGACCAAAGTAAATGCATGTTTATCAATCATTGAAAATATAAGTTCAACCTTTCTTAGTGGAGAGCTCATGAAAAATATTGGTCTCTTGTCTTAGCTTCATTTATCTATGTCAAGAGAGCAACACATGAGTGTTCTAAAGTAAATTAATAAATTTAGATGGGTTATGTATAGTAAAAACTGATAAACACCAAAGTATTTACAATTTATTTTAGAAAAAACCACTTGTGCTTTGGTGGTCTATTAAATCTTAGCATCATTTTTAACATGTTGTTCAAGGGTCAGACTATTTCTGCAAAGTTTGAGATGAATTTCCACACAAAGTTAATCTTGTTGAAGAATGACTTCAACTTTTGTTTGCTACCAAGCAATATAATTTTTAGAATTGCTTCCACTCTTTTTGGGTCAATAGAGATTCATATTTCAAATATGATGTGACCTAGTATTTTTCCTTTGGTAACTCTGAATAAATACTTTTTTGAATTCAGGGAGATCCATGTTCTTTTCACCTCTATAGTAACATTCTCAAATTGGTCTTCTCATTTATTAGAAAAGACAGTTAAGTCCTCCATGTATATGAAAATACACTTGTCAATTAAATATTTGAATGTAATATATATGACACATTGGAAAGTATCACCTACATTGATTAGGCTGATGGCATCCTTTTGTATGAGAATGTACCCCTTTTTTTATAAACATTGTCTTAATTATATCTTCATAGTTGACCATCACCTGGTTATAACCTAAATATCTATCCACAAATTACAGCATTTGAGAACCATTCACTATCTATAACACTTCATCTAGTGAAGGAAATAGGTAATTATCTTTCTCTAAAGCTCTATTCATGTTATGAAATTACACACAAAGTTGTATCTCTTTATTCTTCTTTCAAATAGGCACAAGATTTACCACCCACGTTGAGTGTCTGAATAGAAAAATGGTTCTAGCTAAAAGAAAATTTTACACTTCTTAGTTTATGTTATTTTGGGTTTTTTAAAAAACACAATTAAGCAAATAAAATTATTTGAATGCAATATGATGATGTTCATAATTCAGTAATATATGTCAAGCTACAAAAATTCTCCTATTTATAAATGTGCAATAAATACAATAAAATACTTGCCAGTCAATGAAAGAAGGAATCAAATCTTAGTTCATGTTTTATTCTAGACTATTATAGTTATTTAAAAACACCTCATGACATTGAATATTTCTTGTGATCTACTCACTTTACGCTTTAACTATTTTTCCCATAAGATTTTTGCATCGATCTCAGACAATTGTGTTGATGTAAATATCCACTTTGACGTAGATGTCTAGTCTAGAATATATATAGGAAAAGATAAAAATATTTAATTGACCTACATTATCACCTATATAACTATCTGGTACCTCATAATATATCCATTTGTGCATGAGATTCAGCCAATAGGCAAAAATCCTAATCTCTTTGCCTTTGACCTCTTGTAACTTGGTAAAAATGGGTTAGCATATGATTTAAGCTAACCCTAACAACTCTAGATGTTTCTAAGTGTTGCCTACATATCTAATACTTCAAATAGGACCTAAGACTCACATGTAGTTCTCCCTCTTATGCATGTGTCTAATTGTAATTATGAAACAATATGCTTTTTCTCCTACAGTAACCCTTAGTACAAATAATGCAAGAGTATAGTTTCTTTTTGAGTGCTTCAGATATTCAATTTATTATTTTAATACAATTTAATAGCTTGAAATATAAGGTATTCATTAATTATAAAACTATTGATCAAATTACCTAGTGGTGTAATTAGACCATAACCTTTATATATAGGGATATCTTGATTTTGAATTAGGACCTAGTGGCATGCGAAAATCCAACAAAAGAATGAACAAAGGGGGTTAAACAAATGGTCAAAAAGGTGAAAGATACAAAAAATGATAAAAGGATAAGTTTTGATACTTGCATTATGTTTGGAAACTTAGGTTGATGTAATATTTCAACATGGATGTAGGTGTCCAGAGGCTAAAAATATAAAGATAATAGAAAACATAGGTAGGGATACCTAGGATACACTGGATAAAAGATAATTTGACAACATACAGTTATATAGCACATATAAAGCATTTGAAATAAGATGGAATCAAATATATTCATATGAGACTGTACCACTAGATATCTAACTCCAAGTCAAGAGATATATAGATGTAAAAGGATATGAAAACATACTATGAAACTATGTTTGTACCAAATATGGGTATCTACATTTGCCCCTCCTTTATTCTAGTAAGGCATAAAACTAAAATCACTAGTTTAAAGGAAAATAAAATGTAAACTTTGGTGTGTACAACACACCTTGTCTTCTCTTAAACTTTATTTCAACCTTTTGTCTGAACATTACTTACAATAAAGGGCATGTCACAAAGTAATCAATGTATATAATCTATATATGAAAAATAATATAAATTAACATAAATAAAAGGAATGAATAGAATACACCTATGTATGTGTTGCATAGTTATGGCTCAAGAATGTTTGGAACTAGAGAATTAGAAGGGTACTTATAACCTCATCCATCTTCTGGCTAGGAAGATGATTGAACTCACAAGCAATCAATTGGGTTCTACCCTAATGGTGTTGTATATGGAGTGGAGAGAATTGGGAGGTGATCATGCCCCCAACCTAGAATAGGAAGAGTGGTGCTTTGACCTCAAGATTATCATTTCCAAACCAGCATAACTTAAGTGTATAACCTAGTGAGACTAGATGATTTAATCACTCCAATCTATAAATATAACCAACCGTTATATATGGATAAGGCTCAAATAACAATCCAAACTAGGTGTCAGTCCATGCTATGATAAATTACATGATATAGTAACATTCTATAATGTGATAAAAATCCATGATAATCTAGTGAATATGGAAGATAGATCAATGTATGAGCATAGGGAAGGAATAAACCCTTGTTCATGCCCCCTTTCATGTCTAGTATGAATACAATAGTCTATGTAGATTGTACTTTTTGGTTTTGCATAAGTACCACTGATGTGTAATCTATGTATAATGGTAATACCAATGTATAAAATATTGACCCAAATATATATCTAAACCATAAACTATGCTTGATATCTAGATAGCTTTTTCATGACTTAATCGTAGAGGACATTTCCATAACATGCCTTCACTATAATATGGAGAATTTGAGAATTGTGTACAAATGTGGAGGAAATTTTTCTAAAACATGCCCCCACTATAATCTAGATATGTTAATTAGTAAATAAATATGAATATGTGGAATCTATGTGTCTATGACATGCCCCCACTAATATGCCCCCCTTTTGAGAGGAGGGGAAATAAACTCTTTTAGTCATCCCATTTTGAAAAGATTAAGGGATGGGGTCATGTATATGAGTGGATAGTAACCAATTTTACCCTAACAGTGTTGGTAAATGAGAATGCAACATTGTTTGGACCACATTTGTAATTTGGAGTAATGTATTTTGTGTAAGCAAAAAAAATTAGGTGTTTTTTTATATTTATTGAAAACTTGTAAAATTTATATAATGTGAATAGGTTTATTGCATGTATTCCAACACAACTCATTATTTTCAATTTGGATAATCATTACTAAATATATGTTCATTTGAAGTTATTATATAAGTTGTATATTAGGATTTTTGAATAGAAATGCCAATTTATTTTCACCTTAAACCTTTTGAAACATTGAGTTTAAGTAGAAAAACATAAGGTTGCACAGTAGAGCCCCACAACCACTATGATATGAGGTGTTATAAATAGCCCTAATCGGCTAGGATTTTGATGAACTACTAAGTAGGTTTAAGTGTGAATTAAATGGTAAATTTTAATTTTTGATTTCTTTTTAATATAATTTTTTATTTTTTATGGGTCGAAAGACACTTCCATCATAGCTTGGGATAGCTGCATTGGCATCTTGATGCTAGTGTTCTAATTTTGACATAATTATCTAAAATTTTTATCCTATGTTGACGTTGGCATATGACAATACTGTCTTTTTGAATTTCTAATTTTAAATTGTAAAACTTGAATTTTATTACTATAATATAATAGATAATAATTGTTTTTTCTTTTTTGTTTTTCATGAAGATGTACATAGTTGGGAGTTATGTCATGGTATAAATTTCCCCATGTTGGCAGAGCTATCATTAGATGCAACTGACTGGGCCATGATAGTTCATGATGGATTAGGCCATGTGGCCCACTTAGGGCAGATCCCATATTACATCCACCTCATCATAATATTATCTAAGAGGTGGAACCTGGATACTTGTACCTTGTGGATCCCAATAGGGGAGATGATAGTTACATTGGAGGATATGTACCATTTTTTTGATTTCTTATCATAGGCAAGAGAGCAAAGGTTGTAGGAGATGGAATTCATGGTTACATTTAGCAGTCCCATATATATTTCACTGGGTAGAGAACACTTGGTGTAAATCTAAGTAACATGATTCATATTGAAAACATTATTATATGTGATGTTTTATGGTTGTGAAAATTTATTTGTGTATTATTGACATCTTTTATAGTATTATAGGGTGGCACATTGGTGATATCATATCACATGTATCAGATAGTACAACACATTAAGTTGTAAGGTACCAAATATTCTTAGGGTTGTATAATACTATCCCACCTACATTAGAGAGTTGGGATGGTAGTACTAGATCAAGTACCCTTTTACATGTTTGGGCATATGAACACATTATAGTAGTACAGCCAGTTGATAGACCCTTAGGTAGATGGGGCCATCCATAGATATTTTTAGAGTGGTGGTTACTCCCCCATGGTAAACTACATCCCATGATGGAGTACTATATTATTTTAGATATATTGACATTGGATTAGATTATATGGCATTCATATAGGAAATTCATTAGGTGGCCCAAGAATGGGCATGAGATTTAGAGGATCTAAATTCACATGTAGTTGGTTAACCAGACTCCTAGTGTATATAAGTTATTTTAGTATGACCATGTTCTATGATAATTTGGTATAGAGTAGGGAATGCCATCAACACTTTACCCATGGCATCATATAGTTTAGAGTGGGCATAGGCCCAATGATAATTTAGCATCAACACCTATAGATGTAGCCCCACCTCTTGGTGATGAGAGAGATCTCATGGTTACCCTAACTATATGTGATGATGTGGGGTGTATTGATTGTTATATGTAGTGGTGAGCAAGGTCCCACTAGCCATTATTATTCTTGGTTATATTTTCCCCACCTAGTGACATTGGATTAGATTATATGGCATTCATATAGGAAATTCATTAGGTGGCCCAAGAATGGGCATGAGATTTAGAGGATCTAAATTCACATGTAGTTGGTTAACTAGACTCCTAGTGTATATAAGCTATTTTAGTATGATCATGTTATATGATAATTTGGTATAGAGTAGGTAATGCCATCAACACTTTACCCATGGCATCATATAGTTCAGAGTGGGCATAGATCCAATGATAATTTAGCATCAACACCTATAGATGTAGCCCCACCTCTTGGTGATGAGAGAGATCTCATGGTTACCCTAACTATATGTGATTATGTGGGGTGTATTAATGGTTATATGTAGTGGTGAGCAAGGTCCCACTAGCCATTATTATTCTTGGTTATATTTTCCCCACCTAGTGTCATACCTATGGCACAAGGATATACCGGGGGAGATGGAGATGGTGGTGTTATAGTAGGACCAACATCGATAAATGAGGTGGCTATTAGAGCCACATATAAGTATCATACTTGGATTTTGGATTCAACTTGATATAACATTTAATATATTATTTGATGTCATAAAAGTTACTAATTTATATTCTATATGTCATTCTTGCAGGCAGTGAAGAGTGGGCCACCATGTTAGATAGTGAAATTTGGGCCTCACACAAAGTGTACCCATGGATATAGTCAATGAGGGTTTTATTGATAGGGTTGTTAATATTTTTGGTTTTCATGCACCCTTATTTGATCCTATGGTGAGGGTTTTGGTTGTATATCACTTTGTGGCCACTAAGCATGAGGAGTTAGATAGATGAGACATCCTTCATCATAATTCCATGAATATCATGCAGGTCTTGATTAATCAAAATGATACTTTATGTCATGAGCATGAGGATATGATGCACCTACTAGGGTTATATGAGGAGAGAGTACATGAGTTCTCTAGGGCACAAGGGCCCACATAAGACCTAGGTGTCTCCACATCTAAGGATGTGAGGGTGATGGATATTTTATGTAAAGGGAAACATAATTGATCTATTAATAAATCCTATCTTAGAGAAGATAAATCCAACTTAAACTTTTGATTGTTGATATATTAGATATTTGGGGTCACAAATGATTTAACCTTTTAGGGTTTTATTTGATGTAAATCCTATGTTAGATTAAAGCATTGAGATGTATAAATTAGTTAAATAATATGAAATAATTAAGCACTAATTTATTATGTATTTTGACATTATTTGACTTTCTATAAATAGTAATAAATATTCTTAAATAGAGACTTATTTAGAAAGTGATTGTTTCATATGATCTGGGTTCTAAAAACTAAGTTTTGGATAATTCTAAGTGTCATCAATATGGTCCTAGGATCTATTTGCTCATTGGATAGTAGTGATCCACCTAGATAGTATTACCATACTATTATAGTGTCCATAAAATGGCACTAGTATCCCCTTTACAGGATTGTTCCTATTTTTTTGGAGTACCCATGCCTATGTTTTTAGGTCCTATTCTAGCATGCATAAAATTTGGTACTCTATGGTATGCCTAAAAAACTTGATTTAGTGTACAAACCGTAATCCTAATTATAAGTATGACATGATAAATAAATGTGTGTTAATTATTAGGATAGGCTAGACATCCTCAACACCCCACTATGAATAGATTCACTTACATACCAAAACTTTGAGGAAGGATCAAGCCTGATGTAGTTCTCCCACCTAGTGTTTGGTGCAAGTGCAAGTGAATGCTAGAATGAGAATGGACTTATGTGTTTTGAGTGTGCTTGAGCTTCAAATCTTTGAAATTTAGGCTTAGGGATGATGTAAATGGTAATATATAGAATTAGGGTAGAGTAGGATCAAATACCTTAATTTTTCTTGACTTATCTTTTGTTTTAATAGGATTTTTCATCTATTTTCCATCTAGTGAATAAAGGTCAAATAGACTTGTATTTATAGAGACTTATAGCTTGTACAGATAAGAAAATGTGCTTAAGTCGACCTTAAGAGGGGCACACATTTGAAAAAATATTTTTTTGAGAGAGTTAAGGTAAGGGACAATAGTGCCTATTTGGGGACACTAGTGCCATGTGGTTATAGTGTCCTAGATGTGGCACTAATGTCCTCTTGGTAGACTACTGGGAAAACTAGGTTGGGATCTAGGAAGGCTATCCTAGGACTATGTTTAAACTACCTATAGCTTTTTATGGTCTATATAAAGACTAAAAAAGTGTGTCAAAGGCTCTAGGATAGGTCTAGGTCTAAGTTAGGAAGAAGCTAACTCAAGAAACACTCTTAGCATCCAAATACCACTTTTAGGTGATTACATTTGCCCCCACCCCTTTGTGCTAAAAATGCAAGAAATTGAAATGACTAGTATAAAATAAAAAGAAGCATACTTAGACTTTATTTGGAAGTGAGACTCATGTAGCTAAGTCTGGGTATGTGAATTTGGGTCTACGTATGTGAAACATGATCCAAATTAATGACCTATAATGAAACATGAAAAAATAATTCCTTACAAGATGATCAAAAGCAAAATACTATGCTGAAATAAAGTAATTGAGTAAAGCTAAGTAAAAAGGGGAAAAGAATGAATACACCTCATTGGGTACATGAACCAATGTATAAACTTGGTGATAACATTTGTGTGTGAGTGTACATAGTGATCATATCATTAAATATCTTAGACTGAGTTGATGGATTGCTTAATCCTCATATGGGTAGCTCAAGAACTCAATCCAATTTTGACTCCATGATTTCCCACCCCTGCTTGATGGATCATGATCTGTGAATAGCTTAGATAAGACTATAAGTGTGTCTAAACCTCTAATGTGGGTGGCTCAAGAACTCAATTATTCCATGACTCCATTATTTCCCACCCATGTGAATTAGATACATATGTAACTAAACTGTGCAAAGTGTTAAAATATCTATGTATGTTAACTCCACAACCACTCAGGTATATTAGGCATCTCTAGGCTACTCGAGAATCCTAACCATTACATATATAGGAAGGCATGAATATGGTGACAACCTTGAATATGATATCAAGTGTATTTATCATAGAGAATGATAGAGTTTACCATTCCATCTGATCAACCTATGTGTAGATGAATATATTAAAACTATATGTTGCACACATGCCCCACATCTGATATCTAAGTATACTAATTTTGAATTGAGAATGTATTAACTAAATCTATGTAAATGAACTAAATATGAGAGTGATCATGACATGTCTGATGCCCTTGAATCTGAGCAATTGATATGAATTTGAGCTGAAATGAGTGTATTTGAGCAAAATATAAACATAACTATCAAACATATGACTATATCTATGTAAATATATATTATACCGAGAGTGTTGGTCTCACTAATCTGGATTGTCCTAAAGCTAGGGATACTAAATAGTAGCACCTTGTAGTGAATAGTATCACCCTATGGCACTAGTTTCCCAATCTAGGTGTTAATGTCTATCTAGTCAAAAATTTGGGTAATCTAAACTACTTTCTAAGCCTTTATTCTTTTATGTGTCTAATTTCTAAAATTGAGCCTAAGTGTTGAACTTTATCTGTGAATAAAAAAGGAGCCTGATCTCTATGATAAACCCCAATTAATCCCCCCTCTTTTGAGGGTAGTTGTGAAATCTATGGAAGAACTATCTTCAAAAGAAGTATCTCTATAAAATGTGTTAACCAGAGCATATGCATGATATTATAATACAATGTATAAACATAACATCAGAATCTAAATGAATATGAGCATAAGTAAGTAATGTAAGATGTATGTTGTAATCTAGCATTGCACAAGGGTGTCAATATAGATGTAATTGATGTGTATAACAGTAAAATATAAGTAACTACCTAGGGGGATAGGGTATGATTTCCATTATGACACCCAAGTATAAAGGGTAGATGCATGAGGTCCCTCATGGCATTTAAAAATTGGTGTGTGTGTGTGTGTGTGTGTGTGTGTGTGTGTGTGTGTGTGTGTGTGTGTGTGTGTGTGTGTGTGTGTGTGTGTGCGTGTGTGTGTAAAAAACAAAGACAATTTTCATGGTAAAGAAGCATACAAGGAAACATACATACAAAACACATGAGTCACACAAAATTAGGCCAAAGGGCCACAATATAAGGGACATGGGCACATGTCACTAAATTTGATAATGGAAAACATATAAGGACATGTTCAAATGTCCACATACTCAAGAAACAAGCAATTTGGCCTAGATCCACATGGAAGGACATGTTCAAATGTCTGCACATACAAGTAATAAATTTTACATAAGGTACATGGTCACATGTCCAAGACATGAAAATAGATAAGTGGCATAGAGACAAATAAGAATTGCATATTCAAATGCCCTCAAAATTTTATAAGCATAGGAAACACAATAAAATATAAACTAGGAAAGTTAGAAATGAAAGTATGTATAAATATGTAGTACAAATCTATGTAACTACTAAGATGTATATATGTTGAGTATAACTAGTGATAGTCAAAAAAAAATTGATCAATGAGTAGTAATGATCAATATCAATATATCTCAATGCATAAACTAGAATGTATAGAATATAAGGATAGAACCTGGTAATAACATCTATGTTTGAGATGCCCTCGAGTGGGTGGGTGTATCAAATGTACAACCAAGGATCAGTGTATATTCCCTAGTGGGTGGATGATAACTAGTTTGGATTAGTGTATGGATTAGAGTCCTATATGTAATTTTTAAGCACTCAATAAGAACAAGTGAAGCATATGTGTATATTAAAATTGACTATACTAAGATATCTATCATTATGCAATATCTAGAAAGTAGTAGAAGTGTAAACATAGTAATGCATATAATATGAAAAAAATTGTGTTCTAAGTAATATTTGAATGTTTTTGTAGTTTGACATGTTATATTGTTTTATGTTTTTTGAGTATAATCTATGTACGAGCAAATAAAAATAAACTATGTATAAGGATCGAGAGAGAGAAGGAAGTATTTCCAACAGTAAGAATCATATTAACCAATGAGTCTCATGGGATACTCAGTATCACTGTGACTTATTTCAAATAAGGGAACCGTGATCATGTGTGTGGTATGAAAGTAAAACTATGATCCCATAATCTATTGTGTTATATAATCTATGTCTAAAGTTGCTTGTGTAGTGATGTTATGATGTTGTGGTTGAATTTTGTTGTAGAATAAATTTGAGCATTATTCATCATCATAACCATAATAACCTAGACTCTTAGAGGTAATTTCCTCATGCTATGGATTTGACCTTTATGAGTTATGTTTCATAATATTGATTCTGATTTTTCCCTTTGAAATGGTGCTTATTTTAGATATATGATGTTGTGGAGGCTCTTTGGCTAGAAAGTCTTATTTGAGAATGCTTATTTTTTTAGCATGATTTTGACATTACAACTTAAGATCTTTCTCTTTTTGTAAAATGTCTTATGTATTTGGAAGTTTTACCTTGATAAACTATATCTGTGACTAATGTGCCTTAGGATGTTCAATAAAACCCAAACCTTATTGACCAATATTATCAACTACTAGAATAGGAGAAGTGATGCCTCAGGCTTGTCTACCCAAAACTTGACCATGATAATTGTATTATTATAGATAACTTTAGCCAAACCCATACCATATTGAATTTTTAGCCTCATTTTGGAGAGGTAGATTTACTTAATTCATCTATTTTTGTTGTATTATTTCTTGATGTGATAATGCATTTGAAATATTTTTTTGGTCTGAGTTATGATTTGGTAGCCATTTTCATACTGTTTATGAATTTAACCCTTTTTGAATTAGTAGATGTGCTAGTGTATGTTGTTTGTATGAAGTGTCACTGTGTGATTCATCTGTATCTATGAGCTATTGTATTTTCCTTTTCAATGCTAAACATGAATCGGTGTGGTGCCCATACATTCTTTGATATGCACAAAAATATATGGATCTCCTCATTGGGTGTAGAGGAGGTAGGTTGATCAACTTATCTTTAATAATTTCCATTAATGTCTCACTTGAAATCTTATTTGACCTTTGAATTCTTTTTGAATCACTAGTTATGGATTTACTTTATTGTGATTTCATATTTTGATGTATAACATTGTTTGCCATAAATTGACTAGTTGAAGATGTATAAACATGATTTACATTATTGTGCCTTGGAGGCCATTATCTTGTAAATTATTTTTCCAATGTTGTAATATTTTCATGTATTAGTTGATTCTAATTTTGTAATTCTATAATTATCTATTTCATACTAATAATTTGATCATGTAGAGTCTCACAAGTGCAAACCCTAGTTATTTTTTATTGAACATGTAAGCACACACCCTATAACGAAGAGGTGTGAATAAGATAAGTATATGGAATAATGACATTGGTATAAGATACATAATCTTGTGAAGGAATGATATAATGGACCTTGTTAGAGGGAGAGTAGATATCACCCTCATGGAGATGAGGAGGAGAAGATGATTCTTTCCTATGCATAATATATGATATTGAAACTTGAAACATTATTGTTAGCTTATGTGCTAAATCCTCTATGTGTGTATGGGTTTACTTGTTAATAGAATTCCACATAGGATAAAGGTCGCATGCTATGAGATATGGCATATATTTCAATTGACATAAATCATCATCTATACATGTGTTTATGTATTTTTTGAGTTCATTTTGAATTAAAGGGAACAAACATGCAAATGAAAGGATTAAACTTTATAATAAAAAGTGATTAATTTATTCTATCATTATGATCATGATTATATGAAATATAATTTAGAAGCTATATGGATATAAAAAGGATACAAAACCCTAATTTTCTCTAGAGTTAGGGTTGATTTGAATCTAGGGTTGATTTGTAAAAAATTAAATTATATTTAAATAAATTAAAACCCTAATATGAAATTGATTTAATCAGCTAGATTGTCTAAAAAAATCAAAAAAACAAAAGTATTCATCCCTAATTTATTATATAAAAATTGGGATTTATGCAAACTAGGGTTTGAGTCAATATTCGAAGTAAGTTGGGTTCACCAAATGATTTAACCTTTTAAGGTTTTAATTGATGTAAATCATATGTTAGATTAAAGGGATGAGATGTCTAAATCATTTAAATAATATGAAATAAGTAAGCATTTATTTTCTATATATTTTGACCTTCTTTGACTTTCTAAAAATAATAATAAATATGTTTAAATAGAGACTTCTCTGGAAAGTGATTGGCATGGATGATCTAATTTCTAGACAGTTTTGAGTGTCATTAATAAGGTCCTGAGATCTATTTTCTCACTAGATAGTAGCACTCCAATCAGACAATAGTTCCATACTATTGTAGTGTCCTCAAAGTGTCACTAGTTTCCCCTTTTCAAGACTTATCCTATTTTATGGGAGCACATGTGCCTGTGTTTCTAAGTCTTATTCTTATGTGCATGAAATCCATAACATTATGTTGTGCCAAAAAAACTTGATTTAGTCTGAAAAACCTAATCATCTTTGTAATTATGGCATGATAAATAAATGTGTTTTCATTATTAGAATAGGTTGGACATTTTTAACACCTCATTGTGAAGAGAGTTGTCTACATACCAATACTCTAAGGAGGGATCAAGCCAGATGTAGTTTTCCCACCTAGTGCTTGGTGTAAGTTCAAGTGAATGCTAAAATGAGAGTATACTTGGATGCCTTGAGTGTGTTTAAGATTTGAAATAGTTGAAATCTAGGCTTAGGGATTCTATAGATGGTAATGTGAAGTATTAGGGTAGAATAGGGATCAAATACCTTAATTTTTTTTAACTTGTCTTTTATTTTAATAGGATTTTGCATCTATTTTCCATCTAGTGAATAAAGGTCAACTAGACTTGTATTTATAGAGATATATAGATTATGTGTATAATAAAATGTGCTTAGGATGAATTTAGGAGGGGCACACATTTGAAAAATTATCCATTCAATAGAGTTAGGGCAAAGGACAATATCACCCAGTTGGGGACACTAGCACCATGTGGTTGTAATGTCCCAAATGTGGTGTTAATATCCCCTAGTAGATTGTTGGGAAAACTAGGTTAGGATCTAGGAATTTTATCTTAGGACTATGTTTGAATTGATTTTATTTGTCTATGGTCTTCATAATGATTAGAAAAGTGTGGCAAAGGATCTAGGATAGATCTAAGACTAATCTAGGAATAGGCTAACTCAAGTGACACTCATAGCATCCAAACACCACTTTTAAGTAATTAAAATGATGAAGATGAATCCTCTAGACCTAAATAAGGGATTTATTACAATAATAACATCACTAAAGAGTGATTCAAATCATCTAGTAAAGTAACATTATGCAATGACCCTATCTAGGTCCTATGTTTTCATATTCACAAAATATATGACAAGTAAAGCAAAATCTAATCTAGTGCTCACCAAAACTTTTGGCATAAAGTGGGGTCAATAAACATTAAAGTAAACATACAAAAGATAATCCTAATTAAGATATGTTTAGGAAAAACCCTAATTCATGGTGTATAAAAATAATATTTTTAAACTTTAATTGATTGCTGATACTTTGTATCTTGCAGGAACCCATCGAGTCTCAATCTCTCTGCATGCACACTTTAAGGGTTACACCAAGAAAGGGGTAGGAAGACCATTAGTGCTTCATAATATTGTTGTCCCTTTTTCCACTTGTTATCTACACACTCATCTCCTAAAATCATTAACCCTAAGCTTATTCTTCTTAGCCTTACCCATTCTAGTCATTTTCCTCTTTCCATCCTCCTTTTCTTACCTTAATTCCCTTTTAGATAGTCGGTTGTACTAGGTAACTAGGTCAACCCTATAATTTAGGAGTATTTTTCAATTTTTAGGTTTGTTAGCCTTTTAACTAACCTAGCTCAGACCTAGTTAATTATCCCCAAAAACATATAGGGTCAACTAGGTCAACCCTATATAGTCGACATTTCTTGGAGGATTTAAGTCAAGATCCACCTATATATACAAGTTAATTTCCAATAATTTGTAAGAATAGAAGAGAATAAGAATAAGTGAAAATGAGCATCTTTTTATTTACCATTCTACTTGAGTAATAAAGCTTAGGGTTCCATAGTTTCTTTGGAGATGCGGGTCTTGTCTTATGGAGAAGTCTTTTGGATGCATAGATAGGTTGTGTATCCTAGAGATGATTTTTATTTATTATCATTACATACCAAAACAATCTCTTGTGAAGCACCTTGGCTAAGGGAGAGATTGAGGCTCGATAGATTCATTTTCAAGGTAAGTATTTCTAACTTTATTTCTCCTTTATAAGAGTAGATAAATAATGCATTTGTGTTTTTATTCCCATGCCTTAGGGTTTTGTATACATTGACATGATTTTATGTCTTTTATGCATGTTTAGTTTAGTTTTTTTTTGGTTTATAACCCTCACTTTATGCTACAAGCTTTGGTGTGCACTAAATTAGATTTGATTTCTTGTTTATTAGAATAGGTGAATAGTAAACCTTGGGACTCTTTTAGGGTTGTTTTAGATTGTGTTAGACTGTAGGCTTTGGAACCCTACCTCACATGGTGTATTATGACAAGTGATCCCCTAATTGGGTCTAAAAAATCCCCATATTGGTCATGATCCCACTTAAAGAATGTATTTTCAATTAGAAGTGTAGGTATTATCTATCTTCTCCAAGCCAAGATTGATTTATAGATATGATTCAACTCTAATTTCATACATTTTGGTGAACCTGGCATGAAATTAACCCTTACAGTATTTATTTCACTTTCTTCCATTCTTTTTAGCATTTTTTTTATCATATATCTATCATACTAGATCAACTCTATCAACCTAGTTCTAATCTTTGTGCATAGGTTTTCAAGAACATGTAACTATATTAACTCAAACAACCCAGTACAGGTTTCCAAACTTTCATACATGAATTTTAGACTAATAGGTCAACCTAGTTGACCCTATACATTCCAAGCACTCAACAGTAAGATTTTTCAAAGCTTGATCGACCTAGTTAGTAGAGTTTTCAAGCATATTCCAAGGTTCTTGACTAATAATATTCATTCTCGGCTTCTCTAATCCACCAAGGTTCCTTTATATATCTCTATTTCTTTATTTTATTATCTTTCCTTTCACAATTTGTAGTCTTCAAAATTACCCCTACACAGTCAGCTAGATCAACCGTATCGACTTAGTTTTGTGTTTTGTGTGTTGTCTAAATAACTGGGTCAACCCTAGCTGACCTTGTTCATTTTTAGATCTTGCTTCCATAGTACAATTTTGACCCTATCAACCATGTTCTATATTTTATACACATAGTGTCAACATTATACTTTGTTTCAAGTTAGAATTAATCTTATATGCTAGTAATTAATTCACACTATCTTTTCTTATTACTTGCATGCTTATAATAGTTCACATAGTCTAATTAGGGGGTTTTTAATTAACCATTTAGTTTTAATATTTCTATTTTATGCACACATGACCAAATCACAAAAACTAAGCAAGCATTTTAACATGTCTACCTAAGGCTAACCTACTTAGGTTTCATCACCAAGGGAGAAGCTGACTTGATACTCTGGTCAAGTGTAAAGCATGGTTAATTATATATTATAGCTAAGCACCCAAAACCCTTATCACTTCAATGTGTGAAGTGAGGTGGTACACCCTAATACCAAGCCTGTATCATTGCCACTACAATCCCTTTTAACCCAGACTACCTAAAAACATCCTTAGATTATTATTTTATTTACTTACTTATAGCCAACTTTCCATCAAATTTAAAATCATATTTTAATAATATAATTAACATCTAGGTTGACCAATTAGTTAGCTCTTTACTTTTCAAGTTGATTACTTGTTCTTTGCTCAATTGTATTTATATTTCAAAAACTTATATTAGCTAGCATTAGTGCAAGGTTTTGTGTTGTGTGCTCAATTAGATTGGCTAGTGTTAATCCAATTTACTATTTGTTTCCTTTTGGTCATTTCTCTTTAAATTTCTTAAGCTATCTTGTTTTAGTTCACAAATTTTTTATAAGCTTCTTAATTTTCTCTATTTGTTATATTGGGTCAACCTAGTCAACCCTATACATTTTTATAACCTCTGTTTACTATGTTGGATTGACCTAGTTGACCCTATATAATTTATAGACCTTATTTCCACTTTTTCCAATCTCCATTTTTTATACTAGGTCAACCTAGTTGACCTTGTGCAATTCGTAGGCCCTAAAACTGTGTTGGATCGACCCAATCAACACTATATAATTTTCTATCACTTCTTATTTCTTTGTGTAAGGTTATCTAATTTTATTTCATCATGATGACATCTTTTTAGCCTTATTTTAGTCAAAAACATTGCATAATTGAGGATTTGGATAATAACCTCACTTATGTTATTACTTAGATGAAACTATCCATTTTCTTCCTTCCTCTTCTCCTAAACCAAAACCAATCACTACATAATGTAATGTAGTTAAGGTCATTCATCCTAATCCTCTTCCCAATACCAATTTTTGGAATCTTCCACCACCTAATTTCTCTCCTATAAACACTCATACCCTTACAACCAATGTTCATAATCCTCTTGTTACACTCATAACAAGATCACCAAGTCTTATCAATTCCTAAAGTAACATGGTTGAAACCACTCAAATTGATAATCTAGATAGTTCCCAATTATTCAAAAACCTTGATGATAATATTGTTTACACTCTTCATAAGAATGGTGGCTTTGCCAAGCTTCCTTCTTATTCTACCACACTTAAGACAACCAAAACCAATATTGGGAATCCTCCACCTACAAAGAATCCTCCTCCCACCAACACTAACAATCCTCTTCCTAACAACACTAATACCCTACCTTCAATCCCACATATTGATACAACTAAACTTCTTGTATAAGTCATACATCAAATGAACATCATGAAAACAACCAATCAATCTCAAGTGATGAATATGCCTTAACATTTATTACACATGACTAGTCAACCACCTCAAGTCATCATGTCGCAACCAAATCAAAATTGTGTCCCTCCTCTTAGATATGCCAACGGGAATGTTCCCTCAACCTCCAATGAATAAAAAAATGCTTCAACATATTAAAAATTAACCTTTATCCTCATTTATTTTATCCATATATATTGTAAATATTTCTCCAACTATCACATATAATGGGACTAAGGACCCTACTATCTTTCTTGAGTCTTTTAGTAATCCCTATAAGGAATGGGTCCAAACTAACACCTTTGCTACCACCAAGATCTTGGCCAAAACAATTATGGGTGATGCACTTGAATGGTATAACCAACTACCTATACATTCCATCTCACAACTAGAATATTTAATCAATGCTCTAATGAAGGAATTCCAACATGATGACCTTCCTGAAGATTACATTAGCCATTTTATCAATACCAAACAACTTCCTAATGAATCTACTGATACTTTCATCAAATAATAGAAGTCTCTTGCTCATAAATTAGACCATAACATGAATGTTGATAATCTATTAAAATTATTTATCACTACTCTTAAACCTCCCCTTTAATACAAAGTTTGAATCTTTTCACCTAAAACTTTAGAAGAAGCCTTAGACCAAGCAAAAAATCAAGACTTTATTATGAATCAATTTGAACCATCTCAAAAAACTACTAAAAAACCTTTCCAATTATTTTCTCATAACATTGATTCATCCAAGCCTCCCCAAACTCAAATTGGAGAATCTAATTGAACCAATTTTAACCCAACCCACCCTCCCTTGAGTCTAGAATAACTTAAGAATAAATTGCCACCTTCTAAATCCATGAACTTTGATCCTTCCAAACCTCCTCTAAAATGGTACAATCCTAATAAAGTTTTTTGGTGGCATGATACTATAGGTCATTCTCATGAGTCTTGTCATGATCTTCACCATTTTCTTCTTTCTTCCTTACTTGGTCCACATTTCAATCTTGATACTCTAACAAAACAACATTATCAAGACTATCCTCAAGCTTCTCAAATTCAATCTCAAGAACCACAATCACATCAAAATAAACTACCTAATGATCAATAATAATCATTTCATACCTATACCTCATCTGATAATTTTATTCAAACCATAATTTATCCTTCTTTCTACACTAATAAGGAAAGGATAGCTAACATGAACAACTTTAAACATATCATTGCATCCATTAATCCTCAACCTCTTAAATCACGTGAACCAAAAGAGAACCTAGTTCAAATGCCTACTCCAAAGCATATCATTCATCGTCCTCCTTTACCTCCTCATACCTATCCTACACATCCTATGTCACATTCAACCTACTTAAAATACACCAAACCAACACATTTACCTATATCCAAATGCACCTACCAACCTAATGCAAATCATTTTAATGGTTCAATGTTACCTCACTCGAACTCACATGTTGGGGCATATTTTGATGCCCATCCACATGTCCCTTCATACTTTGGGTAATATTTTGATGCCCATCCCTACATCTAATTACCCATTGGGGCATCTTATGATGCCCAATCTTATTCTACATTTCATAATAACAACCAAATTCAGCTTTAACAAACCTTTTAAGACTTATAGACTTGTATTTCACATGCTCATCTTTGATACAAACATTAGCATAGATATTACTTGTTCTTTTTGTCTCATGTTTCTTTGTTTTTATGCACTTTATTTCTTTTCATTTCACCTTACCAACATCATTGTCTTCCTTTATGTTATTTTGTTTTATTTCACATTACAATTGGAATTTGCTTTCATTTTTGTCCTCATATATTTCTTTTATATTTTTATGTTACTCTTTGCCTTAGTAATTTTATGATTATATTTTTCCTTTATTTAACATTCCCCTGGGGTTTCTCTTTTATAATTTTTTAGTATAAGACCATAGATAGGACCTAGCTCTCCTCACAAAATACCACTTTTGCTTCTTTTCTCACTTTATTATTTCACATGTTTGTTTTTAGAATCCTCATGGGTTTCTCTTTTATGAGTTACAATATAAGACCATGGATAGGACCTATACCTCCTCATAAAATTACCATCTTATCATTCCTTTTCTATAAAATGCTTTTGATCCTTGTTTCCAGTTTTAGTTTTTGCTTCTTTTTATAGATGGAATTTTCACAACAATCTATGTTAGCATGTTTTTCCTCCATTTCCCTCATTCTTATGATAATAAATTATTCCTTATTGTCATTACATCAATTTTTACCCTTTGTTACATCTTTTTGAAATTTTAAGTACTTCAAATTATTCCATATGTCACTCCTCTTGATTTCTCCTTTATTTCACTCCACATTGGATAAAACAAGGTCGAAGTTAAGATAGCACTTTTATTTTACCTAGATTTATGAGACTTTTAGACCCCATGCTCTTTGAATTTATATCTCTTAGAAACCTTGTCCCAATATTAAAATGAAATTCATCTTAAGAACCCATGTTTGGTTTTCCAAATCCATATGGAGGAGGAATAGAAAAAGCCATCAAAAAAGTTAAAAGCCAAATCATTTGAATCAAAAGGTGATGAATCTAAAAAGCAACATACAAATCTAAAAAGTCAACATCACACCAAAATATGTGATTACAAGCACATCTCATATCTCTAATCAAAGATAAAACTCCACAGTTGGCCTCACATATAGCCGAGGTCCATTCGGGTATAGTAGACTAGTAGATTGGAATAAGAGAATTGAATAAACTTTATGGTGCTACCTAATTCCTCACATAAGTACCCAATATTCATAGTAGACCGATGGCTCTTTAAGGGGTATTGATGAATGGGGAACAAGTTGTGGGAAGGTAGTTCCATTTTAATTTTCATGCATATATCCTTCATAAAATGATCTATATACTACATTTGATTACCTAAGACTTGTGTAACTAAGAGAAGTTCTTTAGTATCCTTAAGGTCAAAAGTCCTCTTGTTTTGACAAATATAATTTGAGTGTCTTGACTTTGATAAAGAGTTCCTCTACCTTGGTCTTTCCTTCATTATCCCCTCCACCCATTTCATTTCCCACTTGATAGACATATTTTGATTCCAAATCTATTTTCCCTCTTCTTTAAATTATTTTTTCTTTACCTCATAAAAACATGCTAGCACTACTTTTTTTTAGTTTTATCTATACTTAGAGCAAAACTACATATTTGAGAAACTATGGATTACACCCTTACACCATTTTTTACCACACCATCTCATTCTCATCCTATTCATGACATTCAGTGGTTGTGTTTTCTTACATTGTATCTTAGAATAAGCACTAAGTTTGAGTCTTCATCCTTTAGATATTTTGATTTTCATTCCCCATCATGTTATTGTTTTATTTTTTGTGGACTTTTCTTATTTTAAATATGAAATTTGCCATTATTACATGTTTCTCTTTATGTATGTCTTCTTCCTATTTGTCTCACATCTACAATTACATTTCATTTTTAGTCTTTCATGTTTTTATTTTTGCCTATCTTACATGAGCTTACTTTTCCCTTTCTTAAATATCTTTTTCCAATTTTTATTGCATGGATATTTCATTTACCATGTTTTTCATGCTTTCTAATATGATTTACTATATTCTATAATCATTTTTTTATTTAATTTCTAGTCATTTTATCATTTATTTGCCTTTAATATTCTACCCTTGCCTTAACAATCCTAATTTTCCTAATATCATCATATCTTTGCCTTAACTCACTTTACACTATCATATGCCTATATTCCAAAAAAAAACACTTTTTGGCTATTTTTTGTACTAACTTCTATAGGTTTGCCTAGTGTTCTTCACATGGGATGACTGCACTTTCTCTTTTAGTCTACTTCTTTATCTAAAACATTAAGGTAAGTAAAGGTATGTGTTTTTCAATTTTATTCTTTCATTTATCTTATTTTCTACTTACTACACTTTACTTAAAATCAATATTGTGTGTTATCATGTTCTACCTCAAAGCACCATCATATGTTTCACTTATGTGACACATGATGAGCTTTGAGTGGGGTGTACGTATACACATAATATTTTTAAAATTTTATTGATTACTAACACTTCATCGCTTATAGAAACCTATCAAGTCTCAATCTCTCTAAGTGCATGCCTTAAGGGGTGCACCGAGAAAGGGGTTGGCAGACCATTGGTGCTTCATAAGATTTTTGTCCCTTTTACCACTTTTTATCTACATACTCATCTCCTAAAAACATTAACCCTAAGCTTATTTTTCTTAGCCTTACCCATTCTAAACATTTTCCTCTTTCCATCCTCCTTTTATTTCCTTAATTCTTTTTTAGAATATCAGTTGTATTGGGTCAACTAGGTCAACCCTATACAGTTTAGGGGTATTTTTCACTTTTTGGGTTTGTTAGCCTTTTGGCTGACCTAGCTCAAACCTAGTTAATTGTCCTCAAAAACATGCAGGGTCGATTGGGTTGACCTTAAATAGTCAACATTTTCATGATAATTTAGGGAAAGATCCACCTATATATACAAGTTCATTTCCAACCATTTGTAAGAATAGAAGAGAAGAAGAATAAGTGCAAATGAACATCTGCTTATTGACCATTCTATGTGAGAAATAAATCTTAGGGTTCCATACTTTATTTGGAGATACATATCTTATCTTGTGAAGTATTTTAGATGCATAGATAGGTTGTTTGGCCTGGATCTAATTTATATTTTTTATCCTTACATACCACAATAATCTCTTGAGAAGCACCTCAGCCAAGGGAGAGATTGAGACTCAATGGGTTCATCTTCAAGGTAAGTATTCCTAACTTTATTTCTCCTTTGTAAGAGTAGATAGATAATGTAGTTGTGCTTCTATTCCCATGCATTAGTATTCCATATACATTGATGTAATTATATGTCTTCTATTCATGCTTAGTTTAGTTTTTTTTTTGTTTCGAACCCCCACTTTGTACCACAAGATTTGGCGTGAAATAGATTAGATATTATTTCTTGTTTATTAGAATAAGTGAATATTAAACCTTAGGACTCTTTTAGTGTTGTTTCATGATTGTGTTAGATGGTAAGCCCTTTAACCCTACCTCACATAGTGTATTGTGACAAGTAATCCCCTAATCAAGTCTAATAGATCCCCATATTGGTCATGCCCCCACTCAACAAATGTATTCTCAATCACAAGTGTAGGTATGCTCTATCTTCTTCGAGCCAAGATTGATTTATAGACATGATGCATTTTTTATTGCATATACATGGAGAGATAAATCAAAATTCATTACTTATGTTACTTCTATATACTAAAATAATGGATTAATGTTAGACATACTTACCTTGAAGATGAACCTATCGAGACTCAATATCTCCCCTAGCTAAAGTTGCTTTTCAAGAGGTTGTGGTCTATAAGGATCACTAAGAAAGGCTAAAGCATCTAATACTTTTCCACAATACAAGATTCTTCTCCAAGTATAAATTCTAAGCTATAACTTCTCAAGTATAATGGTGGAAGAATAAATTGTAAAGAAGTGCAAATGAATAATTAAATTTGGTGTCTCTCTAAGAAATGATTAAATGAATGTGTATATATAGTTGAATATAACTCATTTAGCCGATAGGGTCATCTCAATAAAATCTATATCATTATTGATAAAAACAAATTAGGTATTAGTCTAGGTCCACCAGGGGCTGACCTAGACCCTAAATATGTTTTATCAATTTGAGTACAGGGTTGATGGGGCTGACAATGTAATGTAAACTATCATAAAGGGTTTTAGGCTTGGGAAGGTGATAATGGAAGTATTAAAAGCTTAGAGAAGAGTACAAGAGAGGAGATAAGGCCTAGGAAAGTTTTTAGTAAAAGTTTAGATTGATAAAAAGTGGTGGTATAGGGGACAACAATCCAACAAAGCACCAATGGTATACTCACACCTATTTTGGTGCACCCTTTAAGGCATGTAATCAGAGAGATTGAGACTCGATGGTTTTCTACAAGAGATAAATCATTAGTAATTGATAAAGTTTAAAAATATTATGTGTATATATATGTCCCACTCAAATATCATCATATGTGACTCAAGTGAAATAGGGGATGGTGTTTCAAGGAAAGAACATAACAACACACAATGATGAAGATAATAAAATTTTAGTATTTTAAAGCATAAAATGATTGAAAGTAAATGACTGAAAGGAAAATAACTAAAAAATAAAAGTAATGTATGTGTACCTTAACTTATTTTATCATTGGATGGTTGTCCGATGTGTTTGAAGTTGTCCAAAAAAAGGAAAGTACAATAATGGAACATGGTAAAATAAACTAAAGCAATTCTATAAATGTAAATCAATGGTGTAAAGAAAGTAATACATAGTTACTCAAGCATATGGTTTTATTCTAAGGATAGATAAAGCTGAAATAAAGTAGTGCTAGCATGTTTTTAAGATGTGAAGAAGAGGAAATGTATAAGTGGGAAAACATATTTATAATCATACTTGCCTATCAAGTGGGGAAATTAAATGGGTGGAAGAAAAAATGAAGGAAAAAGCAAGGTAGAGAAAATCTTTATTGAATTTAAGAAATTTAAATTAGGTTTGTAAAAATAAGAGGACTTTTGACATTAAGGACTTCTCCTAGGCACATAAATCTTGGGTCAACAAATAAAGTATGAATATCATCCCATGAAGGTTGTATGTGTTGATACCTAAAACTTTCATTCTTGGTAAATAGTTTCCTATGGGAAGCTTTATAGATGTGGGATGAAATTGTGATCTATTAAGTGACCTCAAGGGTTTAAGAAGTTGTCTCTTTGAATTAATTTGGGGGGTGAAAAGGGGTAAGGATAAAATGTAAATAAAATTGAAAGAAAACTAACTAAAGCAATAAACCAGAATCTTAATGTATTTATCCCCAATATTGCATAAATATCTTGAACCTTTAAAATAGTTTAAATAGTTTAAAAGAGCATGTGAATGATTTAAAGCCTGCAATATAAATATAATCCACTACTATGGAAGTAAAGAACAAAAATAATAGATAGTAATATATTCCACATAAATTGACACAAAACACTACATCCTTTTCATTGTTAGGTGGAGAAAAAAATACAAAAGGCCTAAAGGCACAGTATAAAATATTAAATCTTTCTCATGAAGGGCACCTGCTAAGGTATTAAAATTGGAAAAATAACAACTACTACTATCTCTAATAACAGTCATAAAAACAATATATATTATCTAATGTCCAATCCCCTACAAAAGGAAGAAGCCCATAATAAATAGGCATAGTCACCTTATGATGAAACAATACCTAAAACCCAACATTCTCACTCACGGTGAGGCCATTGTAACTAAAAAGGGTAAATTCAGATCATGAGTGTAGTTGGTCTTCAAATCTTAGATATGAAACAAATATGAAGCTTTATGATTCCCATGACACTTATAAGAAGTATTGTATTGATATGTGTCTCCATCAAAACTACCTCTAGAATTCTTGTTAGGAACAAGGCCCACTTCCCTCGACTAATGGTGCAACTCAAAACCTACCTCAGATAAGCGTCCTGATACTAATTGGAGATATGGTGCTAATTTTAGGGAAGATGAGAAATATTTTGCAAAAAATGAGCATAGGGGTACCACATGGAAGGTTTAATTATTTTTTGTTATAATTACACAGTATGTCCCACCCATTATTTCATCAGCTAATGGCACACCTTTTCCTTATTAAAAACTCCCTTATTTTCCAAGGAGTGACATGATAACACATGTCAATCTAGTGCTACTCTTAGGTGATCTAAAAACCTTTTCATGAAGAGTGAGTGTTAGGGTGCCACATGGCAGTAGCAAAAGAATCCAAGACTTAAACAAAAAAGGGGGAACCTGAGAAAGAGATGGTTGATATATAAACCACCAAACTTGCCAAGCACATCCATGAAAAAAATCAAACTACCTAAAAATACTTAAAAACATGGATTATGATCCATAGTTCCTAGTGACTTGCATGGGAATATGCCTGTGGATGGAAGAACCCAAAATCTCTAATTTCTTAGACCATTTGAATTAAAACTATAAAAAGGGAAGGCCTTCAAAACTCATAAATTTTAAAGAGCCACCTTCAAAGACATCCACTCTTCCTTAGTGGGTTGAGTCTTCTTTTTTAAAGCCTTAAAGACTCTATCCAAATAAATTTTCTCCTTGAAGGAGATGCTGCTCAGCCCTTGAACAACTACTCGCATCTAAAATTTAAGCTAAAGAAGAGGCTGAAAAATGGACTCCACTTTAGAGATGTTTATCACTTGACCTAGAGCCACAAAGATGTTCTGGTCATTCTACTTGGTGATCAGTAGATCTTTTATTTTGTCCTCTGAAATGATAGTATTATCTTCTAGGAATGGGGTAGGGAGTCCTAACTGGACCAATTTTTCAATGTGACCCTTCATGTCTTGAACCACTTTCTCTAAGGCATTCAAAAATGCCTTGCATTTTGATGTTACATTATTATAGTTCAAGAAATCATTAACCTTAACCACCACCTACCTTTTATCAGCTAGCCCTGCTACTTAGAGCATCTCATCCACTATGATATATACCTTATGGACTAGAAGCTATGAATCTTAAACTTTTGGGGATACGAAGGTGAGGACCTAATCCATAGATGCACTCACTTATGTGATCAATCACTAAGAGTTTGTAAGAAACCCAAGCACTGGCTTCAATTTTTATGTCATGTTCTTTATTCTCTCCCAATATGAAATATATAATTGTTGGACCATTGAGAGGATATATGTGGTCTAGGAATGAGCAACAAGGTCATTCTTTAGTTGTTGGATATCTTGATCCTTGACTGAGGACTTTTACTACATTTTTTATTGTTTTTTTTGCTATATGCTTGTATATTTTAAGAGAGTCTTATGGGTCTACAAAATCTCTAATTCATTTTCCTATAGTTTATTTTATGTGGCCACCTTTTCCTTCTTCAAGCCATCAATTTTGGCCTTCAACTCTGCTACCTAGATTTACAGTTGGGCCCTTTGATTAGCTTCTAATTGGAAGCTCTCGAAGGTGATGTGGCTCTTTAGGTTAGACCTCATCTTGGTGAGCTTTGCATCCTTAGCCTTGGCCTCTACATTGAGGTGGTTAATGGTAGTTTTAACTCTTGCAAGTTCCTGCTCCTTTTCTAATCAATGGTCTACTTTGAGATAGTCCATGGTGACAAAATTTTGGGTCTCCTCCATCAATTTGATCAAATTGTGTGGTCTATCCTAGCTAAGGTTAATTCCAATGATGTGTATTGAGTAAACCTTCAGCTGCATCTATTCTTGGGGATTAATTACTATTGGCATCATATGTATAATCATCAAGGATTGATGCACATGGTCAAAGAAGGACCTCATGTGAGGTGTCACTGGGGCCTTGTCCATTTTTCCTCTTCTCTTTTATACCTAGGCTTCTTGGGATTTTATTGTAGTCTCTAAATGCTATTGGAACTATTCCTATGATTGAATTAATTCCCTCATGAAGGGGGATCCTTGTGGAAATTTGAAAGGAATGATCACTTGTTACTATGAATAAGCAAACATTTTTCCCCCAACGATAAGTGGGTGGAGGTTCAATATGGAAGGCGAGAAAGGTGAGAGGTCACAGAGAGGGGTGGTGGGTGATTACACCATGATGGAATTACTTATGGTGGATGAAGGTAGAGGAGTGAAAATGCAAGTGAGGTGATTGGTTGTGCAATTATAAATGGCACTAGCATGATGGAAATAGTAGAAGGAAAAGATGTGAAAAATGAAGTGGAAAGAAGAGGGTCAAAAAAGCATACCTTCTTTTGGTTGGGCTGAGGAGGAGGGATGAAAGAATGCACCTTAGATATAGGCTATGATTACCCTACCTTAGACTACCTTAGAGTGGCCTACCAATACTATTATGGAGTTGTATAAAGAGGAGTGGGCCAAGATGTAGGCATTTGGATCACAAAATTTTCCTCCTGTTTCCCTGAGGGGAATCTTCTTCTTCTTTGATTGAAACCTCTTCTTCTACCTAAGCTTCTTCCTCATAGTACTCATCCCAAAGGTTCTCAAATTCTCATTAGAGTCTATATATTCAAATTTGAGTTCCCTTTGGCCAATTTCCTACCTATAATTCTAATAGGCATCCATTTTATCTTTGCTCCACCTCCTCTAGATGAGCTATGCTCTGAGACCCTTGGTCATGTTCTTTGTGAGATCAAAATCCTAAACTAGTTTATATAAAGACTCCCATAGTTGGTGGGTGTCTAAAGGGATCTTAGAGAGATCCACATAGTGTTTTATGTCATCTTCCATCAATGACTTTCATTCATTGAAGTATGATTGGGGCTCATGGTTGAAGGGGTGGTAGTTTCAAGAGTAGTTATGTGGTTGGTCGGGTTGTAGTTCCATTTATCATTGATCTGATATAGGTTGTCCTCTACTAGTTTGAATGTAAGAAGACACTCTTATAACCTCCTCATAACTATAATTCTCCCTCTTGAAAATTGGATTTCATAAAGGTCCCTCTTTTTTTAGCCCATGCTATACACTGAATCTACCACATTAAGTTAGTGGGCTAACTCTAGGGCCAAGGTCTTATCTATGAGTAGGTGTGGGAGCTAAAATGGCTCCTCTTTAAACCCATGGACCCTGATGAATGTAAAATGGGCTTTAAATAACTAGTTGATTGGAATTTTTCAACTAGTGAGCCATGCTCTCTGGTAGTCTATCATTCTAAAGGTAATGGCTTCCTAATTGAGGTTGATTAGGATTGGAGACAGGAATCACTCTACAAACTCATGATCATCTTACATGGATGATAGGATGTGGGTCTATGTGAAGATAGGGATGACCATATGGGGAGACATCCCTATCTTAATTGTGTTGATGGTGAAAAGAAATTAGAGCTCTAGTATAGGATCAGGTAGAGGAGGAAGGAAGAATACCTAAAGGTATTTTGGGCCAAAACATTTTTTAGTTGATTGTGAATGGTGTCAATGATGGCATCTACAAAGTCCATTTTATAGGCCCTCTCCCTACTCACTATCTTCAAGTGGAAGACTGGAACCAATTGGAAATCATGGACATTGGTGTCTGAATCCATTTTAAAGATGAATGCTAACATAGAGAAGGCATATGTCATGTCTTGTGTCACAAATATTGAGAGAGCAATGGGTAGAGGTAGCACTTCTATGTAATTACTATGGAGAGCTGAGTTTAGAAACTTTATCTTTTAAACACAAGTGTCCCATACATTTTTCAATCTCTCCAAATCATAGACATCTACACTAAGGTTATTAGGGAGCCAGAGCAACTCCCTCACTACATCGGCACTGATGTACACATTTAAATGATTACCTGTGATAATGCTAGTGATGACATTGTATCTCTATGTACATAGGGCAATGATATCTGGGCATGGGTGCATGAGGGGTGCCATGTAGTGATCTAAGGTAGAGCTCTAAATTTTAAAACTAAATGACTTAAAGTCGTTATTTTGAACCTTTATGATAATTTGGGCATGAGAGCCTTCCCTCATGTTCTTTATGTTCTTTATCAATTTATGATCAAAGATCCCATCTTTAAAGTCAAGGACTAGTGTGGGGTCCCTAAAAAATCCCTTGGTGACACTCTTGACATTTGGAATTATGAGCTTCAACTATGTGGGTTGGAAGCATATGATTTGCTCCTTTAAAATTATAGGGGAAGCTCTTTGTGACCACCTAATCTATGATTTCTTTATTTTATAGGATCTCCACCATTGCACAAGGACCCATAATGTTACATCTTATAATTATCCTAGAAAATCTTATATTTTCCTTAATAAAATTACTAGAAACACTTGGTATTGGATTTTACTCACAATTCTTCATAATTCTTTGCTTAATTCTTCACTCAAGATGTTCTTCTCAATGCTCTCAAAATTCTTAAGGCATTTAAATGTTTTTTTAGACACAAAAATTATGTCACACACACGTGTGTAACTCTCTAGGCCAAAACCCCTTTTAAACTATTTTTCAATAATAACAATTAACCTCCCTAACCCATACTTTTACCCCTCACACATTTAATTAATTTAAATACTTAATTAAGTTAACTAAAAACCCCTATTGCAACCTTACCTAGCCACCTCACCCTATGACTAATTCTAACTTGATGAGTCACCTCAAGACCTATTCCCCTCATCCTAACTACCCAAGACTTATTCCTACTTCCAATCTAAATTCCTAATCAAATACCTACTTCTTAACCTCTTATTTTTACCATTTTGTAATGGGTGCCACACTTGACACATATAACAATAGACAACTAGCCAAAAATAGTAAGGTTTACCTATTTTAGGGCTATCGACATCAGTCAATTCATGGCTAACATCGATGGGATCACCGATGTTGATAATATATGTCAAACTCTAACTTGAAGTTCAGGTCAGTATAAATCAAGAAAATTCATTCTTACTTGCATTCAAGCTCTTGACATTCTATTTTTGACATCCAAGCTTATTATCATCTTGTGTAAGTCAATCATGAAAAAAAACTAAGCTTTTGAGGACCAATAGCACCCACTTGTTCTCTTTGTTTAGGGATTTAGGTTTGGACTCCTTGATAGGGATCATCAATCTAGCAGTTATCATTCAATGACCACTATAGCTAAGTACATCACTTATTTTTTAGGTTTTTTAAACATTTATTCTACTATCAATTTATATCTCCTGTGAATTGCTTACACTTCTGACTGAACCCCCATGAGGGAGTTACAAAGCTTCGTCACTTGTTTCCCCTTAACTTGACACACCAAACCTCTAACCAGATCTACCCAAACTACACTTTCTCTCTCATAACTCTCCCAAACCTCATAGACCTAATCCAAACCATTTTATAAACCCATAAAATCCTTCTACAAGCTCCTAGATAATTATTTCCCCTACTAACCTCGGTAGCCTAACTAACATTAGTCACCTCCACCACCAACATTAGTATTATAACTGATATCGGTCACTCCCCTACCGATGTCGATGACTATAGATTCCCTAACCTCTTCAAAACCTACCTAAATAACTTCTAAAATACAAATAAAATACATCACATGTACCCTATCACTCTCTACTGCATACAGGTTGTTAATAATGGTAATAGTATCTCTCTTTCTCTCTCTCTCTCTCTCTTCACCTCTCTTTTAGTTAATTATTACTCTTTTGTCTCTCAAAAGTGGATTGTCATCTCTAAATAATTTTCACACTTCCTAGAACAAGTGCATAGCTTGGCAACCTACTCATTTAACTACTAAAAAACATCTTGTGGTAGTGCTTTCTTACTTGTAGGTAGTCCTCCCCAGCCAAATAGGAGTGCTTACAACATCTGGATATAGTGTGCAAACCAATCTAGGTTCATTCTAATCACTTATCCCATCATTCTTTTCTACCTTCCTTTAGATTTGAATTAGATAAAATTTAGTGAAACATTTTTGGCATACCTGGTGGGACCCTGGAGTTTCCTTTGGGTTCATTTCTTGTTTTAAGCATTCATATAGGTGCATTATAGTGAAAATTTTATTTCTTGCATTTCCTCCTCTTTTCTCTTAAAATGAAAAATTCAATATTTTATTTTTTGTTTAAAAGCATTAAACTAAAATTTTCTTTCTTTTCTCTTTGCCTCTAAAAGTAATTTATCATTTTCTTTTACAAGTAAAAAAAAGATATATTCTTTACTTATTCTTTCATGCACATTAGGATAGTTAATTTCATACTCTATTCCTATTTCATCTCTATTTTCATTCAAATATAAACATTTCAGATTTGGGTTTAAAACTTACTACATTTCATTGTTTGCTTGTTGCATATTAACTCACCTAGTTAATTACAAGTATTTTGAATAAATTGTAGTTCACCTATGTTACATAACCAAATCACATTTACATAAAAAAACATATAAACTCACCCGAGAAAAGGCCCATCAAGATTTCATCACCTGGTGGATCACCTTACCCTACCCAACTATCCTACTTGGATTTCACCACCAAGGGGAGAATGCACTACATTCGTTGGCAAAGTATAAACTCTAAATAGAAGGTATGTTTTGGCTAAGTGACCTATTTCAACTCTAGGTTCATGAAGTGCAGAGAGAAAGCTCCTATAACAAGCCACATACTTGGTCTAGCACAAATTTCCTCTTAAGCACTAAAACTAGCTCTAAATTGCTTTCTACTACCTTTGATAACCAAATTCCCTTCTCACTATCTGATTAAGGCATAAGCCAACTTGAGACTAAAAATAAATCTCTAAGACTTAATAGTTAGGTAATAAGACTTAATAGTTACTAGCTCTTATAACAAGCCACATAATGTCATCAACAAATTTTACCTACCAACATCAATTAAACCACCAACATCAGCAAACTTTTTTGACTCACATTGATCAAGCAACCAACATCAGTGACTATGTAAATTCATCAACTCAAAATAACAAGCTAAAATAGCCCAATTACCCACACTTGAACTTGGATTTTCTTTATTTTGTTTCAAATATAGGGTAGTAAGACTATTTAAACTTCTTCTTGCATGGTATTAACATGAGTTCAATCCAAAATTCTTCATGATTACATAGGCCAACAACCACTTCCACCTTCCCCTCTCACTTTCAATTCTATTATGAAGCATACTTCAGATACAGAACATACTCCTAGCCCTAACCAAATTCCCATCATTCTATAGGGAGATCAAGATTATGCTAAATTTCTTGATCACAATGTGGCATCCCTTCAACATTACCTTACTATGAGCTGAACCCATAATTCTTTGGGTGATCCAATATATGGTATGCCAATCTCTCTAATGGAAACAACCTTAGTTTTAGTTACCTCCACTATTTTCCCATGGTTACCCAAACTACCACTTCGATGAGTAACCCAACTATAAACAATATTCAAAGTGTAGCATCTCCAACTACCTAAGCCCACCTAAACCTTGGTGTAACTTCCATACTTTCACAACCACAACCAATTTAGCCAAGTCATACCCCATTATAGAATTTAGTTGTACCTATTCCATCTACCCTTGTGCTTATAATTATTTGAGTTGTGACTCACCCTTCATCTAGTCTAACCATGCCAATAATCCAACCCATAATAACAATAACCAACCAAGGCATAGTCTCCAACCCAATGGGACAAGCCCTTTTTATTTTCACACCCCAGCCTATGACTCATTATCCTAATGTTGCCACAACATAACCTCATCAAGCTATGTCATATTCTCCCTCTACTTCCGATCAGGTTCCCTATAACTTAGGAGGTATTCCACAAACTAATCCCCCTCTAGACCTCCTTAAGATGTTGATGGACAAGATTTCTAATCTAGAGACATCTATTTCTAGTTCAAAGAATGTGTTCTCTTATGATCAAATATACAACAAACCAATCCATCCTTCTATGCCTATTCACCCTTATCTAAGCCAATGGGAACTCCCTAAATTCACTCATTTCTAGAGTAAAGAGGACCCAAAACAACACTTATGAGCATTTAAACATGTTTGTTATATAATAGGGCATGATGATGTGTTACTACTTCACACTTTCCCTATGTCTCTTTTAGGTGTTTCCTTGGATTGTTATAGCTCTATACCTTAGCACTCCCTTTTCACATTTACCCAACTTGCAAAAATATTCGTAAACCATTTTTTTATTAACATTTATAATAAGGTTTCTATAATAGACCTTTATTCTATCAGATAATTTGATGATGAGTCTATTGCAGATTTTGTCGTTCATTGGAGAAGCTTGATTAATCAACTCTCCTTTTCCTTACCCCAACCTGAGCTTATTGAGCTCTTCTCAATGGCATGTTCTAAGCACATCTCATCCACACTCATGGTACAAACTTTTTTCAGATTTGATGAGGCCTTTCCAATGGCATGGAAACTCAAAGTTCACACTATAGATGAAGGCAAAGTCAAGTTATGCAGTAAGAATCCCAATTCCAAATCAAATGTCTCCTCCTCCTTTAAAAATTCTCCCCCAAACCAAAAATCTAAAGGCTCTACTAATACGGTGGTTGTTAAGTCAACTTCTTCCACAACCACAATCCAATTAGATTCCTTGACTTCCCAAAATCTGACCAAGTAATTCCAACAATGGTATGAATAAATAAAATACACTCCCATTAGGGATTCATAGACATCCATCTTGGAGAAACTATTATAACAAGGTGTCATAACCCTTCCTTATATCAAACCTCCTATACAGTTTGACCCTTCCTGTCCTATCCCAACTTGGTATAAGGAAGATGAGTTTTGTGGTTACCATCAAGTTAAAGGCCACAATTCTAATAACTATAAGACACTCAAAAAATTTATTCAAGATATGCTTGATAGAGGTGATCTCATCTTGGATAATCCTAATGCCCCCCCAATCAATTTATGGATGTGTTCAAACACCCTTTTCCTAACCATTCACCGAATCATAATATTGTTTAGTCCACAACTAACTCAGGTGATCATAATATCCATACAATTAATATGGTCTTTATTTTACCTCTACTTTAACCTTCCCCTTAATAGGAGACATCCATTTCATCGACTCCTCCCCAAAATTTAGTAGCATCTATTTTTCCCATTCTTCTTCTTCAAGTAGAAGAGAATATTTCACCCGTTCCACTTCCTCAAGAGGAAGAGCCTCTTTTACCACTTCTTTTGCCACTTGAGGAGACTGTAATGCAAATTTTTTTTGCACCAATATTACCTATCCTCTTACCACTTGAAGACCACAACCTACCTGTTCCTCAACCACATGTTGAAGGGAACATCATTCCTATATTATACCCTCTTAAGGAACCTTCTTTACTTAGCTCTCTTCCACCTATAGAGAGTAGTACCCCACCCACTCCACCTTTACACTTAGAGGATTTAGTATTATCTACTCCCATAATAGATGAGAGACCCATTGTGCCTACTCTAAATACTCCACTCTTACCCCTTCTTTTACCTATGGAGGTTCATACTTTACACATGCCTCACCCACATATTGAGGGAGCCATAATACCTATGTTTTACCTTCTTGAGGAACCTTCTTTGCCTACCTCCCCCCACCCATGACAGACCATGTCTCTTCTCCCTTCTTTATCAAAGAGGACCTTGTTGTGGTTATTTCTTGTCTTTGGCTTGAATTAGCAGAAACCAACAATTTCCCTCTTTTCCAAACACCTCAGCCTTTTAAAGACACAACTGTAAGGCCTACATAAACTTCATCTAAACCCTTCTCATGGTTGGTAAAAATTACAAAATTTCTTGACTCCACAAAGCTAGATCATACAACATTTTGGGATCATCTAAAAATGTCAACCTTTACCACCAACCCTCTTACTACCCTTTACCCCAAGGTCTTTGACAAAACTAGAGCTTCTTCACCAAAAGCACTTCAAGCTCAGCCATTTATGTCAGAACCCTCACCCTCATAGGAATCTACTACATTAAAGTAGATCAGACCCTTAGGTGTATGCACCATCTCTAATTTAATTCATCCATAGGTGAAATTAGATTTAGCTCCTCAACCACAAGTTGGAGTTTCATGACCTAAATTATAAAAAAATGTTAAGCTCCCTAGATCTCACAATCCCTTCTTCAACCCTCAACTTTACCATCCATTTTGGGGCCATATCCCTCTACCTTAGTTGGAATATTACCTAACCAAGAAAAATAGAAGGTTGAGTTACCTCCACTCCTGCCTTTTCTATCTGGTAGGCCTCTCACATTTGACACTAAAAAAGTGATATCAAAACATGTAACTCTACCATCACCAAATAAAGCACCACGTAAAATTACCTTTTCAACACTGAAACAAAAGAAGGTATCCACTCCTATTAACATAACAAGTGTGAGCCCACTTATAGGCTCTTAAATATTTTTCCTACGTTAGTTATTATAATATTCCATAATAACTCTTCCTTCCATTAAGCCTTATAGTCCTCTCAAAATGAAGCCATCTTGGTTTAATGATACACAAGTGTGTTTATATCATCTTCACCTAGACATGATACTGAGCGTTATAAATCTCTCACAGTAGTTATTTGACAACACTTTGGTGTCGACACTCTCTTTGATGATACTACCATTAACCTTCCTATTATTCCACCTTTGGCATATATAGTGTCTCTTACTATTCCACCTAAATTCAAACCTAAAGATGTTGATGTAACCCCTTTACCACCTTCTTCACTAACATTTCACATCAACATAGTTAATGTGGCCACACGGTCACAAAACTAAAAAGATAAAGCCAAGAAAAAGGTCACTGCTCCTTAGACCCATCCCTTCACCAAAGATATTCCTCCTCTTAATCCTAAGATTTCCATCTTGGGTGTTCCTAAAACAACATATTTAGACATTATTCAAAGTTTAACGGTGAAATAGCTTCACTAAAATCTTATAAAAATGTCTTTATAGGAGTTAATCCAAAACTCATCCCAATACCGTCAAGCTTTGATTAGTGCTTTGTAAGAGATTAAGATACAATTGGATGATCCCCAACCTCTTGTAGCTTTGGCCATCTCCTTTAACTCTATCTCCTTGATTTATTTTAGTGATTCAAAAATTCCTCTTGAACACCCTGAAGATCAAGATTCTACCCTTTTTATTACCATAAATATTGATCAAACTCATGTCAAGAGAGTCATGATCGATGGGAGAGCTAGTATTAATATTATTTCCACCCATGCCTACAAATATCCAGCTCTTCCTAACAATTGCATGTCTCAAACCAATCCGGTATTCCATTCCTTTAATGATATTATAGCTACTACAGTGGGCACTGTTATCTTACATATCCATGTAGGTCCCCACACTATTCTTGAGTTCTTCTATGTTGTATAAGGAGATTTATAATATAGCATAATACTTAGATGACCTTGGATATGTGATATGACATGTGTACCCTCAACTTTGTACCATTGTGTCAAATTTGAACATGATGGACAAGTACATGTCATACCTGCTGACCCACCTCTTTTTAAAACATGCAACATGACTTATAGTCACTTAGATGTTCTCATTCCATTTAAAACATCATCTTCCTCACATGATACTTCTGAAGCTTCTACAAGCTCCACTCTCCCAGTTACACAGATATCGACAACACAAATTCTTGACAAGGATCCCATAGAAGAGACCTTTCAATGTTTTTCACTCAATGAATATTATTTGTTGATGCTCGACATGTTCTAGACTTCACAAGAGTATGGAAGGCTTCACATGAACCCAAATTATGATCCCCATATTGGGATGGTCATCCCTTATGATCCCCCTAACCTTCAAACCAATTTCACATATGGGGGAATTGATCAGGCTCCCACTATCAGCAATCCATCTTCTTCACCACAACCATTTACCTATGACTTCTCTTTCCTGAGTAACCCTAGATTCACTCACACCTATCTTTATAGGTGTGTCTAGAAATGATTTGTTTTGGGTCGTTATGAACAAGGTGTCCATATGCCTATTGAATATCTTACTAGTAACACCATTGAAAATGCCAAAAAGAGGCATGGAGTGGGATATGATGAACCAACTAAACTCATTAAGACTTCCCATGTACCAATTATTGAAGAACTAGTCTCTCCTTCTCCACCATCACCTAAAAAATTAGAGGTATCTATAACTCTTAATTTTTTTTTCAATAAATGCCATCTATTTGGGGCCTTTCACCTATCATCAGGGTAAGGAAATAAGGTCCCTTCCTCTCGTTCATCCTAAAATAATTGATGAAGACTCTCCCACTATTAACACTATCCAATGTCAATATGATGATGAAATTCTCACATATATGGGTGCAGATGATTCCTATATCTAATTATTTATCCCATCCAAAACACATTCTATGTTAAATGAATCAACCATTGACATCAACCTATCCTCTCATGATAACCCTTGCATCCTCAAGATTGGCCAATCTTTAGATTCCTCTAAGCAAGTTGATTATGCCACATTTCTTAATGACCATAGAAAAACCTTTACTCGGTCTTACAATGGCATGCCTAGAACTGACCCCTCTATCATCACCCATAACATTGTCACCAATCAAGATGCTAAACTTGTTAAGCAGAAGCTTCACAATATGCATTCTCATATTGCTCTCCTTATCAAAGAAGAGCTCTAATGCCTCCTTTCTGTTAAATTTATCTAACTCATTGACTACCCACAATGGATTTCTAATATTTTTTCTGTCACAAAAGTGATTGGGGAAATCCACATTTGTACTGACTATCATGATTTAAACCTCGCTTGTCTAAAAGATGATTTCCCATTCCCAAGTATTGAATAACTTATTGATCTAACATCTGGCCATGAGATGATATCACTTATGGATAGATTCTTTGGATATAATCAAATCCTAGTTGTTCTTAAGGATCAACACAAGACAATCTTTATTACCCCATGGGGGACTTTCTATTATCAATTCATGCCTTTTGGCCTAAAGAATGCTAGTGCAACCTACCAATATGTTATGACTTACATTTTCCATGATCTCCTACACAAAATTATGGAAGATTATGTGGATTACTTACTCAACAAGTCTAAACTTCATCAAGAACACTTGACGATTCTCAAAACCATATTTACTCATCTCCTCCAATGTAACATTTGACTAAACCTAAAGATATATGTCTTTGGTGTTATTTCTGGTAAACTTTTAGTTTTTATCATTTATCTCCATGGTATCGAGGTCGATCATGCTAAGTTAAGATAAATACTAGAGATGCCTCCACCTACTAATATCAAAAAATTTGTAGCTTGTAGGGAAAACTTAAGTTTATTTGTCACTTTATTTCCTAGTTTTTAGATCGTTGCCAACCCTTTCACCATCTCCTCAAAAGGGATGTCTCCTTCCATTGGAATATATATTTCCAAGAAGCTTTTGATGCCCTTAAACAATGCCTCCTTTCCCCATCAGTTCTTATTCCACCTAAGGAAAATTAGCCTTTCTACCTATACATCTCTATAATAGACCATTTTCTAGGTGCTATGATTGCACATCGAGATGACCAACATTGAGAACAAGTGGTTTAATACATAAGATACACACTTATTAATTATTAGAATTTATATACCCATACTATAAAACTTTGCCTTGCATTGGTCTTTTTTGCCTCCAAGCTTCACCATTATCTCCTAAATCACAAAACCTATGTAGTCACCCATACTGATCCCCTCAAATACATGTATTCTAAGCCATATCACAACTAACATGTAGCTTAATGGCTCATGCTTCTGGCTGAATTTCATTTAGAATTCATTTATAAAAAGTCTATTAAGGGGCAAACAATCACTGACCAGTTAGCTACTACCCCTTTCACTGACAATCAACCTTCAAACCTTGAATTCCCTAATGAATCCATTGTAATGCTCTCCATCAATGACATATCCTATCAAATGATGATGTTCTTTAATGGATCTAAATGTCAACATGGTGGGGGTTTGGGGGTCATTCTTATTCCTCTAGATGGTGAGCCTATGCCTTTATCATTTAAACTATATTTTGAATGCACTAACAATATGGCCGAATATGAGGCTTTGATTCTAGGACTTTAAATAGCTCTTTTCTTGGGTATTAAATCCATAACCATTTTAGGTGATTCTCAGCTAGTGGTTAACCAAGTTAATGGTTCCCACCTATGTAAAAACAAAAAAATTCAATGGTATAAACATCATTTAGATACGCTATTGGGATCATTTGACTCCTATCTCTTGTAAACTATTCCTTGATCTACAAATAAGTTTGCTCATATGATGGCTTCACTTGCTTCACACATACCCTCTTCATCCTCTTCCTTGAGAATATATTTCACCATGCATCTCTTAACATTACCCTCCTATGTCTCGGCTAACATCCTCTTTGTCAAAAATTTAAAAGCCAACCTGCATGAATTATGGTACAAGCAAGTCATGGATTATCTTTCTTTCTCTATTACCCCTTCTAATCTCTCTAATAATGGGAAGTAGGCCTTCATAAAATGTTCCACTCATTACACTATACTAGGGGGACTTCTCTACAAGTGAGGTTTTGATGGTCTTCTCATTATATTCCTCACTAATACTAAAACTCCCTTTGCTATTAAGGAAGTACATGATGGGATTTGTGGTGGGCATTTTAATGGTCACGCAGTTACCAACTGTATCCTTTGACTTAGCATTATTGGCCCACACTTCATCAAGACTGTGATGATTACATTTGGCACTAAGTCAAGTGTCAACAACATGCTAACCTTCTCCACATTCTTAGTTATGCATTACAAGTCACCAAAGACTTCTGGCCTTTCTCCCAATGGGGCTTAGATCTAATCAAAGAAATTAACACTCATTCATCCCTCCATCATCATTCTATCATTATTACCACTGAATACTTCATCAAGTGCATCAAGGCCATCCCTCTCATCTCCACTAAAGCTAACAAAATTATTGACTTCATCAACCATCACATTATCTATTATTTTGGTATCCCTCATAAAATTATAACAGATAATGACAAATCTTTCAAAAACAAGACTGTTCAAATCCGTTATGATACATTTGGAATCAAATTAAGCTTCTCATCACCATAATATCCATAAGCTAATGGATAGGTAGAAGCTTCTAACAAAACATTGACCAAAATTCTCATGAAGGTAGTCAATGATATAGGCAAGGATTGGCACACACACACTCCTTTTGCTTTATGGGCTTACCACACTAGCTTCGAACCCCTATGGGTGCTACACCTTTTTTATTGGTATATGAGATGGAGGCTAATTTGCCTCTTGAATTCTAGATTCCTTTTCTTCACATTTATCTACAAGACATACTTACTAATGATGACTTTCTCGAAGAACGTTTGGCTCAACTTGAGTTACTCGATGAACATCATCTCATAGCCCTCAACCACCTCCAAATCTATCAAGAGCATATCAAACACACTTATAACAAAAACCTCAAAGAGTGAGATTTCAATATAGGAGATCTCATCTTAAAATAAAATCAACACATGACGAACATGGAGAAAAGCAAATGGGGTAAGTTTGTTCCTAATTGTCTTGGACATTATATCATAACTCACAAGTATGGCTCAGGAAATTATCACTTGTCTTCTCTTGAAGGAAGGCCAGAACCTAAGCCTTTAAATGCCTTACACCTATGACCATTATTCTATTAAATGAGTGTCACTTTACTTCGTGTTTAACTTGAGCTCATCCCTTGAGCATCCCTTTTACATTCGTTTCCCTTCCTCTGCACCCTTACTCCTATACACTTAGTTAACTTACACAATGGTATGGTTTTTACCTCAAAGTGGACAACTCATAAGCCTCTATAGTCTTGTCCATGACTAAAATCACAAAAAAAAGGGATATCTAAAAAATTTATAAAGTCTCAGGTCATGCTTCTCAATGTAGACTGCTCTCTTGAAGGACAGCTAAGTAACTTCCTTCTGCTACTATCAATAGACCACTCCCTTGAAGGATAGCTATTTAAAATTAAAAACAAATGCTTAGACCACTCCCTTGAATGATGTCTAAGCCAAGCTTTGTTCTCAAAGGGAAAAAATAAATGAAAAAGGTTTCTCATAGATTTATACAACCTTAACCCATACAATATCCCATTGTAGGCTTCTCACTTTGATCAGCTTACACACACAAAAAAAAGAGAAGCTTAAAATCATTGACTTGCCTATATTAGCTCTCAGGTCACCCAAAAAAGGGGCATATCATCCTTACTTTATAGGTTATATTAGTCAAACATTTTCCGTCATTTTACTCTTTTTCCCCTCATACTCTTTCAAGGGACTGTGAAGCTCACTTAACATAAGGTAAATATGACACTTCTCTAACAAACACAATGGTTTAAATATTTAAGGCATGAAAGAGGCTCATTTTCTTGAGCTTATTTATGTTTTAATTATGGTCTTTTCTAGTGCATGAGCATTTTGCCTCTTTATTTTCCCATCCACATAACATGTCGATCTCTGTATTTGAGATGAAGAAACAATATCATACCAACACTATCAAATCATACTCAATTTATTTTACACATACACCATCAAAAATATGGAAAAATGCTAAAATAAACTAACATAACCAATATATTCATTTTAAGCATACACCATCACAAACTATGTAAAAATGCTAATATGAAACTAATCAACTAACTATGCATATACCATCACATATATGGGAAAGGATAGTCTAACTAAACTAACATGACCAGGATTACCATCAAAATTAACATAGCATAAAATAATCATCATCCATATCATCATCATCTATCACAATAAACACATCTCAACATAGCAATAAATGAACATCTCATGTATATATAATATGTGATCAAAATAGATGTCCATAATTATATCATCATAATATATCTCTCTCTCAAAATATACATCTTGCATCTTTGGCTCATAGGCCGGTATACATATAACATATATACTCAAAATTGGAAAACACTGACACTCAGGGTCTTTGATGCTCTCTACATGGTCATGAGGAAGTAGTATCATCACTACTCTATGCCTATCTACATCTACATGAGCTAGAAGCTATAGCACATGACATAGACCTCTCCTGCTCTCTGAACTCTGATATCTCTAAATCTATGAAAACTCTCTAATCACCCTCTCATAGTAGGAAATCTCATCTAAGTTAGTCATATATCTCACCATAGATATAGTTTGTGGAGGTCCCATAGCACTTGTTGATGACCTAACTTGTATTGATCCCTATGGTGGTGGAGGAGGAAAATCCTAGCCTGCTACTCTTAAACTGTCTATCTCTACTATCACTACAGTCAATTGACTTTGTAAAATAGTAACTTGGCCTTGTGATTATATAACCTAGACCTGTAATGCCTCAACCTGACCCTGCAACATCACCATCTACCCTTATAAGGCTAATACCTATTCTTGGGCTCTATCTCAATCCTACACTACTACATCTTAAGCCTATACCACTACATCCCTCTCTCTCACCAACCCCTATAAATCTGGTGGTGACCTCCTAACCTCCACCACTAGATGTAACCCTACCCACTAAGATATATAGGCTATTGTACAACCTGGGTCTCCAACCCCTAGCCCTTCTGTCAGCTCTTCAGAATTTGTCCCATCTATCTCCTGGGGTAATGGTAGGGGTGCCTCTATGTCATCCCTCCTATATTGAGGGAAGGTAAGCAAAATATCTTGGACTAGACCAAACTAGCTCTTGACCCATGTCATGGTTACCATCTCCAACTCACTAGCTCATCTACCCCTGACCCATAGTGATCTCTATAAACCCATAAGCTATTGTGCCTATCTTTTAAAATTTGGGTATGTCAGGTAGGGTCTCCATAAAATATCAGTAGGGATCAAACCCTTAATCATATTCTTATAATAGGTAAGGTCTTGAACCGCACCATCGACTTGAGTTTGTGTCATGCCCTTTCTCCACCATTTAAAGCCAACCCTTAAGCCAACTAGGATAATGGTAGGTAACCCCAGTGGTCATGTCACCACAATGTGTTCATACACCCAATAGTGTAGTAGATGACCAACACATAAACTATATTGTCATCACAGTCTCAAACCTTACATCTATCTATATAACTACGCTAAAAATACTAGACCCTAGGTAAAAATAGTCCACTACTCAACCATATATGCAAGCACATGTGTCAATGCAATCAAAAATATACTACCATCTATATCTGGTAATGCATACACCATGATCCTAATCATCATCAAGATGCTCAATCAATGTTGCTCCTCATCAGCCATATAAAGTGGCTTATAGACAAAACTCATAGAATGGTAGGTCACCTCACTCACATGATCTCCATATAATGTGACCATGTGTATATCATGTTCCTCTCTTGAGCATGTGAAGAGCTCCTCACTCTAGAGTGGTAGCCATAAAATCCTATAAACATCCTCTTGAATCATTATCAACTCTCTAGTCAACAAATAGAAGCTGTTGGTGGTGTGATCCCACCTCTCAATCAATGTTATCATTAGGGAGACATCTTAGGTGACTCAATAGTACCATTTCACTCCTCTTAACCCCACAACTACCATATGTTCCCACTCATTTGGAGTGACATCTTTCCTCATATGTGTCAATAGCCTTGGTAGATGATCTTGTAATGTTAGCTCCATCCTCACCTGTATCCATACACAAAAACTCAAGTCACATACTTTCTAATATACTCTATCACCACCTTTTTACCTTCTCTTTGGGAGAACTACATTGGTTTCAGGCCCTAAACTGGGCTATGTAGGTAGCACTTAGTCAACATGGGCTCTTCTGAGGTTAGCTCGATCATATACCCACCTAATTAATTATCCTACTCTTTTCTCTCTACCCTAGGCTTTACTACCTCTTCTCTCTCTCCACCTTAGGCTTACTCACCTATCATGACTCTAGGCCTCATAGCCTATATCCCTAACCCTTGATACTATGCCATATATTTTTAAAACCCTTGACCTCTTGAGTTATCTTAACTTACCTTTTTACCCATTTTCCCTAACATACCTTTTAAGATACTTTCCCTAGACTTTGGGATAACTATATTGTCCTGAGGCCCTAAACTGGGCTATTTAGGCAACACTCAGTCAACACAGGGTCTTCTGAGGCTAGCTCGACTATTAGTCTAGTTGACTACTTCCACTAGGGATCCAAATTGACCTTTTTCCTATTTTTCTAGTCATTCATAATCAGTGACATCATCACTACTACCGACATGATAATTTGTAAGCCTCAGTATCGACTGATGTCAGCAGCCACCTTTCAACCTCCATACCATTTCAATCAACATCAGTGGACCTCACTAATGTCAGTGATTAGTTTAGCCCTATGACTGAATGACACAAATCCAAAATTATAAATTTCACATAACAAACTACCTAAACAACCCGTCAACTTATCATACAACTTAGCTACCCTATTTTCTACCCCTCTACTAACATTTTCTACACCCCCACTTTTAAATTAGCCTAAAAACTATAAATAACCAAATTAACTTTCAAACCAACTAGTAAAGACTCTTACCTCATCTCTCCTTCTCCTTCTGGCTAGCATAGTTGGCTCTTATGGTGGTGCACCTCCTACTGGGTCCCCTCCTTGCTTTGTTATCATGGTCACTCTCAAGCTCTATTTCTTCTCTCCAATCATAAAGTTGCAAATGAGTTTGGTCGGCCACCAAACCTCCTTTTTTCAAGTTTAGCCAACCATCAAAATCATAATTTTTAACCTAATTTTCTGATGTCAGTGCTTACACATACCAACATCAGAAACATTACCCTAAGTTAACCAATGTTAGCACTTTCTATTACCGATATCAACAAATATCACTAACATCGACACCATTCCAATAAATTTTTACGAACCTAAGCAACCCCAACTTTTAAAACTTTACCCATACACTGGGGTAACTAGAGATCACATATATCTCCCCAACCATGACAAACACTACTAGAGATCATGAATATATCCTTGCCCATTGACACTTTTACACCAACCTCACATTGCTTGTCTTGATTGCTTATATTATACCACTATAATTGGCTATTATGTACACAAATGTATATTAGCTGATTTAGATGGAAACCAAGCTCATCTTATCACCTCAAACCCTTTTGTGTTTCTTAGGGGCACTTCCTACCTCAAATACCTAGGACACATCGACCATTAGAGCTATAACTTTGATTATTTTGACCTCTCAGCTACCACTTACAAGTTGTGATTTGGTTACTTCTATCTGAGTCCTCCTTAACCTTGCCTATTCTTGAATTTGTCAACTATAGCTCATAGTAGTATATGCATACAAAGTGATACTCAAATTCTCCACCACTCACCCAATTACCTTTTTATCAAACCAGTACCTGATTTTGGTTTTTCCTTCATCAATTTCCATTTTGAGGGGGGATACCTCATCCAATACCTAGAGCATCTAACTCCTATTTTTGTCTTGAAAACTTGTTAGTAAAAATTATAAGATAGAAAGGGGAAAATATAGACACCAAAATTATGTCACACATATGTGCGTAACTCCTTGGATGAAAACACCTTTTAAACCATTTTTTAATAATAATAATTAACATCCCTAACCCATTATTTAGCCCCTCACACATTTAATTAATTTAAAATACTTAATTAAGTTAATTAAAAACTCCTATTGCCACCTTACCTGGCCACCTCACCCTATGACTAATTCTCACTTGATGATTCACCTCAAGACCTAGTCCCCTCATCCTAACTACCCAATACTTATTCCCACTTCCAAACTACTTTTTAACCTCTTATTTTTACCATTTTGTAATGGGTGCCACACTTGGCACATAGAATAACAAATAATCAGATAAAAATAGTAAGGTTTACCTATTTTAAGGCTATCAACATTAGTCAACCCATGGTCAATGTCGCTAATACAAGCCAAACTCCAACCTAAAGTTTAGGTCAGCAAAAATCAAGAAAATTCATTTGTACTTGCATTTAAGCTCTCGGCATTCTATTTTCAACATCTTGGCTTACTATCATCTTGTGTAAGTCAATCATGATCAGGAACTAAGCTCTTAAGGACCAAAAACACCTACTTGTTCTCTCTATTTAGGCATTCAGGTTTGGACTCCCTGATAAGGATCATCAATTTGGCACTTATCATTTAACGACCATTATAGTTAAGTACACCACTTATTCTATAGGTATTTTAAACATTTATTCTGCTATCACTTTATATCTATTGTGCATTGCTTTGCACACTTCTAACTAAACCCCTTTGAGGGAGTTACAAGGCTTCCTCACTTGTTTCCCCTTAACCTAACACACCAAACCTCTAACCAGATCTACCTAAACTACATTCTCTCTCTCATAACTTTCCCCAACCTCCTAGACCTGATCCAAACCATTTTCCAAACCTATAAAAGCCTTTTGTAAGCTCCCAAAAAATTATTTCCCATATCAAGCTCGGTAACCTAATCGATAGCGATTACCTCCACCACTAACCTTGGTAGTATAATCGATATCATTCACTCCCCTACCAATGTTGGAGACTATGGTTTCCCTAACCTCTTCAAAACCTACCCAAATATCTTCTAAAGTATTAAAAAAATACATCACCTACACCCTATCACTCTCTATTGCATATAGGTTGTTAATAACGGTAATAATATCTCTCTTTCTCTCTCTCTTCACCTCTCTTTTAGTTATTTATTACTCTTTTGTCTCTCAAAAGTGGATTGTCATCTCTAAGGAAGTTTCATACTTCCTACAATAAGCGCATGGCTTGGCAGCCCACTCATTTAACTACTAAAAAACATCTTATGGTAGTGATTTCTTACTTTCGGGTAGTCCTCCCTAGCCAAAGAGGAGTGCTCACAATGTCTGAATACAGTGCGTAAACCAATCTAGGTTCATTCTAATTACTTATCCCCATCATTCTTTTATGCTTTCCTATAGATTTTAAATAGACAAAATTTAGTGAAATAGTTTTATTCAATCTAGAGGGGGATATTTATAGGCTAACACTCCTAGATAAATAATTAGGCATCCCTTTTTAATTTTGGAGCCCATAAATGAGAAGGGCAATACACATGTTTGAGGAGCCACTCATAAAAGTTTTATGGAAATCCTTATGGGAGATCATGCAATTAGGGGTGTTTGAACATTAATTGTAGGGGGAGTGGGGTAGATAATCATCTATCAGATATGATTCAAAATGAGGGGAGCCAAAGTGTAGACACTTGGTAATAGGATAACAACAACTTATGCTAATGACACTTTTTTCAAAAATAAACAACAAAAAAAAGGAAGCTAACTAACTATATATAATGTGAAGCCAATAAATCAATTAAAGTGATTCAAGTGGATTTTGTTAATTGAAATCTCTAAGGCAATGCCTTTTTCATCCACCAACTTGAATGTATTTCCTTACCTATTATCAGTGGTGTGAAAGAGTCCTCTCCATAGGGAATCAAACTTAGCATGATGACCTAGCTTTGTATCCCTTTCATCATATTTTAAAACCAAGTCTTACGGATTGAAGCCTAGGTTAGATGATTTCTTAGTGAACCATCTCTTGACTACTCATTGTTGGCTAATATTAGCATTGTTAGCTTGTTCTCTTGCTTCTTGAATCTTTATAAATTCTACTAACCTAACCTCCATTGCTTTATTTTTTACTATTTTGATAGCTTTTAACAACTATAAAGTGGGAATTTCCATCAAGATGGGAATGGCCACTTCTTTCCCTATACTAATTCATATGGGGATTCTTAAAATATACTTATGAGTGATCTAATTAGCCCATAGATATATCTTTGCATGATTATTTTACTCTCTCTGTTGTTCAACACATATTCTCTTGATTAACCTTATGAGGTTCTTGTTAGTCTATTTGGCCAACTCATTCCCCTATGAGTAGTAGTTGGATGAATTTTTAAGGAAAATGTCATTATAGAGTGTAAATTCTAAAATATGTAAACAAAATAAATCCTTCTCATTGTTAGATATAATCATTTTAGGATGGATAAACCTTACTACCAATTCCTCTAGGAAGCTAAGGATTACATTTTCAATTACCTCTTTCAAAGGGACCACTTTGATCCATCTCGTGAAGTAGTATATAGTCATGAGTATCTATTTGTGGCTCATGATAAATATGGGATTGATCATCCCTATGAAATCCAGTCTCGATTATGAAAAAGGCTCATCAATCACAATTAGGTTCAACAACATGGCTGAATTCTTTTGCTTGCCTATGAAAAATTATTATTTCTTCAATGCCTGGTGGCAATCTAAAAACATATTTGGCAAATGGTATACCATATGAATTATCTTGGTTGTAGTTTTTTCTTTAATAAATGACCTCTTAGAGGTGTAAAATTTATATATTATAGGATCTAATTATCCTAGTGATTGTCAACATGTCAGAGAAGTTCCCCATCAAAGTTATAATAAAAAGGATTCTATGGACTACTGTATAACTATCCCCTTGCAACCTATAGAATCTTTTTTTATATGCACGGAGGTCATCTAGATATTGATAAGTTTACATAAAGTAGATTTTATCATCAACCTAAGACTCATTAGTTTCATACTTCCCTACTAAACCATTTCTGATGTATCATGTTCACCTATCAGGGCATCTGTGCATTGGGCCAAATACTCAAAAAGCCCTCTCCCTCAAATCACCTTGGTCGATCTGAATTTTATGTCATATACTAGGATTTGGGTGATCTAATTAGCTCTCTTCTTGATGATTTCCCCTTCTATAATGTACTCTCTGATGATTTCACCTTACTTCCCACCACCAGGTGTCTAAATTTCTTAAGACCTTTGACAATGGCAAAATCTTGTTTCTTAAAGAAATTATACTTAGACTCATATCTACACATGGTTCTTGAATAGAATTCAATAAGATGCTCACCCTTCCCATCATCTTCCTTTTGAGTTAACACAGTCACCAAGTTATGTTCACTCCCATAAACATACATGACAAAATCCTTAGAGAAGTTAAGATTGACTAGGACAGGAGTGGTGGATATTGCTTCTTTGATTTTTTCAAACCTTATTCTTCCTTCAATGATCAATTTGAAAGCCTACTCTTTCCTCAGCATTAATGTGATTGGCCTTACCATCCTTATAAAATTAGATATGAATTGGCTAACAAAATTAATCTTTCTTAAGAAGGACTAGGCTCCCTTCTTATTAACCAATAATGTCAAATCCCTGATGGTCTTCACTCTATCTAGATCTATTGAGATACCTTCTTTGGATATTACATATCATGGTAACTTGCCTTGTGGGATGCCAAAGACACATTTTTTGGGGTTGAGGGATAACCCAAACTCTTGGAATTTTTTTAAAATCTTCTCTAAATGATCAAAAGGATCTTCCTTTTTCTTGGAGAATATTATCAGATCATCCAAATAGATGAGGATGATTTTGTTGATCAAGCCCTTAAAAGTTATATCCATGGCTTGTTGGAAAGTAGCTCCTATATTAGAGAGGCCAAAAGGCATTTTTTTTATACATGAAGGTCCCCCACTTTGTATTAAAAGTGGTTTTATATTGATCCTCTTTATTAACCCATACCTGGTTGTTTCCTAAGAACCCATTCAGTAGGGAAAACATTTATGCACCTGTTATTATTTAGAGGATATGTTCCATTGAAGGAAGGGGTAATGATCTTTTAAATATGCTTTGTTCAATTCTTTGAAGTCTATGTATAGCCGAATTTCTCCATTTTTCTTTATTACTAGAACCAGGTTAGATACCCAAGTTAAATGCTTGATTGGGTATATAATCTCTGAGTCGATCAATTTCCTTAGTTCTTGAGCCATGAGAGACTCGATCTTTGGGTTTACCAGTCTTTACTTTTAGTGGACTAGTTTGAATCATTCGACTAGATCTATGGTGTGTTGGATCACCTTGTGATCATACCCTTTCAAGTCATCATAGGTCTAGGCTATAATTCTATAACTATTATAAAAAGATACCAATTGATCCTTGTCCTTTTTGGAAACTTCTTTTCCCACTTTTAATTTTCTTCCTTCTCCTACGTTAAGCTCAAAGTAGTCACATTTATTTGTAGTAAATTTATATTTTTCATTCCTTGCATCATCAAAATAAAATAGATTATCTAGGGTGATTAGTCCTTTTCAAAGTTTATTGGACTTTAGTTTCATGATTTTTGTTAGGGTGTGGAGCTAAAAACTTCAACTATTTGCAGACACAAAGAAGAGGATGCTGAAGAACCAGAGGAACCGGCGTCGACAGCATGACCGACGTCGGTCACAGACAGTGGAGAAGGAAAACCAGCGATGGTAGGGAGTCGGCCAACGTCGGCAGCACCAATCAAGCAGGGACCAGTGTCGGTCGCCTGTGCGTTCCAGAACTGTTGTTGACAAACAGTCAGTTAAGTGAAGTGAGTGTTTGCATGTCAAATGACTAATTATAGTCACGAGCTGCATGTCTAATTATTATAGTTAGATTTCTATTTTTGTAACCATGGGATTATATTTAAAGACCCATGAGGCATGTATTGTAATGATCAAGAAGGCAAGTAAAAGCATTGAAGCAATCAAGGTCAAGGAGATCTATAGGTGTAAGGTTAAGGAGATCAGCTGAAGCATTCAAGGAGGGATAGTAACTCAGGCTATAGAGTTGTGTTGAGCAAGAGAGAGAGGGAAGAAGGTCTTGAGGTGTGGCAAGCCTTTGAGGTGGAGGAAGAAGTGGCATCTTCCTTATTGTATTTTCTTCTAGTAATATCTAATACAAGAGTGTGTATTGTCTCTCAAATTCTTTGTTGTCTCATGTTTCTAGTTACTTTATCATTCTGGTATAATTCCGTGTTTAATTGCTTATAAGAAAGTAATAAATTATGCTTCCATTGGATAAGGGGTCACCTAACAGTTGGTATCAAAGCTACGGTTTGTAGGAAGCAAGTTATTTTTTATTACAGGTCATTCACAGGGTTTTCTGATTGAGTGGGAGTTCAGCAATGGCAAAAGAAAGTAAGCTACAAATGGAGAAGTTTAACGGCAAGAATTATCATCACTGGAGGATGCAGATTGAGGATTATCTGTATCAGAAGGATCTATACTTACCATTGGGTGGGGTTGCATGCAAGCCCACAGATATGAAGGATGAAGAAAGGAACGTTCTTGACCAGAAGGCTCTTGGTTCCATAAGGTTGAGCCTTGCATCATCTGTGATTTCTAGCTGATCACAGTGCAAGACAATGAAAGAGTTGATAAAGTCCTTGGCGAATTTATACGAAAAGCCCTTGGCTTCTAATAAGGTATATCTTATGAAGCAGCTATTTACTTTGCAAATGTAGGAAGGTGGATCGATACATAATCATCTCAGTGATTTCCATGGTTTGGTAAACCAATTAGCTTCAGTCAATATTGTTTTTGATGATGAGGTAAAGGCTCTCTTGATTTTATGTTCTTTGCCTGAAAGTTGGGACAGTTTGGTTATGGCAGTAAGTAATTCTGCATCTACTTCTAAAATCTTAAAAGTTGATGATGTTGTGAGTGTGATCTTGAATGAGGAAATATGCAGGAGAATCACAGGTGAATCATCAGGGAATGCTCTAAGTGCAGAAAGTAGGGGAAGGCAAAGGGAGAAGATTGAGCAAGGGAAATCAAGGTCGGGAAGGAGATCCGAGTCCAAAGGTATTACCTACTGGTTTTGTGGAAAGAAAGGACATACAAAGGAGTGTTGGTTGCGAGATAAAGAGAATCACCTTGAAGGTAAATAAGAAGCAAAAGATGCAAATATCATGGTACAGGATGCTCTCATACTTTCTTTGGATAGTTAGGTAGGATCATGGATTTTAGATTCTGGTTCATCTTTTCATGCATCCCCAAACAGAGATTTGTTTCATGAGTATGAATAGGGAGACTTTGGAGTGCTTTATTTAGGGGATGGTACACCTTGTCAGATAGTTGGCAAAGGGAAAGTGCAGCTGAGATTGCAGATTGACAACACATGGGTGTTGAAGGAGGTCATGCATATTCTAATTCTGAAGCAGAGTTTGATTTCTGTAGGAAGGTTGGGTGATGAGGGATGCACAATAACCCTCACAGCAGACTCTTGGAAGGTTACCAAGGGAGCACTTGTTTTAGCTAGAGGTAAGAAAGTAGGTACTCTTTATCTATCTACTTATATTACTGATTCTACTTCTGGTTTATCTACTTCAGCTGTAGATTTGAAGATGTGGTCTAATAGGCTGGGTCACATAAATAAGAAGGGAATGGACGTTCTTGATTCAAAAGGTATGTGTTCAGATTTGGAAAGCATAGATAGAGTTCATTGCAGGAAAAGGAAATTTGATGCTTTTGACAAGAACAGGGAAGTCTTGGTGTTTTTGGAGGAGATGAAGGCCAAAAAATAGTTACAGGCACTGAATAAATCTGAGCAGGGCAGTATGGACAGAGATCTGATCTAATATGAGCTCGCGAATGAAGAATTCATCACTCACAGGAACACACAGACACTGACGTCGATCACTTGGAACTGACGTCGATCAGTCAGACACCGACATCGGTCATGTGCAGACCAGCAGGGTCGGTAGGTTGGGCAGGAGAAGTCCGACATTGGTCACTAGGATTGACGTCAGTAGGGGGGACACCAGCGTCGACTAGGGGTAATGACGTCGGCAGTTAGGGTCAGTGCAGGGAATCGACATTGGTCGGGAGCAGATTGGGAGATGGCCGAGATCAGTCACTGGAACGGATGATGGGTGGATAGTTAGTTGTCAAGGAGTCTCAAACACCCATATAGAGGTCAGAAAAGGTATGTGAACCTCATATTCATTGTTCACCTTCTTTATATTGCTTACTGATAGTCAAGAACTAGGAAGATAGAGGAAGCAATGCAGGTAGAATCCAGAAACAGTGGGAGCTTGACATGGATAAGGAGTGTGAGTCCTTGGAGAAGAACCAAATAGGTATTTGTTGGTAGAGTTTTCAGCTGGAAGGAAGCACTGGATAGAGGGATGGATTCCCGTTTTAGAGAAGAGAGTGGATGGACACGTGAGATAGAAGGCTATGGTATATGGTCTTGAGTTAGCTATAAGACAATGGAGGTTTGACCATTCTATTTTATCTTTACCAGGTTGGATAATATTAGCTACATTATCCTATTACTATATTGTGTTACTTTTTGTAGGGTTTTATATACAGGGAGTTTTCTGAACTAAGGGTAGAGTTGGTTCAGAAGTATGTCATGAAGAATTTGGGAGTAGCAAAATTCTTTTGGCATAAGTGACAGGTATAGCATCACAGGTTTGCATGGTGGTTGGTCTTCAAGAATGACTTTGAAGAGGGATACAGAGCCAAAGGAAAAAAATAGATGGTGTATAGGTATAGGTACAAGTTGCATCTATTTATCTCCAAGTGGGAGATTGTTAGGGTGTGGAGCTAAAAGCTTCAACTATTTGCAGACACAAAGAAGAGGATGCTGAAGAACCAGAGGAACCGGCATCGGTAGCATGACTGACATCAATCACCGACAGTGGAGAAGGAAACCAGCGATGGTAGGGAGTCGGCCGACGTCGACAACACCAGTCAAGCAGGGACTGGCGTCGGTCGCCTGTGCGTTCCAGAACTGTTGTTAACGAACAGTCATTTAAGTGAAGCGAGTGTTTGCATGTCAAATGACTAATTATAGTCATGAGCTGCATGTCTAATTATTGTAGTTAGATTTCTATTTTTGTAACCATGGGATTCTATTTAAAGACCCATGAGGCATGTATTGTAATGATCAAGAAGGCAAGTAAAAGCATTGAAGCAAGCAAGGTCAAGGAGATCTACAAGTGTAAGGTCAAGGAGATCAGCTGAAGCATTCAAGGAGGGATAGTAACTCAGGCTATAGAGTTTTTGTGTTGAGCAAGAGAGAGAGGGAAGAAGGTCTTGAGGTGTGGCAAGCCTTTGAGGTGGAGGAAGAAGTGGCATCTTCCTTATTGTATTTTCTTCTAGTAATATCTAATACAAGAGTGTGTATTGTCTCTCAAATTCTTTGTTGTCTCATGTTTCTAGTTACTTTATCATTCTAGTATAATTCTGTGTTTAATTGCTTATAAGAAAGTAATCAATTGTGCTTCCGTTGGATAAGGGGTCACCTAACAATTTTATCTCCATAGGCCTCTTCAATCTCTAGCTACAATTGCTCTGAAAACTTGTATGACTATTGAAGAAACATGATAATTTATGCATCACTCTCAAATACCTATCAGTTTTGATCATTATCTAGGATGGTAGGTCTGATTATCACTCACATCACTTGTTTGTTAGTCATCAGATTAATTACCAAATCAAATAATAATTTTAGAGGTAGTTCTGAGGGAGACATGCATCACCACAACACTTCTTCTAGGCATCATAATTGTGCCATATCTAAGAATTGAAGACCACCTTCACTCATGATTCAAATCTCCCCCTTTCAGTTGTAATATCCTCATCATGAGCATGAGTACTAAGTTCTAGGTGTCATTTCCTCATGAGGCCATTGTGCTTATATATTCTAGGTTTCTTTTTGTAGGGCACTAGACACTAGATAATAAAAAAAAAATTATGGCTATTATTAAAGAGCAGCCATTGTAATAGTTTAGTTTTTGAATATAAGTATTAATAGTTGTTATTTTTTCAATTTCATGACCTTAGTAGGTGCCCCTCATGGAAAGGATTTAATATTTTATACTGTACCTTTGGGCCTTTTGTATTTTGTTCTCCACCCAACAATGAAGAGGATGTGGTGTTCTATGTCAATTTGTATGGAATCTATTATTGTCTGTTGTTTCTATTTTATGCTTCTATAGTATTAGATTTTGTTTATATTTTAGGATTTAAAGCATGCACATGCTCTTTTAAACTATCTATAATTTTTTAAATGTTCAATCTATTTTATGTAATTTCAAGGATAAATATGCTAAGAATTATAGTACATCACCTTAATTAGTTTTATTTTAATTTTATTTGTATTTTCTCCTTACCCATTTTCACCCCTCAAATTAATTTGAAGATTCATCTTTTATAACCCTGAAGGTTGCTTCACATATCATAATTTTGTCCCACATCTATAAATCTTTCCATAAGAAATTGTTCGCCAAGATTGAAAGTTTTAGGTATCAATAGTTCCCTTTTTTGGCATGCCTGGTGGGACCAATCAACTTGACTAGAATCCAGAGTTTATGAGCCACAAACCCATCACAAGGTCACTAACAGCATTGGTAGTCGTAACTCACCAAAGGACCATAAAGTATAGCACAACATAATGAACATAAAAAATGGTGATCTCAGGTCCACCAAGGAACTTCATAGCATAGAATGGTGGTAGCCCACTTATTCCTCTAGTATCCCCAACTACATGGGATCTTATTCTTGTTAATGCCTTAAAGGCACTCCCTAAATTCATAGGGGACGACTTCAAAAGCATGATGGAACATCTTTAGGATGTCACCAATGTTTATATTGTACATTATGTCATAGAGCATAATGTAGCCTTAAGGCTACTAGTAACCTCTTTCAAATGGAGAGATCTTGACTGGTATAAGTCCTTCCTTCCTAACTATATCATCACCTAGGATGAGTTGGGAAACATATTCTTCAAACTATTTAATGATAATGGAGACCAATCATCTCTCTTATAGTAGTTAATCACCATTAAAAAATCCCTATAAGAGGCTCTCATCAAATTTAATACCAAGTTTTATAAGATATGGCAAAGAATCCAGGTAGCATCTCGACCACCCATGGGTATGGACATCATATTTTATCTTAAGGCCTTTAACTCAAACATAGTAGTTATGATTCAGTCTTTTAGAGGTGAAATGTTGTCAGATGTGTATGAATTAGTGATCAAAGCAGAGAATAATCTCATAGATGCTAGAAAACTCCCCCCATGACCACCAATGCCCATATTCCTATAACTATCAATGCCACCATAGGAGGAAGTCCCAAGCACCTCGTAAGCACCTCCTTCCATGTATGTATATATGGCTACTCAAATGAGCACATCCACTTTATCTAAGCTAGCTATATAAATGAATGACATGAAGAGTATCTTGTGGAACTTCTCAAATGTTACCATTAACCTCAAGAGGTATCAATTTATGCCCCCAAATCACCCTTACTAGAACTACCAAAATGAAATAGAACCATACTAGCATAACTAGTTATAGGGTCGGTAGAGGCTGAATCACCAAGTGTAACCTATAAATTAGATCATCTCAGTTTCTAATCCTTTCTAAATAATACTGCCAAACTCAAATATAAAATTAGTCATTGTCCAAAATAACTTGGTAGATGATTCAAATTCATGGTGATTTATTTTTAATGATGGGCATATGCCATGGAATTACCCAAGAGGTATTTTGTAGTAAAAGGTTACTGATCAATGAAGATAAGGGAATGCACCTAATTCAGCTCTTTATAGATACCAATCCTTAGATGTTGAAAATGTTATCCTAATGGCTCAAAGTTCAGGAATGTCCTTAGAGTAAGAAGAGGAGATAACCTTAGAGCATGTGATTTTCTCTTGGGTGGAAGGCAAAGATGTAACATACATGAGTGAGGTCACCATGATGAAAGCCCTATGAGTCCAATCATACTACTACACCTAATACAAGAAGAGATCGATCAAGATTCAAGAGGTTTTTACTAGGCCTAAAGTAACTTTTAGTAAAAATCTAAGACCTTAATCATCACCCTTGACATATTAAAAGTAGAGAAAAATAATGTTGATAAAGATAAAAGACCTTGATGTTTGGCCACAAAGGCCATTTAATGTAGTCGAACAACTAAATAAGGCCCCAACTAATGTTTCTCTTTGGGATGACTTGTCTATCCCCAAGTAGAAGTATCTTTTATGAGAAGTATTGGAAGACCAAGAGAATATTTTGCAAGGTAAACCGACTATGGAGCTAGCACAAACCAAGGTAAAGGAAGCTAGCAGCAATGTGCAACCTCATTTACCATCCGTGTTCATCAACTCTAAAGTGGAGGTAATTAAAATGAAACTTACCCCATTTTATTTAAATATCATTATAGGGAATAAGTTATTACATAATTATATGATTGATTTTGTTTCAAGCACTACAGTGATGCCCAAATAGATTGTGGATGCACTACAAATTCAATATGAATCTTTGGATAAAGGGGTAATATAGTTAGATGGGAAGAAAGTCTAGGGCATAGGTATTATCAAAGCCCTTCCCATGACTTTGTATTGTTGTCCTAGTATTACAATCCCCCAAGAAGTTGTGGTAATAGACATTCCACCTATCTTTTTGTTATGTTTTTCAAGATATTTCACAACCAAGATAGGTGGATACTTATCTTTGGATTGGTCTCATTTAATCCTAAGGACCAAATATGACTCAAAATTGAAGGTGTTATCTGAGCCATTACATCTAGAGCACATAGCTAATGATGCTATGATGAATTTTAAATAAATGCACACTTCTTTCTCCAAAAAAGAGATGTATTATGTAGAGATGCTTGAGGAAGGAGTGGTAGACAATAAGGGCCTGGAAGAAGAAGTCCTCATTAATAAATTCATCGAGAATGATCCATTTGAAAACTTTGATTTCACTAGCCTCAGGACTTATTTAATCTATAATGAAGATCAAGCCATCCCTAAAGTCATGAAGAATAGAGAGTATCAAAGAAAGGAACCAAAATATGAGTCCAATTTTTAGACATTATACTTCAATGGTGCGAAATGTAAAACCAGATCCAGAGCTAACATCCAATTTATGTCTCCATATATAAAAGATACCCTTAGGGCCTTCCACTTCTATTTTAATTGTAAAAAAAATGAATCCAACTATGAAGCCTTCATCCATGGCCTCAGCCTTCTTAAGCACATAGGTGTGCCAGAAAAGGGAACTATTGATACCTAAAATTTCATTCTCAACAAATAGTTTCCTATGGGAAGCTTTACAGATGTGGGATAAAATTGTGATTTGTGAAGAAAACTTCAGGGATTTAAAATATTTAGAAGTTGTCTCTTTGAATTAATTTTGTGAGTGAAAAGGGGTAAGGATAAAATACAAATAAAACTAAAACAAAATTAAGGTGATGCACCAAAATTATTAATGTATTTATCCCTAATATTTCATAACTTGAACCTTTAAAACATTATAGATAGTTTAAAAGAGCATGTGCATGATTTGAATCCTATAATATATATAAAATACAATACTATAGAAGCAGAGAACAGCAATAAGAGAAAGTAATAGATTCTACACAAATTGACATAGAACACCACATCCTCTTCATTATTAGGTGGAGAATAATATATAAAAGGCCCAAAGGCATAGTATAAAATATTCAATCTTTCGTACGATCAGTACCTACTAAGGTCTTGAAACTAGAAAAATAACAAATACTACTACTTCTATTCAAAAACTAAACTATTACAATGGCTTCTCTCTGATAATAATCATAAAAATAATGGTAACCTGAGGAAAAGGCTTTAGAGCATGGAGAGAAATGAGCTTTTCGGCTCACCGTCAAGCTAGGGCAGTCGTGCCCTAGCTTGTAGCTGATTTTCCAGGTGCTATGAAGGGGTTTTTTCAAGTGTTACGGAAGGGAGCGTGTGGCTATGGTGGGAGTGGAGGGAAGCAGAGGTCCGTATAGGCTAGTGGAAGTTTTTGTAGTGTGGGGATGGCTCAGGAGGAACCAAATAAAACTAGGAAGGAAAAAAAAATTAGTGAAGTGGTGGGTAGCTATGCACCTGGGCAGGGGGCCAGGATGATAGAGAACTCAGTATTTGGTTAGACTTCAGGAGCGGTGGACAATGGCGTGGCAGGGGGTTCCAAGATCAATAAGATCAATGGCTACATGGAATGATGTCAGGAAAGGCCAAAGCTTATAATCCTGTTTGACATGATAGCTGAAGATGTGGAGTATTACTCTAAACATTCATTGTACTACAAATTTCTTGGACTTAGAGTCTCTCTCCCTTTTTTGGAAAGTTGGGCCAGAAGAGTTTGGGAGCCAGAGGGCGAGATGGAAGTAATGCCACTAGCTAACAACTTCTTTATGGTGACTTTTAATTACTTGGCCAATAGAGACAGGGTTTTTGAAGGTGGACCATACTTCTATAATTAGGTTGGGATCTTTGTGAAACCATGGCATGCTGGTTTTAACCCAACAGAGGAACTACCAAATAGGGTCCCAATTTGGGTTTGCCTTCCTAGAATGCCGATTGAATGTTGTCGGGAAAATGTCCTACAGATGATAGCCTCTATGCTGGGAAAGCCAGTAGGATCATTTTCACAAACCTTAGGGAAAAAAATCATGACATTTTCAAGAATTTATGTAGAAATTGACTTGAGTAGGCCTTTGCCAGATGCATTAGAAATGAGTGTAGGCTCATATTCCTGGGTACAGCAATTGGACTATGAGACCCTCCCCTTTAGATGCCACCTCTCTCATGAGTATGGACACCTTGTGAGAAGGTGCTCGAAGGATAAAAGGGATGAATAGCAACCTTCATCCTTGCCTCCACTGATTAGTGCTATGACTGCTGACAAAGGAAAGCTGGGCAATGTTGGTGTAGGTAAGGATCCTGAGGTTTTTATGCAGGTTAAGGCTTGGAGAAAAAGTAGAGGTCATAAGAGGTCCTTATTGGAGTGACAAACAAAGGATTAGTTTAATAGATTTGAGATACTATATGTGTTGGGCCAATAGGAGGTCATCCCAAATTTAATCAGTGGAGCGCAATTGGTAGGGGAGTTGGGAGTGGCAGGGAACTCTTCCATCTCTCACATTTTGCACCCAGATGAGGCCACCTTACCTATGAATGTGGATGGGCATCTAGAAGTGTAGAATTCAGCTAATCCTATTGAAGAATGGGTTTAAGATGCAGAGGTTGAGGATAGCTCGAATCAGCTAGGGGGTGTAGAAAAGGAAAGGAGAGGGCAGGCTCCTACTATCCTAGGCATTCTAAAGAAGGAAGGAAAAAAGGGAGGGGCAGAGAAAAGTGCTAAGCTGGGGTGAAAGAAGGATATGGAGAGGATAAAGATGATTGGGGAGAATTTGGTTGAATTGGGGTCGGTCAAGACTCTAGATGCCCACTTCTTGCCTCCTTTAAAATGATTATGATCTCTTGGAATGTTAGGGGCTTGAATAGTGGCCTTAGACAAAATGTTGTTAGGGATTTAGTAAGGAATCACCATCCTGATATTCTCTTTCTTCAAGAAACCAAGGTGTCAGTGGAGTACATGATGGGTATTTCACCTAAGCTTTGGAAACAAGGTTTATGCCAATGCGTTGGGTCCCAGGGGCAATGGGGGGAGTGGCTTACCTATGGAATCCATGTAAGGTTAAACTAGTGTCCTGGATCACTTTCAAATCTTTGTTATCAATGGTCTCCTTATGCACAGAGTTGGGAGAGTATGTTCTTCTATCTAATGTCTACGCACCCACTAATTTTCAAGGTAAGCTTCTTTTTTGGCACAATATTCAGCTAGTTCGTAAATATTTTCCTTACTTGCCATGGATCATGGCTGGGGATTTTAATGCAATCTTGGATCTCTCAAAAATAAGGGAAGCACTACTAGATTGGAGCCATCTTCTATTTTGCTTAGAGAAAAAATATTGCAATTTAACTTGATTGATATCAAACCAAGTAATGGTAGGTTCACTTGGAACAATAGAAGGATGGGAGATGGTTGCATTACTGAGCGTATTGACCATTTTATGACTTATTATTTTTGGATGGGTGGCATGTGGTCATTAAGCTTGGAGATCTTAGACTAGAGGGGCTCAGATCACTAGCCCATCAGGCTTACCATCTCTTCCTCTCATTGGCAACAGAGGCCACCTTCCAAATTTTAGCTTATGTGGCTAAGAGACCAGGACCTATTTGGTCAAGTGGCTGGCTAGTGGAGAGTAGGGCGATTGGTGACTGGGATAGCAATGTATGTTTTTGCTAAGTTCCTTTAATCTTTAAAATACTAGCTTCAGTGATGGAATAAGTAGTGCTTTGGTAACATATTTCAAGAAAAGAAGGCGGCTCAGTCGGAGCTAGATAACGTCACAAGATTGATAAGGGAAGAGGGATTGATAGAGTTTTTGCTAAAGGAGGAAGCAAGGGCTGTTAAGAATTTGGAGGAATGGGAGTTGAGAGAGGAAATATTTTGGAAGTAGAAGGCTAGGATTGAATGGTTGTAAGAGGGGAACAAGAACACTGCTTTCTTCTTCAATTCGGTTAAAGCCTGATAACATGGTAATGTGATCACTTCTTTAGTTATGGATAGGGGAGAGGTGGTCACTTATACTAGAGATATCTGTAGAGAGGCTAAACAATATTTTAGTTCTTTATTCATAGAAGAAGGGCAAAGGGATGTGGTTGTGGAAGAACTGATATTGGATGGCATTCCTTCGATTGTTTCACAGGATATGAAGGAGCAACTGATGAAACTAGTAACTTTGGAAGAACTAAAGATAATTGTTTTCTTAATGAAGGGAAAGGCCCCAGGTCCAGATGGCTTCTTGATTGAGTTTTATCAAGAATTTTGGGAGATTATAAAAGAAGATTTACTAGCGGTGGTGCAAGAATTACAGAACAACAAGTAAATGCTTTGGGCCCTGAATGCTACTTTCCTAGCACTTATACCCAAGAGGGAGGGGGTTGATCACTTCAGTCAATTTCACCCCATCTCCCTTTGTAATGTAATTTACAAAATTATATCGAAGCTGATATCCAAAAGGTTAAATAAGTGTTTGACGAGGTTGATTTTTGAGGAGCAAAGCAGCTTTGTGGAGGGCCATCATATTTTGGATGGGATTGTGGTGGCTACGGAGGCTATTCATTCCATGACCAAGTCCAGGGAGAAGGCAATGTTTATCAAACTGGACATGTGCAAGGTGTATTATAGGGTGAGATGGTCCTTCCTTTAGAGGGTCTTGGGTACTTTTGGCTTTGAGGAGGATTGGATAAGATGGATTATGAGCTATGTAACTATGACCTCATTCTTTGTCCTAGTTAACAGAGAGCATTCTAACCTTTTTGGGGCCTCACATGGTTTGCGGCAATGTGACACATTATCTCCCTACCTATTTCTCCTCCTAGCTAAAGATCTTGGTTGACTAATTAGAAGGAATACTAGAGATAGCATTATCCAGGGCTGGAGTTGGGGAGGTGGTCTTCCTATTCTCTCTCACCTCCAGTTTGTGGACGATGTGGCTTTGATGGGCAGGGCTACCATAAGGGAGGCAAGTAACATTCATAGTTGCCTAGACACTTACTTTACTACCTTAGGATAGGTTATTAATGAGGACAATTCTTCTATTTATTTCTTTAATACGCCTTTGGCTATTCAGCAGAGAGTGGCTGATATCCTCTGATTTCAAATTGGAAGCTTGCCGGTTTTATATCTTGGGATCCCGATCATGACAAGGAGACAATCTAAGGAATCATGATAGGGGATTCTAAATAAATTTAGGGCCAAAGTGAATCATTAGACACACAGATGGCTATCTTTTGCTGGCTAGGTCCAATTGATTCAATCGATAGTGTAGGCCCTTCCTATTTACAAGTTCATGCTACAAGTGGCACCTGGTAGCTTTGTCAAGGACCTTGACTCCCTGGCTAGATAGTTCTTATGGGCTAGCAACCTATCTTCGATGAAGTGGAGTCTCATCAGATGGGAAGTTGTTTGTAGCCGAAAAAGGTTTGGTGGTCTGGGGCTTAGACAGTCTGTGCTTGCTAGTACGGCATTGGCTGCCAAGCTGTACTGGAGATGGTGCATTGAAAAAGATAGGGTGTGGGCCATAATCTTGTCCCACAAGTATTTTTCAAGGGTTCCCTTCAAGGATCTCCCAAGGTACAATTTGTTTGGGAATGGTTCAGGGATATGGGAGACTCTTAAGAAAGGAGATGCTCTAATCAGAGAGGTCTTTTCTTGATTTGCAAGGGGGGATGGAGGCATAATTCTAACATGACTCTTGGGATGGCTTCCCCCCAATTGTTACTTAGTATCCCCATTTAGAGGCACATTCAAAAATATTCTGTGAAGTCAGATGGAACAAGGTTGGTGACTTCAAAACCTTCTCTCTTCATGGCCAATTGATGAAAGTGAGATGGAAGTGACCAGAGGAGTGGCCGATTATGGATATGGAGATGGAATGCATAAAGCTATATGTAATCCTTAAGGGGCACAACTACTGCGCTCTTAAAGGAGTCAATGAATTGGCCTGGTATCCAAATCCCAAAGGGAAATATACAGTTTCTTCTAGCTATCAGGAGTTGGCTACGTAGCAATTCATGGAGGGGAGGGAGGTCTCTTGGTGGAAAAGGGTGTGGAGCAGCTTCTCATGGCCAAAGTGCAACTATTTTACTTGGACTCTAGTTTGGAACCGCTACCTAACTTGGGAAAACATTTGTAAGAGGGGCTTTATCAGACTTTCGCACTATGTTCTATGTGGTGATGAAGAGGACTCACCACATTTATTTTTTTTCTATCTCTTCACTTGCCAATTATGGCATGCCTGGTGGGACACGTGGAGGTGTCAGTGTGTGCATGCCTCCTCCCTCTCTGAGTTTTGGGTGAAATTGGGTAGACCACCCTCTGCTACTCATTTCTTGAAGGATGCCTGGTATGTTGGGCTAATTTTTTTGCTTTGGTAGGTATGGCTGGAAAGAAACTGGAGAATTTTTAATGGTGTTAAATTGGGAGTTCAACAGGTTTGGAGTCAAATTATGAGAATGGTCTAGGAAACTATAGAAGCTAAGAGTGTTTTCATCTTTCCCCTAGCAAAGGAGGACATAGAGCTGGTTAATAGGTTTGGTATGCAGGGTATTTCCCCTACCTTGGTGTGCATGAGGAGAGGGGGTGGCAGCAAGCATTAAATACAGAGGAGTGGGCGATGGATGCCCCCTCCTGAGGGCTTCTTGAAGATAAACACCGATGGCTCCTCCAGGGGAAATTCAGGCTCGATCGATATCAGTGGGATCGGAAGAGATGCTTCCAAAACTATGGTGTTCATTCTCTCAGCTTATATGGGGGAGCAGATGGTTAATAGGATGGAAGGTCTTGCTATGTTGTATGCCTTGAGGTGTGCTTATGAGCTTGGCTGGAGATGGGTGATATGTGAGGCTGACTCACAGATTGTGATTAGCATGATCCTTGAGAGGAAAATGATGAATGTGAGCTAGCAACTCTTTGTAGTGGTGCAGCAAATATTACAGATTAGCTTGCTCATGGATTTGGTGTCTTTTGCCCATGTTCTGAGGGAATGGAATAGGGCCATTGATTATCTAGCCAAGTGGGCTTCGAAGGACTCCGAGGATCAGAAGGTGGATGGATGGGGCTAACTGCTCAAGGAGGTTAGTTAGATTATGGAGAGGATTTTGAGAGATGATAGGGTGGAGATGGGTATGTCATGGTTGTTGTTAGTTTTTTTTTGTTATTCTTTTTGTTTGTTTGGGGCTTCGGCCTTTTGTGGCTTTGTACTATGATTTGCTTTAATTAATAAAAGTTTTTACCCCTTTTATATAAAAAATAATCATAAAAATAATTTTTATTATCTAATGTCTATCCCCCTATAAACAGAAGCCCATAATATATAGGCATAATGGCCTCATGAGTAAATGACACTTAGAATCTATTACTCATGCTCATGATGAGGCTATTTCAACTGAAATGGGGGAGCTTTGACTCATTAATGTAGTTGGTCTTCAAATCCTAGATATGGCACAACTGTGATGCCTCATGACTCCCATGACATTCAGAAGAAGTGTTATGGTGATGTATGTATCCCTCAGAACTACCTCTAAAATTTTTGTTAGGAATGGGATCCACTTCCCTTGACCAATGGTACAACTCAGAGCTCTAAAAAAAATAAACCTTCCTCAAATAAGCATCTTGATGCCTTGTGGTGAGTTGGCACTAATCTTGGGGAAGCTGAGAACTCTTTTGTAAATAATGAGTGCAGGGGTACCACATGGAAGGTTTACTTTATTTTCCTTATAACTACATAGTGGGTCCCACCCATTATTTCATCGGCCAATGACATCTCTTTTCCTTGTAAAATAACTCCCTTCTTTTTTGAAGAGTATCATGATGACACATGTCAAGCTGACACTACTCCTGGACAAGTTGGAAACCTTTTAATTTAGAGTAAGTGGTGGGGTGACACATGGTATCAATGTAAGGATCCAAAAAATATCCAAAAAAAGGAGGAACTCGAGAAAGAGGAGGTCAATATATAAACCACCAAACTTTCCAAACATGTCCATAATAAAAATATAATTGGTTAAAAATACTTCAAAATATGGATCATGATCTATAATATGCATGAAAAGGAAAATGGACCTACCTTCCCGTAGTGTGTTCCCCATTATTCAGGACCCCTTACAAAGTTGTCGGTCTACTGTGAATATTGGGTACTTGCATGATAAAGTAGGTAGCACCATAGATTATTTTAAATTCTCCTATTCCAATCTACTAGCCTACTGTTCCCCAATAGACCTCGTCTCTATCATGAGGCCAACTATAGAGTTTGATCTTTGATTAGAGATAGGAGATGTGCTATTAATCACATATTTTGGTGTGATTTTGACTTTTGACTTTGTATGTTGCCTTTCGTATCATTTATTTTTGTTTTAAATTATTTGGCTTTTAAATTTTGATGGTTTTTAAATTCTTCCTCCATATGGATTTGGAGAACCAAACATGGGTGATAAAGATGACTATCTTTTGAAGACTTTGGACTTGGTTGGTAAGAAATATAACTTAGAGATTATAGTGTCTAATAGACTTGTTAATTCAGGTGAAATAAAAGTGTTATCTTGACTTTGACCTTATTTTATCCAAAGTGGAATGAAAGGAAAAAAATCAAGGAGAATAAAACATGAAATAATTTGAATTAATTCAAATTTCAAAAAATGTGACAAAGGTAAAAAATGGATACAATGATAGTGAAGTGTGATTCCTTATCATAATAATATTGAAAATGTAGGGAAACATGCTAACATATTTTGTTGTGCAAGTCTTATCTATAAAAGAAGCAAAAGCTAAAGTTGAGAATAAGGGATCATAAAATTGTAACCATTGATAAACATTATATAAAAGGAATATTGAATGAATTAAAAATGGTGATTTTATGAAGAAGACTTGGTCCTATCCATGGTCTTACACTACAACTCATAAAATAGAAATCCAAGAGGGTGAACAAAGCATGGGGAAAATAAAGATGAAAAATATGGTATTTATGAAGAAGGCCTGGTTCTATCCATGGTCTTACACTGCAACTCACAAAATAAAAACCCAAGGGATGTAAAATGTATTGAAAAGTAATAAAATAATAAGAGTAAACAAAGTCATGAGAAATACTAGGTCATATCCATAATTTACAATGCAACTCATGAGAAAAGAGGAAACCAAAGGACCAAGAGAAGGATATAAGGTTTCTGGAAAGAGAAACTACTATAGAAGGTGAGACCCATATATATATCCTACAAAAAATGTTAGTAGGACAGAATATAAAACTCATGATAAGAATGGAAAGATTTAAGAAAATTACTTCTTTAAAAATTGCGGATTAATGAACTCTTTGAAAATATGGCCTTCATTAGTTTGAAGGTGATAGGTGCTAAGACCAAGTATGTCTTTTACTAAATGAAGGCCCCACCATTTTTGGGCATATTTTCCTTATTTATCATTGATGTAATCTAATTTAAGGACAAGATCACCAAAATTTAAATTATGTAATTTAATCCTTTTGTAGTGTTGTTTGGTGATACAAGCCTTGTATTGGCAATTGTGTTATAGATAATATAGATGGAGTTCATCAATAAGATCAAGATCATGAAGGCAATATTTACATAATTCTTCATCAATAATGATACCATGAAGATATATATGAAGAGAGGGAATCTCAAATTCTAATGGGAGGACAAATTCATAACCATAAACTAGAAAAAATAGTGTTACCCTAGTGGTAGTGTGTATACTAGTGTGATAGGCCCAAAGAATAGAATATAAATGAAGATGCCAATCCATAAAAGTGTCACAAATTTTATTCTGGAGAATTTTACTGATAATTTTATTAGTGGCATCAGCTTTTCCATTTCATTGTGGATGGTAGGGTGTGGAAAATTTGCGAGAGATTTTAAATTTAGCACAAAGCTATTTCACGTCTTTATTTTTAATAATTACCACCATTATTATAAATGATAATATGGGGAACTCCAAAATGATAAATTATTTGATTGAGGATGAATTTATAATTATTGGTTCTAGTGACATTAATGAGAGGCATGGCTTCTACCCATTTGGTAAAATACTTGGTAGCTATGGTGATAAAGGCATACCCATCATGTGATCTAGGTAGTTTTCTTATGAGATCTAATCCCCATATTGAAAATGGCCAAGGAGATTCCACAGTTTAGAGTTTGGCTGGTGGTGAATGGATAAGATCATCATGAAGTTGTCAAGGACTACATTTTTAGTGAACTCAATGGAATTCTTTTCAAGAATAGGCCAAAATTATCCCATATGTAAGCATTTGTATGTTGTAGCATGTCTACTATAGTGACCACTACAAATTCCCCCATGTGCTTTTTCAAGGAGAGGGGGGACTTATTCTTTCATTACACAACATAGTAGGGTACCTTCAATATTCTGATAATAAAGGATGTTGTATCTAAATATATTTGAAAGCTTGTTTACGAATTTAGGTCTTTTCACAAGAATTTATGTTTGGAGGATAGGTTTGATGCCCAAGGAATTGAATGATGTCTTTGTACCATGGGCTTTCTCTAATGGTGACAACCTTAATATGATAGATAAGTGAATCTTGTGGTTGAATGGAAGATGGGGACTTTTTTATTTGAATAATAAAGGTAAAATCATTAATAATTTGGTGCAGATGAAATAGAGATGTTGAAGAAGAAAGTGAATCAATGATAGAGTTTGATCTCTAGGGATGTGCTTAATGGTAAAATAAGTGAATTCTTTGGCAATGGTAGTGTCTATTTGAAGATAAGAAATGAGATCTTCACTTTTATGTTGATAATCTCCATTAACTTGTCAATAAATGAGTTGGGAGTCACCCAAAGCATGCAAATATGTAATGTCTAAGTCTGGTGCCACTCTCATGCCTATGATTAATGCTTTGTATTATGCCATGTTATTAGTGGCATCAAATGTAAGTCATAATACAAAAGGAATTATTTTATCATGAGGACTAGTGAGTATAAAACCTACCCCAGCTCCTTGAAGACATTTGGCACCATCAAAATGAAGGATCAAAGTGTCTTTGTGTAAATTGATGTTGATTTTAGGAAGCTCTTTGATAACTACTTTAGATTTATTAGTACTAGGAAGGAGAGAAGAATATTCTTGATTACTAGATTTGAGATTAATATTGAAATTATGGAATTAATCTTTAAGAGATATAGATTGATTAAGACCTTCAATATAAAGGGTATTGTCATTAGGGAGACTATCTTGAAGGTGATCGGTAGCAAGTATGGGAGCTAGTACAAGTTAGTCAACAATGATTTATCTTTTGATATCTTTTTATATGATAATATAGAAATTAAATTCCACTAAAAATGCCATCCACTTGCCAATTTTTTCTCCATGGAGAAAGGATTTAAATAAAAAGTGGAGTGGATCAAAATGAAATATAATGTAAGTTGTTTGATAAAGTATATAATGACAGATCTTTTCATCTACAAAATATATAGTGAGGCAATCATGTTTAAATTTATTATAGAATTTTTCATAGTCAATTAGACCTTAAATGATATAATATATGGCATACTCTTTTACATTATCATCTTATTAGGTGATCATTGCCCCAATTGATACATGTGTGGAAGAAGTGTATAATATTAAAGAATGGTCATTAGAGGGTGGACCAAGGGTGGGTAGATGAAACAATGATTATTTCATATTGTTAAATTCTTTTTGATCAAGATCCTTTGATTTGAGAACATTACCTTTTTTTAGAATGGAATTAATAGGATATATGTGATAAGCCATTTTGGGGACAAATCATCTTATTACCCCAATCTTGCCAAGGTAAGTGCAAATATCTAGAATAAAATGAAGAATTGGCATGTTAAAAATAGAATTGATCTTAGTTGGATTGACATCAATACCATGAAGAGATACTAAGAACCCTATCAATTTACTAGATGTGATGCCAAAGACACATTTTTAGGGGTTTATTCTAATTTTATATTTGATGATGCAATCGAAGATGATAGAAAGATTAAAAAGATGAGTTTTATGGCCTTTAGACTTGGTAATGAGATCATCCATGTAGGTTTTCACAATGTTATGGATAAATTCATGGAAAATATGGGTCATGGCCCTCTTATAGGTAGATTTGGTTTTTTTAGGCCGAATAGCATTTTAACATAGCAATAAGTGCCCCATTTTATGGTAAATTTTGTCTTGCATTGATCTTTGGGGGTGATGTGAATTTTATTATAGCCCAAAAAAACATCCATGAGGGATAACATTTCATAGCTAGCAGTGTAATAGATGATGGCATCTATCAAAGGTAAGGGGAAGTTGTCCTTTGGACAAGCAAGATTGAAGTTATAGAAATCGATGCAAATGTGAATGACCATGGTGACCTTTTTATGAATAGAGATAATATTTGAGATCTATTTGGAATAGTCTATTAGAGTATGTATTTATCATGTTTGCTAGACTATTAGCTAGCTATTTCATCTTTTTCTTAATTTATCTTTTGTGAGGTTTTATCTCACATTGCTTAGTTAGGCTAGTTTTTAGTTTTATCTTGCTCACTTATGAAAGGGCTTCCTATTGTACTAGAATGTCTTATTCTAAATAATATATGATATGTCATGTTCTTGCATATCATATATGTAACTTTAATTGTGATGTTATTTATTGATAACTCTTCAGATCTTGGGTTTTTAGAATGTTTTTACCATTTTTAACATGGTATTAGATCTTTGAGAGTTGAAACCATCCATTAGCTTGCAAATTTTTAGATAATTTTATTCTAGTTCCCTTGGCATACATCCTCAGCCTTTTATTCCACTTTCATTGAAGTTTTTAATAAACAATGGTCCATTTTAGAGAGGGATTAAAGTTTTGAAGAAACTGAGTTGTCTTTCTTCTTTGAAGACTTCTCTCAATGAGTTCTGAATAATTCTCTCACTAGGTGTTAAAGCATAGACTTTTGGCATCATCTGCATAGGTGTTACTTCTCTAATCTTTTGCCAAGTCTTGAATGTTTTTGGTCTGCAGTGGGGTTTTAAGGATGGCATAAGAGAATAGAGGAACTTGAAGAGGAGAGTGGATAGAAGGTGTTGACAAAGATCTACTCAGCCAATCTTCATTTCTATAAATTAATCCACTCAGTTAGGCATCATTTTTGTTGCACTAGAAATTATAGGTGGAGTGATGGTGTTTTTTGACCTTTTTTAGGTGTATGTTGGAAAAAAATTCTATTGGTGCATTTCAATAAGATTGGCATTGAAATTTTTTTGAGAGGAGGACTGTGTTTTTATTGTATATGCACTTTTTTGGAGATTATTGTGTCCTTTTTCTAGGCCTCCACTCTTTTTTGTTGTGGATGTTTTGACTAGGCATTGGAAAGTGGAAATTATCTATCCATTAGTGTCATTAATTTTTAAAAATTCACTATTTTTATAAAGTGCCAAAATGGGGGGGTCCTTAATACAATCTTTTAGGAGGTTATCTCGATGCTGATTTGTGCTACATTTTGCATTCTTTCTACTCTTTGATGATTCACTAGCATGGATTATAATTCTTATATTAATCATTCTGAGCCTTTAACTACACATAATTACTATACATGGAGACTTAGAATGAAAACAATCATAAAACGTAAAGGATTATAGTCCCTAATGAATGAAACTCAACCACAGTTCACAAGAGAGTTTGAAAATTTTCAGCACCAATGTAAATTTGAAAGAGTGTATGGGTTTGATAGGTACTTATGTGAGTGATATTTTGTTGTTTTATTTGGATGGGTGTGATACTCCATTCAAAATTTGGGCTAAGATAAAGGATTTATTTAGTAAAGTAGATCACATAAGAGCTATGTAGCTTGAAGTGGAGACTACTTCACTAAATCCTAATGACTTTACCTCTATTGTAGACTACCTCACTAAGTTTAATAATTTGTTGACATAGTTGAAGGGGATTGGATGAGATAAGAAATATGAAGAGTGTGTGTACTTGATTTTATCTAAGTTAAGTGGTTCATTCCAAATCTTTTCTTCTACCTTTTTCTCTAGTATGGATACCTTAGGTGTTGCATTCAAAATTCCTGATTTAGAGTTATTTTGTGAGAGACTTACTTGGGAGAAATCAAAATTACCTCACTTTGAGTTTTTCACCTCTTAAAATTCATTAGTAGCATCATATCCTAAGAGCAAGAGAAAAATAAAGAGTAACAAGAATAACACTCCTCCTCCATCTCAAAGTGTACCTAAGCCCAACACCAACACATCTAAACCCAAATCATCTTCCAAATCAAAGAATAAGTCTAACCTATCATGATCCTATTATGGGGGCACTTGTCATGAAGAGTCTAGGTGTTTTAAGAGAATGTAAGCCATATAAGATGTCATCAAGAAACACAAGATTTATATCTCCATCTCATGAGCATGGGAAAGAACTTAATGTTGTCAGGAGATCATAGTCACCTATTTTAGATAGTTGGGTTCTAAATTTTGGTGCTTCACACTGTATGACTTCTTCCAAATATTCATTTGTATCTCTTGGTTTGAGTTCTACATCCAACATTGAGGTTTTAAATTCTTCCTTTATTTATGTTAAGGGAAAGGGTGGCATACATATAGATGTTGGTTGCATCAATGATGCATTATGTGCTTTGAACATCACCACCAATCTACTTTCAACTTATCATATTTATCACTATGGTTAGGATAAGATCATGACTTTCACACTTTAGGGTGTTACAGTTCAAACTTTTTTAGATCCACACACATGTATTGCATAGGATGTTAGATATCATAGTTCTTGACTCTACTAATTTAATGGTTTTGATGATACTCCTCCTCTAAGGACATGTTTGGTTTCTCATGCAAATTTTGAGAGTAGGCTTTGGCATAAGAGATTTGTACATCTCAATTATAGATATTTTAAAGAGTTGAGCACTCATAGTATAGTAGAGGATCTTCTTAAAATTTCATTATTGGAAACAAGATGACTAAGAGGAATGGTGAATTATTCTTCAAAAATTTTCATTCAATTCCACTTAATCATATATGAACCATTCTAACAAGCATGTTCATCTCAGCAAACATAAGCACCAAAACATAAAATCATGAAACACATGAACACAATATATACATGGAAAACCCTCAAGGATAATAAAACCTACCGATGAAGCAAATGGAATACAGTTTTATAATCTAAACATCAATCTTTAGTGAAGCACCCACTTCACATGGAGCACCAACCCCAACTAGCTCAACACCAACTCAGCTAGGCTTTAGCAGGCATCTACTTACAAGGAGGCACCAACCCCCTAGATGACTCAATACCAACTCAACCAAATAATTATTTGATCACCTTTAAAAACCCTTATTTATTTTATAATATATGATGATATTCTCCTTCAAATATTTTCTCACTTTTGTCCCTCTCAAACCAGCCTTCAGCCTTCTTCGCTCAACTAGCCCTCATCATGTCTTGATTAGGTATTCTAACATTGATCCTCATATAAAGAAAATATTTTATATATTCATGAAACCTCTAATGGTTTTTATGATGTCCTTCTTCTCTCCAATTATCTATATCATTCTCTAATCCTCTTCTACTCTCACTCTCTTAGCATTACCAAATGGGCCAAAACTACCTTGTTTTTATACAAGTCACTTGATCATATCCTTATTAATTGGATGCATACTTAAATAAATTATGTAAGATATGAATAGGTATTTGAATATTAAAATATCATGCCTTAATCATGAATCAATTAATGCAATAGGTCGACCATAACTCAATTATCCCTTACTCCTATTTTAGGCTTAATGAAGACCTAATAGGTCTTTTAAACATGTTACCCTTTGATATTTGTTGAAACATATCTTAACACCTCACATAAAATTAAAACATCATATTCCACTCCAATATATCGTATCCAACTTCACTTTATTTCCATAACACCTTGTAGGTCCAACCACAACTTGAACCCTTTCTTGAAACACTATTTATAAAAGGCCTGTGCATATACAAAAACTCTATCTTGAACAACTGAGGCATATACTCAATTTTTTCAAACAAACATGGAAAAAAAATTACATATTAATCAAAATCATTAAATCATATTAATCATAAACTTCATATGATGCTTCAACTCAGGGTAAATAGGCTCAACCTCTTCTCTACAAGATGTTCACTCAGAACTATCAACTGACTTCAAAACATAGTCAAGGAAACATAAACGTATGACATATTAATGAATAAATTAAATGGATTTAAATGCATGAACATGATCTTATATTATCCTTATATCAACCTCAATTAAATATATCATAATCTCTAATAGAAACTATTAGTCTTTTAGACCAATTTGTTGATCTTCTCTCTCACAGACTCTACTCAATCAGATAAACTATTTTGGCTTCAATGTTATAGCCTCATATACTAAATTCAAAGATTATAAAAATCATATATAAATCATTCAAATCTTATAAAACATCATCATGTACTTCAATGCATCACTATTACATAAAAATACACTAAGAACCATTTTCTTACTTCTACTTGATTTCTTATTATCTACACCACTAGGTCTGTTAGCAACTATCCAACTTGGATCACTAACTTTGTGTACCTAAGTTTTAAAAATTTTATAGAAAACTTTAAGGCTATCAACTATAAGTCTCACAATTATCTCCATCTACTTAGAAACTTTGACTAGATCAACTATGTCTTCTACAATAAATCTCTAAAAGATAAACACTTTATTGTAGGGTATGTTCACTCACCTGAGAAACCAATCACACCTAGAGATGCCTTTGAGAGTTTAATTCAACCTATAATAACTTATCTAACCATACCAACCCATTTTTATCTCTTTATAATAATATATTCAACATCAAGTCTTTGTGAAGTTTTTATGAGGGTTTAGACCATCTTCCAGTCTTAATGATCATTCATAAAACTTAGCTCATCTTTCTAGAAACCAATGCTTGGAAATTTGATCTATAACCCTTTCTTGTCTACTATGAATAGCATATATTCTCATGTAGATTTTTCACATGTCAATAAGCACTAAAAAAACCTTCTCGAGTAGATAACTCTTCATTTTGTGCACTTAAAAAACATTAAAACACTTTTTCAAGCCTTAACCTTCAAACTCTGACCTAAAACTTTATACACATACTTAATAAAACTTGACTCACCTCCGTCAATGTAAAACTACTCATCCATGTCATGAAAACTGATCTTGATGCCTCATCTGGCCATAATCTCTCTTTTGTTTTCTATGCCTTGACTTGTAAGTCTTATAGACCTTGAATCTGACCTTCTAACCACCCTGTAGGCTTCACCTTGAAATTATCATGTGTTCCATTGCCACTTGCATATGCTTAATTAACCTCATACACTCACTCTTCTTTAGATCTTCAATAGAGTATCTTCAGAGCTTCCTATAGGTCTTCATATTTGCATACATAGATCTTTAAAGTTGGCCTTTTAATCATTTACAAGGTCCTAAACACCTCATGTAAAATTTAAACAACCTCTCTCATTATCAAACACTATTAGGTATTCTTCAAATAATTATTATATTCATAGTTCATGTCTTCATAGCTCATTCAGATCATATTTAGAACTACTTACATTGATTTTCAGAGTACACAATCTTCTTTGAAACTCACTCATTTCATCATGATACCTACACATACCTTCTCACAAGGTCTAGATAAATCATTACAATATGCTTGATACTTAAAAATTGACATGTACTTTACTAATATTGATTATCAATGATATCACTCATCAAAACATTTTACAAACAAAACTCTTTCATCACTCAACACTCACTATGCTAACAATAGAACTCATTCATACACATACCTCAAATATTATTTGACCATGTATCTTTACAATAACCTTTGACATCAATGACATTAGATTTACATCAATGAAAGAACCATTCACCTTCAAACTAACCTTTGACATCAATGATAACATTAAATACCAAAGCTCAACACTCAATGATAATGCTCAACAATCTCCTCCTTAATTGATGACAATGTTCAACAATCTCTCCCTTTATCATTGATGGCAAACACACTCATAAAACTGTGTCAACCACTCTTGATGGTAGTCATCTCTTAGACCTGATTCTTGCCTTTTCTTTCTTCCTTTTTGATCTTTTTGATCTTTCTCCTTTTCTTGCCTTTTCTGATCTTTCTCCCCTTTGACATTAATGACAAAGATCTTCCATAACCATTCATCCCTTTTAGAATGAACTCAGATTACAAGACCAATTCAACATAGATCAAGCTCAGTCAACAACTTGAATAGATCCCCTCAAACCAATCATCCACCATGTTTTTTTTATCAGTATACATCAAAGATCATCTACAACTACTAAAAGCATACTTTCTTCCTTTGAGTTGATACTATCTCTCAAAAAAAACTAGATGGCACATAGTCTTTAGAAGCTATGACAACCATTCTCAAAAACTTATCTCAATCAGGTCACTCTCCTGATTGATCCATCAAAATTTCAATAAATAGATACTATGAAACATCTCAAACACACAATCTCCTTAACTCTATGCATATAAAATATCAATCACTTTTTTGACAAAGAACTCAGAGCTACCAAGCTCCCCCTTAGACCAAGAATATCTTCTTTCAAAGGATTAGAAACTCAGATCACTTACTTTCCTTACTATGATTGAAGAATATCAAACCCTTGATCACATACAATATTATCCCATTTTTGATATCAAATACAGAATTAGGGACTCCCCTTTTGTCTTTACATATCAAGCTCAACTACTCAAACAAATAGATATCAAAAGCTTACCTCTTATGTATCAATTATCTATATTTTGAATTTAGATACATGATAATAGTCTTATATTTCTCATCATGCTTCCTTTTACACTTCAAATCATAGATCTATCAACACAGGAATAGATAATATCCATCTTCAACTCCTTGCTTGCAACATAGATAACCTAGAACCTTCTCAAAAAGAAATATTCTTTGATTGCAACCACATGCTTTTGATAATAGAATAATGTCTCCATGAAGCTTAAATCGAGCCAGCCCTTTTCATAGGGAACTAAAACAATATGAACTTAGGATATTCCTAGATCTCCATATTTTTACAAGACTGAATATTATTCAACATCCTTCTAGTTTTGATTGGCATTATAGGCTTGATCTCATCATCAAGCATTTGATCATCAATGTGAGTTGACAACAAACATTCTTTACTTGATTTCTCATCTGAGGCATGCTTTATCTTTGCATGCAATCCACTTGAGCTTGTAGACTAATAATAACTTGTCTTGATTGTCTTTGGTTTCCATACATTCATTTGCCTTCAGTATTACACTTTAGGAGTTTCAAACTTCCAATTTTGACTTAATGATCTTTTAACTCTATTTGGATAGATTCTAGCAATGTGACCAATTTTATGATAGTAATAGCAAATAATATCACTCATACCTTGTACATGATGATAATTGTGATCTCCCTTTGACCAATTGCTTCTCCTTAATAGTTCTATGAATACTCATTCTTGGAGGGTTTTCTAAATTCTCTTGCTCTATGACCAAACTGACTGCATATGAAACAGTAAGAATTAAAAGGACTAGCATGCATTATAGCATTAGGCTATCTAATTGGTATTTTCATGTTGACTTTCTTATCTTCAATAGTCTTCTTATTGGCTTGAGGTGCTTCTATTTGGTCTTCTTTGAAACCAAGACCTGTCTTTTCACTTGTAGACTTTTAACTACTCAAGATATCATCTAGAGCCTCAGTGTTCTTTTCAAATTTTATAAAGCATTTTGCCTTTTTATATGCTTGATCCAACTCAACTTTCATAAATTCCATTTCAGTTTCATATTTACTATAGTATTCCTCTTTAGCCTTATTGACTACCTCCATTTGTTCTTCATTGATGATCTCATCATATTCCTTGGAAGTATTGCTCACCCTTTCCTCAAATAGTTTGATTTATTCCTCATAGTCCTAAACTAATGACTTCAATGTTTTGTTCTTCTTCAAAAGCTTCAACTCTTCTAAAGCACTTATGATCTCAGCTTCAAGATCCACCTTAGCTTCTCCTTCTTCATTGTCATAGTATACTTTTCATCTAATTATACATCAACCATAAGGCCTTTCCCATTTTAACAACCCTCATTGTTTGATTATATTCCTATGAACAAAGTTTCATTATTATCATGTTCAGAATCAATATTACCATCATCACTGTCAGATGTTTTTGAATCACTTACATCATATGAGTTGTCTTCTTTGGTATAGAAACTCTTCTTATTTTTCAATGATCCTTTCTTTCCTTCATTATTATTTAAATCTCCCTTGTTCTTTTAAGAATTTTTTTCAAATTTGAAAGTTTCTTCCTTATTGATAGGTCTTCCTTCATTTGTTCTCATTTCATAGGCAGTCAAGATGCCATGAATCCCATCCATCTCTAGCTTGTCCAAATCCTCCATTTTTTCTATTGTAGATGCCTTAGAGTCAAACGTAGGATTTAGTGATATTAATACCTTTTGGACACCAATAAACTCTTTCACTTTTTCTCCTAATCCTCTAATGATATTTATAACTTTATGAACCCTCAACAAGTAGGATACAATGGTTTCATCTTTAAGCTTTCAAATGGTCTTATGTGAGTTTACAACTTGGCCAACTAATATTGGTGTCTCCTTCATCTATGGTCTTCAAATTATACCATATATATTTGGATGATACACAATGTGTTACCTTTATAAGATCTACCTATGATAGGCCACATAGAATGGCATTCATTGCCTTGGAGTTATTTTCACTAGTTTTCTTACCTACTACATATGTTGGTGGAATTGGAAGTGAAATATAACCATCCACAAATAATTTCCAAATATCATGTCCTTATCACATTAGATATATCTTCATTATTACATTTTGAAAGGCATAGTTAGATCCATTAAACAACAAAACCTTACTAGTTGAGAAACGACATTAAGATTATTTACTAGTCATCCTTGCTTCTTAGGATCTCCTTTAGGCTTTCAAGCCTGATCTAAAGGACCCGCTCTGAAACCAATTATTGGAAACAATATGACTGATATGGGGTTTGAATCAATCTTCAAAAAATTTCATTCAATCCCATTTATTCATATATGAACCATTCTAACAAGCATGTTCATCTTAGCAAGCATAAGCACCAAAACATAAAAGCATGAAACGTATGAACATAACATATACATGGGAAACCATCAAGAGGAATAAAACCCATTAATTAATAAAATGGACTATATTCCTATAATACAAACATAAATTTTTAGTTAATCACCCACTTTACATGGAGCTCCAACCCTAACTAGCTCAGCACCAACTCAGCTAGGCTTTAGTAAGCACCCACTTGCAAGGAGGCACCAACCCCCTAGATGACTCAGCATCAAATCATCCACATAATTATTTTATCATATTCATAAATAATTATAACAAATGATGATATTATCTTTTATCTCTTTTCTCATTTTTGTCCCTCTCAAATTGGCCTTCAGCCTTCTTCGCTTAACTATCCCTCTTCATAGCTTGATTAGGTATTCTAACCTTGATCCTCATATGAAAACCTTTGTTAAATATTTATGACACCTTTTATTGTTTTAATTACATCATTTTTCTCTCTAATTATATATATACACCATTCACTTATCCTCTTCTCTCACTCTCTTAGCATTACCAAATAGCCCTAAATTGCCTTATTTTTATATAAGTCACTTGATCACATCCTTATTAATCAAATACATACTTAAATCACTTAGGTTAGACATGAATAGGTCTTTAAATATTAAAATAACATGTATTAATCATTAATCAATTAATACAATAGGTCATCCATAGCTCAATTAGCCCTTACTCTTCTTTTAGGCTTAATGAAGACCTGATAGGTCTTCTTAACAACATGTTACCCTTTGATATTTATTGAAGCATATCCAAACACCTCACATGGAAGGAAAACATAATATTTCATTCCAATATAACTCATCTAACTTCACTTTAGGTCCAACCACCACTTGAACCCTTTCTTAAAACAATATTTATAAAAGGCTTGTGTGTATACAAAAACTCTGTCTTGAACAACCGAGGCATATACTCAATTTTATCAAAAAAACATGGAAAAAAATTACATATTAATAAACTTCATACATTAAAGTTATCATAAACTTCATTTTATGCTTCAATTCAGGGTAAACTGGCTCAACCTATTCTCTGCAATATGCTCAGTCAGAACTGTCAATTAACTTAAAAACATAGTCAAGGAAACATAAACTTCTAACATCTAATTGAATACATTTAATGAATTTCAATTCATGAACATTATATTATATTATCCTTAGAAAAAAATCCATCAAATATATCATAATCTCTAATGGAAGCTATTGGTCTTTTAGACCAATTTGTTGATCTTCTCTCTCATAAACTCTACTCAGTCAAACAATCCATTTTGGATTCAATGTTACAACCTCTTATACTAAATTCCAAACTTATGAAAAACATGGATAGATCATTAAACTCCAAAAAAACATCATCATTCACTTTAATGCATCACTCTTATATTAAAATATATTAGGAACCATTTTCTCACTTCTGCCTAATTTCTTATTTTCTGCACCACTAGGTCTATTAGTGACTAGCCAATATGGATCACTAACTTTGCACACCTAAGTTATATAACCTATCCATAAACCTTCATGGAAAAAAATATAAGTCTCACACTTTAATCTCCATCCACTTAACAACTTTGACTCAATCAACTCTATCTTCTACAACAAATCTCTAAAAGACAATCACTTTTCTATAGGGTTTGTTCATTCACTTGAGAAACCAAACACACCTAGAGATGATTAGGAGAGTTAAATTTAACCTCAAATAATTTATCTGACCATACCAAACCATTTTTATCTCTTTAAAATAATATCTTCAACATCTGATATTTGTTAGGGTTTTATGAGGGTTTAGACCATTTTCTAGTCTTAACGATCATTCATAAAACTTAGTTCATCTTTCCAAAAACCAATACTTGGAAATTTGATCTAGAACCCTTTCTCATCTACCATGAATATCATATATTCTCATATATATATTAAACATGATAATGATCACTAAAAAAACCTTATTGGGTAGACAACACTTCATTCTATGCACTTGAGAAATCTTAAAACACTTTTTCAAGCCTTAACCTTCAAACTCTGACCTGAAACTTCATGCACATAATACAAATTGGCTCACCTTTTTCAATTTATAAATTCTCATCAATGTCATATAAATTTATTTTGATACCTCATCTGGCCATCATCTCTCTTTTTCTTTTTATGCCTTAACTTACAAGTCTCATTAAGTCTTAAATCTGACCTTCTAGCCACCTTATAGGCTTCAACTTGAAAATATCCTATTTTCTAATGCCTCTTATGTATTTTAAATCATCCTTATACACTCAATCTTCTTTATATATTCAATAGATCATATTTAAAGCTTCTTATAGATCTTCAAAGCTCAACTAACATCTTCATATTGTATTCATAGCTACATACATAGATATTCAAAGATGACCTTATAATCATTTGTAAGGTCTTCAACACTTCATGTACAAACTTAAACAACATCTCTCATGCTCAAAAATTGTTAATTATTATTCGAAGCACTCTAATCTTCATAGTTTATATCTTCCTATCTCATTCAGAGTAGCTTCAAAACTGCTTACACAAATCTTCAAAGCACAAATATTCTTCTTTGGAGCTCACACATTTCATCACGTTACCTACACATACCTTCTCACAAGGTCTAGACAAAGAATTAAAAGATGCTTGATACTTGACATATTGAACTATACTTTACTCATGCTAATTATCAATGATATCACTCATCAAAAAATTCTTCAAATAAAACTTTTTCATCATTCAACACTCACTATGCTAGCATCAGAACTCATTTATACACATACCTCATAGCTTACTTGACCATGCATATTTACAAGAACATTTGACATCAATGACATTAGATTAACATCAATGACATAACCATGCACCTTTAAAAGAACCTTTGACATCAATGACAACATTAAATACTAAATATCAACACTCAATGATAATGATCAATAATCTCCTCCTTAATTAATGATAATGTTCAACAATCTCTCCCTTTGTCATTGATGGCAAACACACTCAAAAAATTGTGTCAACCACTCTTGATGGAAATCATCTTTTATACCTATTCTTGCCTCTTATTTCTCCCTTTTTGATCTTTTTCCTTTTCTTCCCTTTTATGATCTTTCTTCTCCTTTGACATTAATTACAAAGATAGTCCATAACTATTCATATATTCTAGAATGAACTCAAATTACAAGACCACCTCAACACAGATCAGGCTCAATCAAAGACTTAAAAATATCCCCCTCAAACTAACCATCTACCATGCTTTTGTTATCAATAGACATCAAAGATCATTTGTAACTACTAAAAATATACTTTCTCCTTTTGAGTTGATACTATCTCTCAATAAACAAATAAAACACTAGATGGCACACAGTCTTCAGAAGCTATGGCAACCACCTATGACAACCATTCTTAGAAACATCTCTTAATCAAGTCATGCTCCCAACTGATCCATCAAAATCTCAATAAATAGTCTATGAATCATCTCAGATACACTCTTTCCTTGACTCTATGCATATTAAAAATCAATCACTTTTTTGACAAAGAACTCAGAGCTACCAAACTCCCCCTTAGACCAAGCATATCTTCTTTCAAAGAACTAGAAACTCAGATCGCTTACCTTCCTTGATATGATTTAATAATATCAAGCGCTTGATTATATACAAGACTATCCCATTTTTTATATAAACTATAGAATTAGGTACTCCCATTTTGTATTTATAGATCAAACTCAACTACTTAAATAAATAGATATCATAAGCTTACCTCTTATTTATAAATTATTTGTATTTTGACTTTAGATACCTAATAACAGTCTTAGATCTCTCATCATGTTGCCTTTTACACTTCAAATCACAAATCTATCAACACAAGAATGGATAATATCGATCTTCAACTTTTTGCTTGCAATATAGACAACCTAAAATCTTCTCAAAAAAAAATCTTTCTTTGACTGTAACCACATGTTTATGCTAATATAAGAATGTCTACATGAAGCTTAAATAGAGCCACCCCTTTTCATAGGTCACTAAAATAATATGAACTCAAGATATTATTAGATCTCCATATTATTACAAGATTGATGATTATTCAACACCCTTCTAGTTTTGATTTGTATTATAGGTTTGATCTCATCATCAAACATTTGATCATCAATGTGAGTTGAAATATACATTCTTTACTTGATTTCTCATTTGAGGCATGCTTTATCTCTACAAGTAGTCCACTTGAGCTTATAGACTAATCATGACTTGTCTTGATTATTTTTGGTTTCCATGCATTCATTTGCCTTATTTCTTGCACTTTAAGAGCTTCAAACTTCTTATTTTGACTTGATGATCTTCTAACTCTATTTGGATAGAATATAGTAATATGACTAATTTTATGATAGCAATAACAAACAATATTACTCATACCTTGTGCATGATGATGACTTTGATCTCCCTTTGACCAATTGCTTCTCCTTCCATAGTTCTTATTGGCCAATTTTGGCCTACATACAAAGCTTTTATATGAATGGATGAGTTGAACAGAATCCTGGATGGAATGAGTGGTCTAAAGATCTCATATTACTTACAGATATTTTGAAACACTTTAATTAAGCTTAAAGTGCAATTTGTTGATCTTTGAGAAGCAATGACTTGGAAATAGGTCTAAGATTGATAAATAAAAGATTCAGCAGGTTTTCATGGTGTTTCATGATGTTTAGGGAGCATAAAGTAGGTTTTATAGGTCTCAAAAGCTTATTTTTAGCCTTGAAAGTTCTTGTATAAGCATAAAAGATTCATATCGTCATCACACATAATACATAAATAGATTAGACAAATAGATTATGCATTTTACAAGTATGCTTTGGAGGCATATTAGGGCCAAAAGATTGCATGGACATGAATTTCTTCATGCCAAGATCATGCTTTACAAATTTTATATCTTTATATCTTTTATTTCTCAAGATATAAAGCTTAAAAGTTAGACTTGTAGAGTCAGACATGTGCACAGATGTCAAGTTCAAGCTATAAAAAATAGTTGTTTAAATTCAAAATGTTCCAAGGTTGAATGCAAAGCTAACAAGTATCCAAATCTCGGGAGTTAAGATGAATATCTAATAGTGAGTAGGCAATTTATGATGTTAGTGGGTCCAAGTAGATCTACAGAGCACATTTGATTATACATCAAAGATCAATAGTGAGCATTAATTCAAAAGGTTAGCATGAACATGGAACTAACAAGTGTCAATATCTCTAGTGTCTATACAAAGATATAATAGTGTGTGGTGATAGATAGAGATAGTGGGCCTAAGCAATATCGATGGTGTGCATGAAATTATACAAAGTAGATCTAATAACGAGCATTGAGTTAAAAGGTTAGTGGATCTTGGGAGCTAATGAGAAGTTACCAAGTGTCTCAACTATGTTATTCTGGTAAAAGATCTATGATTCACATTCATTTGTACAAAGAAAGATCAATGGCAAGTAAAAGGTCAAAGAGATATTAGGATCCTATAGAATGAATTTAGAGCTAATAAATGTCACAATATGAGAATCTCATATCAAGATCAATGATTGATATCAAAAGTTGAAAGATAGGGACTTCAAATAGAGAATGAATTTGATGCTTCAAAGGCATATGTCATCATTAGAGCTTAGGTAAGCATCCATTAAACATGGGATAGATTCATAGTTAAGATGGTTATGATGAAGTCCCATTACCATTAAATCATGGTCTCAACCTCTTGTTTGAAGATTTAGAACTTATGGGGCCCATTTTTTAGGGTCATAGTATTGTTTCATGACTATGGTCATTTCTCTTTAAAGAAGATCTATGCAATTATGAGTTCTCAGCTTTCTTAGGGTTCAAAAGCAAAATAGGTCTTTTTAGGCCTAATAGAGATCAAAGATGGGCAATTAGATGTTGAAATGAGATCAAGAAACCTATGTATCTCCATTGTAATTTTGGCTATATGAAAACCAATAAATAAGATTATTTTTCATCTAAAGTAAACATATGACTAGGTTCAAAGTAGGGGAAGATATGAATGGTTATGAAAAAGTGTCTCATATTTGATATACCAAGATCCTCAACAAGTAGATACTTACCTCCACTCAAATTAGACTTAATCATGGCTCTATCCAAATTTTAGATATGAAGATTCTCTTCTATGAATAGTGAAAGCAAGTGGAAGGTGATGTGAAGGATCAAAGCAAGGGGATTTTTGGTTGGAGAAAGTACTTGGAGTATTCATTTATATTTTATAGCCTTTAAATATTTTCTCCAATAATAAAACCATGACTCATCACCTTCAAAACATGTTCTTGTCTTTTAGTGGATCTCTCAGCCAATAAGAAGAGCTTGAAGCCTATTAGAGAAAATAAAGGTTAGTTTGTTGATGAAGGGTTAATCTTGATTGGATCAAAATATGGTGGAGCATTCATGAAAGGGTGCATCTCATTGATTATTTTTTATTGACGTGCTCCCTCTTCCATATTTCCCTTTCTCCTATATCACCCCATTCTTTCTCATTTTTAAGCTCTCTCTAGATTTTGGATTCCCACAAAGACTCTTTGATTTTGAAGAGTAGAGAATCTCATTTGATAAGGGTCCCTATCAAAATTTGTATGAAAGACCTCTTGAATTAATAGAGACTTTTTTTGCCTATCTCTCCTATATGAATTGTGTATAGCAAAGCTTGTGCATGATGGCATTCTGAAGGAGAATCTTCCATTCCCATTTTTCTTCTTTCTTACTCATTTATAGGTGTCTTCAAGTTAGTTGTAGGTATGATTTAGTTTTCTTTATGTTATTGATGTAAGCTCTTAGTGAGTCTTATTAATCCTCTTTACCTTCATTCATTTCCACTTATGCAACTAGCTAAATTTTGTGAGATTGTGTGAGCTAGCATTATCTTATGCTTCTTCAGTGCTTACTTCATGATTATGTGAGTTTTCATTTTTATTTTGTGTATCACTTGGTTAAAATTTCTTAGGATCTCTTTCCCCTTTTCTAACCCTTTTCCCCGTGTAAACATTAGTATAGGTGATTCATCAAGAGGAAGCTGACCTTCTTTGGAGGTTTAACCCCACCATAGATGACCCACAGCCTGGGGTTGTTCCCATAATGTAGCTCAATTGGATAAATCCTAAATAACCCTCTCTAACGATGAAAATTGATGATATAATAGTTTCTATCATGCCTAGTAGGACTTTACTATATTTTGCATCTCACTGAAAGGTTTTTGGTGTTACCTTTTAGTGCAATTAGCCTTTGGAGGCACATTTGCAAACACCAATGGTGACTCCACTATGAACATCAATTGGTATAAATATCCCAAGAGCCTAATCACCATCATTTGGTATGTATCCTCACTAATTTGATTAAAATACCTTTTCTTTCATTCTTTATCCTTCATATTAGGTTAGCAATGTTCATGGTTTTACCCCAAGTGGCCCTCAATCTTTAATGTATCAACTTTGTTAGAATCTGCCTCTCCCTAGTCAACCAAAAAAGACCCTTAAGGAGATATGGCTTGATCTTGAAAAATAATTAAGATAGGTTGATACGGAGGAAGAGTATAATAGGAAACAAGATAATATTGAACACCAAGCTTATGTTCAAGAGCAGGAGTTGAGGTTTCAGGAAGAATGCTTGGTTAGGCAAGACTAAGCCAAAACAAATTGGTTATCAGTTATTTTTGCGATACAGAGTAGCTAACCCTAGACCCTAACTACCCTCTCCTTCTCTTGTTAATTCTCAAACCCAACCCCCTAGGCAACCTTTTCAAACCTCATCTTTGTCAAGAGCCAAATAAGTCATTAGAAACCATTCAACTAAGGAACATCAATCCATATTATCATGGATCTTCTCCTATGCCAATGACCCTAACTATGTCATACCCTCTCTCGTGAAACCACATTCTCCCACACCCATTCAGGAAAAGGATAAAGTGGCCAAGCCTTATGCTTTCCCCTCATGAAAATCAATCAAAGAGGGCATAAAGAGGAAAGAGTAAGTGCTATCTAAGGTAGTCCAAGAAATATTTCAAGAAAAGGAGGTGTTAGTTCAGCTCAATGAGCTTGCCCTATAGAAGATTCAATACTCTATCTCCCTTCCCCAAGAGCCACCAAAGAGAGCCTTTAAAGTCCCTAATTATAAATACACTCTCTTAAGCTACAAACAAGGTGAACTTTTTCACCCTCCCACCATCTCCATCATGGAGAAGGAACCTATTTTACAAAGAATAGAGGAGGACTTACAGTCATAGGTGATCTTGAAGAGTATAATTCAAGTGTCAATGATGAAGATATCATTATATGAAGTCCACTCCATTCAAAGGAGGAGAAATAAGGTTTTGATCAGACTTCTTATCATGGCTTTGACACTGATGAATTAGAGCCTGAAGGTAGTACTGATGCCTTCATATTTGAATAAATGCGTATTCAAGTTGTAGCTAAGAGCAAAATATATTTTTCTTAGTTCCAACAGCTTCTATTTGATGGGGTTGAAGATCAGGATGAGCAAAGTGTATAAATTTATGTGGTTGCATCAGTCAACCAGTCAACTGATCAGGTTAAGGATGAATAAGAGAAATAAATAAACGAGAAAAAGGATCAAAATAAAGTATGGCAACAGCTATACCATGACTTCATGGACTAATTAAAGGTTCTAAACTAGCTTATGCCTCCTCCAAAGCATGAAAATGAACTTGAAAATTATGTTGAATAATCTGACTAGTCTCAAGATGAATTATCTATTGAAGGTAGTACTGATGTCTTCAATAATGAAGGGGAATGATCAAATCTATAGCCAAAAAAACATGACATTTTGAAACTTGGATGGGTTGATGAGCTACCATATGGCTCCTTTCAAAGTGATCAAATCAAGGATGGTGTTGAATTTATCATTGTCTCGGATGACCAAGTGGAAGATACCTTTTGGGATGACTTAGAGCTTTTTTGCCTAAGCCTAGATAGTCTACCTTCATGTTCAAAGGAGCCATTAGATGAGGAGGTTTTAGGTGCTCCTATAGTCCAATTTGTGAAAACCTTGAAAAAATATACCAATATGTTTACATTTTAGACATTTTTGTCCTATTTCGTCCTCTTCAGAGCATGACAAAAGAGTCAACAATCAAGCATCTTATCCCACCTATCATGAGCTCTCCAAAGCAAGGTATTTTTCATCCTAGTTTATCACAAGTGAATGATGTTGCAAGTTTCCCATTTGACCCAGGTGGAAATTACCTATAAATTGCAACCTTGTATATATTAAATTATATTTCATGCTCTTATCTAAGTGTTTGTGTGCACATTTATTTAGTAGGTTAGTTTCCCTTGCTTTGTTTAGGTAGTTTCTTTTCCTGTTGTGTGTTTCCTTTTCCAATGTGCCTTTGGGAAAAAAATTATCTCTTGTTATTCCTATTTCTTCAAGAGGAATTTATCCAAAGTGCCATCCTTGCATCATTTCATGTCAGCTAAAAACAAATACTTGTGAATCCATGCCCAATGGATCAGACAAGGTAACTAGTCTAGGTTCTCAAGCATAATAGGCATGCTTCCCTATGAGTCACCAAAGATGTTGACTAATTTTGGCCTACATAAAAATATTTTATATGAATGGATGAGTTGAATAGATTCCTAGATGGAATGAGTGGTCCAAAGATCTCATATTGCTTATAAAGCTTTTGAAACACTTTAAGCAAGCTTAAAGTATAATTTGTTGATCTTCAAGAAGTAATGACTTAGAAATAGGTCTAATATTTAATAAAAAAGGATTCAATAGGTTCTCATCATGTTTTATGATGTATAAGGAGCATAAAGTAGGTTTCATAGGTCTCAAAAGATTATTTCGAGCCTTAGAAGTTCTTTCACAAGCATAAAAGAGCCAGACAATCATCACACGTCATGCAAAAATGGACTAGTAAGCTTGATTGTGAATTTTACAAGTATGCTTGGGAGGCATCTCAAGCCCAAAATATTACATGGGCATGAATTTTTTTATGCCAAGTTCATGCTCTATAAATTTTATATCTTTATGTCTTTTCTATCTCAAGATATAAAGTTTCAAAGTTAGAATTGTAGAGTAAGACGTGCACGTGGAAATAAAGTTCAAGTTATGGTAAATAGCCATGTAAATTCAAAATATTCCATGGTTGAAAGTGGATATGACAAGTGTCCAAATATTGGGAGTTAATATGAAGATCCAACTAAAAGCAGATAATATATGATGTCAGTGGGCCCAAGCATATCTATGGTGTGCATTTGATCATACATCAAAGATCAACAATGAGCATCAAGTCAAAAGGTCAGCATGAATGTAGAGTTGATAAGTGTTAAGATCTTGGGTGCCTATGTAGAGATCTAATACTGCATGGCAACTGACATAAATAGTGAGCCCAAGCAAAATCGATGGTGCATGTGTAATCATATAAAGCAGATCTAACAGTGAGCATTAAGTTAAAAGGTCAGTGGATCCTAGGAAGTAATGAGAAGATACCAAGTATCTCAACCACATTAATCTAGTAGAGGATCTATGGTTTGCATTATTTCATATATATAAATATTGATGGTGAGTGAGAGGTTAAAAAGTTAGTAGGATCATGCAAAATGAATGAAGAGCTGATTGTTAGGAACCCAAGGAAGCACCATTAATTACCAAGCAACTAAACATGCAAAAATAACCAGAATCACAAGTAACTAGAATTCGGAAATAACACAGAATATGAGAGACAATACACAATTGTATTAATACTCTTCCAGAAAAGAATTACAACCAAGAAGATGCCACAGTTCTTCTTCACCTTATAGAGGCTTCCCACACCTCAAGTGTACAGTAATTCACCTTCAAGAGTTCTCTCTCTTACGGTCCCAACACACAACTCAAACACAAAGTTGGTGTTCACCTCCAACCAGTCAGTATCCACTACTGCCAGTACACAAGTGCTCCATGCACTCCACAAGTGTTCCACGCACTCCAAGTACTCAATGTACTTCAAGTAGATCTCCCATGAACTGCAACAACCTGCAACCCAAATGATCTTACTTATGCAAGGAACTGCCCTGCCTTCCTCTCTTGCTATAGACCAAGTACACACCATACTCCAAGTAGATCTTGCCTGATCTTGCTACATGTTGTGTTGTGATCTCACTGATCTTGCTACCACTACAAATCAACTTGGTTCTGCAACACCTACAAACCTAGATCAAACATACACAATCCTCTGCAAATCAATGATCTTACTTACCATGCAGATCTCCAAACTTGGCCTTGCAACACCTGCTAATCGAGATCATACATACATGAAAAATCCACCTGATTCTCCAAACCAGCACCCACACTTGGCACTACTGTGGAACTAGGAGGAACACCCTTGCTCACTTCACACACAGAAGGAGCTAACTTTGCTCAACTCAAACTAGAACCCTTTACAATACAGCCCATGAGTCTATTATATAGATCTCATGCATACAATAATTAGACATCTAATTACAATAATTAGATCCATATCTCAAGACTAAAATTAGCCTCTTATCATGCAAACAATTGGTTCATTAACAAACTATCCGTAACACTCGCAGTTCCAAACCGCACAGGTGACCGACGTCGGTCCCTGTCTGCCTAGAGATGACCGACATCGACCGAATACTGCCAATGTCAATTGCCTTCTTGTCTACCCCTGACCGACGTCAGTTGGCCTGACCGACACTAGTGACTATGACACTCAGCACCCTCCTTCCCTGTTTGCATCAGTGAAGCTTTTAGCTCCACAACCTAACAATCTCCCACTTGGAGATAAATAGTTTCACTGTACCTATACCTATACCTCATCTAATTTGTATCTTGGCTTGTATCCCTCTTCAAGCTCAACCTTGAAGACCACCCACCACAAACCTATGGTGCACCTCCTATCATCCAAGTAACCTACCGCATCCGCATATACAAACACATGTAGAAAAGAACTTGACCCTGCATCGCATGTTAACCTGCTGCTGGTCCATCTTAGACACCTGAGAATCCACTGAACTGCCCTCTAGTGCTTCTTTCCTGGATCAGCTCCAAACTTTTTGACAGCTCCCACTGCATGGGAAACCCAAGTCTAGTACGCATGTACTTAACCTCATCATGTGAATCAGGACACTGCTCATAGAACTGTCCAACCATCGACGTGCTAACCGGTCTCACACAATCATCTAGAGAGAAAATCAACCTATGATCTCCATGTCTCTAGAACACACTTATGCCAAAGAATTTTTCTCTCAAATTCCTCATGACATACCACTGAACTAACTTTACCTTTAGCTCAGCAAAACCATGTATGTGTAACCCTGCATCAAAGCAAACACACAACATACAGTAACAGGATAATGTCGTGACTCATCATCTACCTAATAAAGAAACCATAGTAGTTACTGTGACATTGACTAAAGCCATGCTTTGTCCTCCACCTATCAAACCTGTACCACTATCCTAGAGCTTCCACAAGACCATATGACCTGGCCTTCCATCTCACGTGTCTATTCACTCTATTCTTCAACTAAGAAATCCATTCGTGTTTCAGTGCTTTCATACCAGTTGGCAACCCTACCAAATCTCCCGTTTGGTTCTGCATCCTAATCATGCCATGCTCCCACTGTTTCTTGGATCCTTCCTGCTCTGTAGTGAGAAATGAGTATAAAGAAGAGGAACAACAAATTTGAGGCTTACTTACACTTTCAGTCTTCCCCATGGGCGTTTGAGACTCCTTGACAGCTTGTTGTCCACCCAAAATCTGTCTCAGTGACCGACCTCTATCACCACACAATCTGCATTCGACTAACGTCGATTCTCATGCAACTGTCCTTTCTGCCAATGCTAGTTTTTTGACCGACATCAGTCTTACCTAGTCATCGACGTCAGTTCCCTAACTGATGCTGACAGCCACCCTGCCTGACACCACCAGCTCTGGTCTACACATGACTGACATCGACACCTGTCTATTCGATGTTGGTTCCCCTTGACCGACGCTGGTAATTGTGTTCCCCTGTGAGTGATAACTTTTTACCCACAAGCTCTCCATGGATCAAAACCCTATCCAAACTGCCCTACTCAGAGATGTCCAGCCTTCTCCACTGATCTCTGTCCGTCATCTCCTCCAGAAACACCAAGGCTTTCCAATTCTTAAGTCTGTCAAACACATCTGTCTTCCACTTAAGAACATGCATCTCCTTCTTGCTCATGTGACCAAGCCTACAAAGCCATGTCTTCACAACAAAATAAAAATCAGTAATATAAGCAAGTAGATAAAGATTACCTGCTTTCTTACCACCAGCTAATTCAAGTGCATCTATTGTGAGAGTTTCTGTGCATCTCTCATCACCCAACTTTCTTGAAGAAATTAGCCACATCTTCAAGCCTGGGACCTGCATGACCTCCTTCAACACCCATGTGTTGGCCGCCTACAATTTTAGCTTCACTTCCCCTTTGCCAATTCTTTGGCAAGGCACACCAGCCCCTAAATAAATCTTTCCAAAGTCTCCAAAGACCTTAACATGGAAAAATACTCTATTTTAGACTACATGGAAAGAGGCAACAAAATCTATAAAACAAGATTCTACTTTATCCAAGGAACATCCTAGAGCATCCTATGCAACAACACCTACAACATCTGCTTCTTCAATTCCTTCATGCTGATTTCCCACCAACCAGCAATATTTCTTTACCTACTCTTTCTTTCCATAAGATCATAATTGACCATTCGTGCTTTTCAATTCCTCCATTCTTAAGTTACTTTCTTCTACCATTGCTCTACTCCCACTCAATTAGAAACCCCTGAGAGTGACCTGTAACCAAACACAAACTTGCTCCCTGCAACCTTAGCTCTGATACCAACTGTTAGGAACCCAAGGAAGCACCATTGATTACCAAGCAACTAAACATGCAGAAATAACTAGAATCACAAGTAACTAGAATTCAGAAATAACACAGAATATGAGAGACAATACACAATTGTATTAATACTCTTCCAAAAAAGAATTACAACCAAGAAGATGCCATAGTTCTTCTTCACCTTATAGAGGCTACCCACACCTCAAGTGTACAGTAATTCACCTTCAAGAGTTCTCTCTCTTACAGTCCCAACACACAACTCAAACACAGAGTTGGTGTTCACCTCCAACCAGTCAGTATCCACTACTGCCAGTACACAAGTGCTCCACGCATTCCAAGTACTCAACATACTTCAAGTAGATCTCCCATGAACTGCAACAACTTGCAACCCAAATGATCTTACTTATGGAAGGAATTTCCTTGCCTTCCTCTCTTGCTCTAGACCGAGTACACACCGTACTCCAAGTAGATCCTGCCTGATCTTGCTACCTATTGTGTTGTGATCTCACTAATCTTGCTACCACTACAAATCAACTTGGTTCTGCAACACCTACAAACCTAGATCAAACATACACAATCCTCTGCAAATCAACTATCTTACTTACCATGCAGATCTCCAAACTTGGCCTTGCAACACCTACTGACCAAGATCATACATACATGAAGAATCCACTTGATTCTCCAAACCAGCACCCACACTTGGCACTACTGTGGAACTAGGAGGAACACCCTTGCTCACTTCACACACAGAAGGAGCTAACTTTGCTCAACTCAAACTAGAACCCTTTACAATACAGCCCATGAGTCTATTATATAGATCTCATGCATACAATAATTAGACATCTAATTACAATAATTAGATCTGCAGCTCAAGAATTAAATTAGCCTCTTATCATGCAAACAACTAGTTCATTAACAAATTGTCCGTAACACTCGCAGTTTCAAATCGCACAGGTGACCGACGTCGGTCCTTGTCTGCCTAGAGATGACCGACATCGGCCGAATACTGCCGATGTCAGTTTCCTTCCTGTCTACCCCTGACCGACGTCAGTTGGCTTGACCGACGCTGGCGACTGTGACACTCAGCACCCTCCTTCCCTATTTGCATCAGTAAAGCTTTTAGCTCCACAACCTAGCACTGATAGATAGCATAATATGAGAATCTCGGATCAAGACCGATGATCGATATCAAAAGTCAAAAGATAAGGACTTCAAATGGAGAATGAATTTGACCTAGGTCAAACTAGATCAAATTCTTTAAAGGCACATGTCACCATTATATTTTAATCAAACATTCATTAAATAAGGGATACAATCATAGTTAATATGGTTATGATGAAGTCTCATCACCATTAAGGCATGGTCTCAACCTCTGGTTCAAATATTTAGAACTTATGGGGCCCATTTCCTAGGGTCATAGTATTGTTTTGTGACTATGATCATTGATCTTTAAAGAAGATCTATAAAATAATGAGTTATCAGATTCCTTAGGGTTAAAAGGTAAAATAGGTCTTTCTAGGCCTAATAGAGACCAAAGATGGGTAATGAGCTATTGAAATGATATCAAATGACTTGTGTATCTCCATTGTAATTATGGCTATATGAAAACTAATAAATGGGATTGGTTTTCATCTATAATAAACATATGATCAGGTTCAAATTAGGGGTAGATATGAATGGTTATGAACAATTGTCTCATATTCAATATAGCTAGATCCTCAATAATTAAGTACTTACCTCCACTCAAATTAGACTTACTCATGGCTCTGTTTGAATTTGAGATATGAAGATTCTCTTCTCATGAATAGTGAAAGCAAGTGGAAGGTGATCTAGAAGATCAAAGCAAGGGGATTTATGGTTGGAGAAAGTAGTTAGATTATTCATTTCTATTTTATAGCTTTTAGATATTTTCTCCGATAGAAAAATCATGACTCATCATCTTCAAAACATATTCTTGTCTTCTAGTGGATTTTTCAGCCAATAAGAAGAGCTTGAAGACTATTGGAGCAAATAAAAGTTAGCTTGTTGATGAAGGGTTAATCTTTATTGGATCAAAATATAGTGTAACATTCATAAAAAGGGGTAGATCATTGATTGTTATTGGTTAACATGCTCCCTCTTCCCTCTTTCCCTTTCTCTTATATCACCCCATTCTTTCTCATTTGTAAGCTCTCTCTGGATTTTGGATTCCCACAACGAATCTTTAATTTTGAAGAGCAAAGACTCTCATTTGATAAGACTAGACCCTATCAAAATTTGTATGAAATACCTCTTGAATTAATAGAGACTTTCTTTACCTATCTCTCCCCTCTAAATTATGTGTAGCAAAGCTTGTGCAGGATGGCATTTTGAAAGAGAATTTTTCATGACCATTGTCCTTTCTTGCTCATTTATAGATGTCCTCAAGTTAGTTTCAGGTCTAAGCTAGTGTTCTTTCTATCATTGATGTAAGCTCTTGGTGAGTCTTATAACTCCTATTTACCTTCATTCATTACTTCATGAGCCTATTTTATGAAACACTTATGCAACTATCCAAGTTTTGTGAGATTATGTGAGCTAGCATTGTCTTATGCTTCTTCAGTGCTTACTTCATGTTTATGTGAGTTCTCATTTTTATTTGGTGCATCACCTAGTTAACTTTCTTAGGATCCCTTTCCCCTTTTCTAACCCTTTTTCCAGTGAAAACATTAGTATAGGTAATCCATCAAGAAGAATCTGGCCTTCTTTTAAGGTTCAACCCCACCACAGGTGACCCACAACCTGGGGGTATTTCCATAATGTAGCTCAATTAGAGAGAGCCTGAATAACCCTCTCCAAGGATGAAAATTGATGCTCCAAAAATTTCATGAGTACTCATTCTTGGAGGGTCTTCTACATTCTCTTGATCTATGACCAAATTAACTACATGTGAAATAGTAACCATTAAAAAGACTAGCATATCTTATAGCATTGGGTTGTATGATTGGTCTTTTTATGCTGACCTTCTTGTCTTCAATAGTCTTCTTATTGACTTGAGGTGCCTCCATTTTATCTTCTTTGAAACCAATACCTATCTTGTCACTTGCAAACTTTTGACTACTCAAGATATCATCTAGAGCCTTAGTGTTCTTTTCAAATTTCACAAAGCATTTCACCTTTCTAGATGTTTGATCCAACTCAAAGACTCTATTTTAGTTTCATATATGTTATAATCTTCCTCTTTCACCTTATTTATTACCTCCATATATTCTTCAACTTTATTAATGATCTCATCATCTTCCTTGGAAGTGTTGCTCATTTTTTCCTCAAACAGACTGATATGTTCCTCATAGTCCTGAACTAATGACTTTAGTTTCTTTTCTTTTTTTTCACAAGCTTTAAATCTTATAACAGACTTATGATATCATCTTAAATATCCACTTCAACTTCTACTTCTTCTGATTCTACATCAACCCTAAGGCCTTTCCCATTTTCACAACCCTCATTGTCTAATTATATGCCTATGAACAAAGTTTCAATATTATCATGTTCAAAATCAATACTACCATCATCATTATTAGATCTATTTGAATCACTTACATCAGATGAGTTGTCTTCTTTGGTATAGAAACTCTTCTTATTTTTGAATGATCCTTTCCTTCATTCTTATTGAAATCTCTCTTTTTATTTTGAGAATTGTGTTCAACTTTGAAAGTTACTTTCTTCTTGGTAGTTCTTCCTTAATTTGTTCTCATTTCATTGGTATTCAAGATGGCATGAAGCCCATCCATCTCTAACTTGTCTAATTCTTGCATTTCTTCTATTTCAGGAATCTTAGAGTCAAACTTAGGAGTTAGTGATCTTAATACCTTTTAGACAACAATAGACTCTTTCACTTCTTCTCCCAATCCTCAATTATATTGACAACTTCATCAACCCTCAATAGGTAGGATGCAATGGTTTCATCTTCATTCATCTTTAGGCTTTCAAACTATCTTCTATGAGTTTGAAACTTGGCCAAATTCACATTAATTTCTCCATATATGGTATTCAACTTGTCCCATATATCTTTGGCTGATACACAATGCATTACCTTTACAAGATCTACCTTTGATAAGCCACATAGAATGGCATTCAATGCCTTGGAGTTATTTTCACTAGCCTTCTTACCTGTTGCATATGTTGGTGGAATGGGAGGTGCAATATAACCATCCACAACTAATTTCTAGATATCATGTCCTTGTAACATTAGATATATCTTTATTTTAACATTCCAAAAGGCATAGTTAGATCCATTGAATAATAGAGCCTTACTAGTAGAGAAACCACGTTGAGCTTATTAACTAATCATTCTTACTTCTTAGGATCTCTTTTAGGATTTCAAGCCTGCTCTAAAGGACCCACTCTAATACCAATTGTTAGAAATAATATGACTAATAGGGGGTTTAAATTATTCTTCAAAAAATTTCATTAAATTACACTCAATCACATATGAACCATTCTAACAAGCATGTTCATCTTAGCAAGCATAAGCACCAAAACATAAAAGCATGAAACACATAAATTAATATATATGTGGGAAACCCTTAAGGGGAATAAAACCCATTTATGAATAAAATGGACTAAAATCCTATAATGCAAACATCAATCTTTAATTATCTACCCACTTCATATGGAGTACCAACCCCAACTAGCTCAGTACCAACTCAATTAAGATTTAGCAAGCACCCACTTACAAGGAGGCACCAACCCCCTAGATGACTCAGCACCAACTAAACCACATAATTATATGATCACATCAAAAAACCCTTTTTAATTTTATAAAAAAATGTGATCTTCTCCTTCAGCTCTTTGCTCACTTTTGTTCCTCCCAAATTGGCCTTCAACCTTCTTTGCTCAACTAGCCCTCTTCATGGCTTGATTAGGTCTTCTAACCTTGATACTCATATGTATAACCTATATTAGATATTCATGAAACCTCTTAATATGTTCATGACATCCTTATATTCTCTAATTATCTATATCATTTGTTTATCCTCTTCTACTCTCACTCTCTTAGCATTACCAAATAGGCCTAAATTGCCTTGCTTTTATACAAGTCACTTGATCATATCCTTCTTAGTCAGATACATATTTAAATCACTTAGGTTAGAAATGAATATGTATTTACATATTAAAATAATATGTCTTAATCATTAATTAATCAATATAATAGGTCGGTCATATCTCAATTAGCCCTTACTCCTCTTTTAGGCTTAATGAAGACCTAATAGGTCTTCTTAACAACATGTTACCCTTTAATATTTTTTGAAACATATCCAAACATCTCACATGGAAATAACACATCATATTTCACTCCAATATACCTTATCCAAATTTATTTTATGTCCATAACACCTTGTAGGTCCAACCACCAATTGAACCCTTTATTAAAACATTGTTTATAAAAGGCATGTACATATACAGAAACTTTGTCTTGAACAACTGAGGCATATAATCAATTTTGATAAACAAAAATGGAAAAAAAAATCATATTAAAAAACCAAATGACCTTATGGTCATCATAAACTTTATTTTATGCTTCAACTCAGGGTAATCAGGATCAACCTCTTCTCTATAAGATGTTCATTCAAAATTGTCAACTGACTTCAAAACATAGTCAAAGAAACATGAACTTTTGACATCTGATTGAATAAATTAAAGAGATTTAAATTCATGAAAAATATGTTTTATTATACTCAGATCAACCTCCATCAAATATATCATAATCTCTAATGGAAACTATTGATCTTTCATACCAATATGTTGATCTTCTCTCTCACAAACTCTACTCAGTCAGACAAGCCATTTTGGCTTCAATATTCCAACCTCTTGTATTAACTTATAATCTTATAAAAATAATTGATATATAATTAAATTCCCAAAAAACATCATCATGCACTTTAATGTATCACTCTTACATGAAAATACATCAAGAACCATTTTCTCACTTTTGCGTGATTTCTTACTGTTTGCGCCACTAGGTCTGTTAGTAACTGGCCAACCTGGATCACTAAATTTGTAAATATAAGTTATGTAACATATTTATAAACCTTCATGGACAAAAAATATAATTCTCACACTTTGATCTCCATCCACTTAGTAACTTTGACTCGATCAACTTTGTCTTCTATAGCAAATCTATGAAAGACAAGCACTTTCTTGTAGGGTATGTTTACTCACCTGAGAAACTAATCACACCTGGAGATACCTTGGAAAGTTAAATTCAACCTATAATCACTTATATAACCTTACCAAACCATTTTAATAGTTTTATAACAATATCTTCAACATCAATTCTTTGTTAGGGTTTTATGAGGGTTTAGACCATCTTCCAGTCTTAACGATCATTCATAAAACTTACCTCCTCTTTCCAAAAACCAATGCTTGTAAATTTGATCTAAACCCTTTATCATCTACCATGAATATGATATATTCTAATGCAGGTGTTGCATGTGCTAATGATCACTGGAAAAACCTTCTCGAGTAGAAAGCTCTTCATTCTATGTACTTGAGAAACCTTAAAACACTTTTTCAAGCCTTAACCTTCAAAACCTAACCTAAAATTTCATGCACATAATATAAATTGGCTCACCTATGTCAATCTAAAACTACTCATCCATGTCATGGAAACTGATCTTGATACCTCATTTGGCCACCATCTCTCTTTTGCTTTCTATGACTTGACCTGCAAGTCTCATTAGGCCTTGAATCTGACCTTATAGCCACCCTGTAGGCTTCACCTTGAAACTCTCCTATGTTCTAATGCCTATTGCGTATGCTCAAGAAACATCATACACTCACTCTTATTCATATCTTCAATAGATCATCTTTAGAGCTTCTTACAGATCTTCTAAGCTCAACTAAGATCTTCATAACATATTATGAGGTGCATACATAGATATTCAAAGATAACCTTATAATCATTTTAAATGTCCTCAACACCTCATATACAAACTTAAATAGCCTATCTTATGCTCAAACACTATTATTTATTATTTGGATCAATCTTATCTTCTTATTTCATATCTTTGTTGCTCATTCAGAGCATCTTCAGAACTACTTACACAGATCTTTGGAGCACATAGGTTCTTCTTTAGAGTTCAGTCATTTTATCATACTACCTGCACATACCTTCTCACAAGGTCTAGATAAAACATTACAAGATGATTAATACTTGACATAATGGCATGTACTTTACTCATGCTAATTCTCAATGATATCACTCATTAAAACATTCTACAAATAGAACTCTTTCATCACTCAACACTCACTATGTTGGTAACATAACTCATTCATACACATACCTCAAAGCTTACTTGACCATGCATATTTACAAGAACCTTTGACATAAATGATATTATATTGACATCAATGAAATAACCATGTACCTTCAAAATAACCTTTGACATCAATGACAACATTAAATACCAAAGCTCAACACTCAATGATAATACTCAATAATATCCTCCTTAATCAATGACAATGTTCCGCATTCATGTCTTGATGTAGTTTTCCCTAGTTGTGTATTACGTAAATAACACCAAGATCAATTTCTTAAGGGTATGTCCACAAGAGATTCTTTACCACTCGAGCTTGTACATAGTAATTTGATGGTCTTTCCTACTCTTTCTTTCAACAAAGCTAAGTATGCACTTACCTTTATTGATAATTTCTTGAGGTGTACTTGGATTTATTTTCTCAAGTACAAGAGTTATGTCTTTACTCATTTCAAAGTATTTAAGGCTTTGGTCAAGAAACAGTCTTCTAGTTGCATCAAGAACTTTTGCATAGATAATAGGTGGAGTATTTCAGTCAAGAGTTCTTTAATTTTTTGGTATCTCATGGTATTGTTTACTATCATTCTATTGCACATACTCCATAGAAAAGTGACTTAGTAGAATGGAAGAACTAAAATTTTAAGGAGATGGCTAACTACATTATGCATTCACAAGATTTGCCTCATATCTATTAGGTAGAGGTAGATAATTATGTGAACTACATTCATTACCGCACAACACATAGAGCACTTGAGCATTTAACTTTGAAGGAGGCTTGGTCTAGAACCAAGCCTGATGTCTCATTTTTTTGAGTCTTTTGGATCCATGCTTGAGCATTTATACCAAAGAAGAAAATGAAAGTATTGGATATGAAGAGCAAACCTTTGATTTTTGTAGGGTTTATAAAGACATGAGAGCTTATTTTATTTTAGATATTGATACTCATGATGTTCATTTTTTAACATGTATACAATTTGATGATCACTTTACATCTCATGAATCTTCATCTTCTTTCATGCATTCTTCTTATTCTATTGATAATTCATCACCTCCTCTTGAGGATTCATTCTTTGAGGAGCTAGTTTAGGAGATTCCTAAGTAGGTTATAGAGGTTAAGGATTCTATTCCCAATGATGTTTCTACTACGTTATTGTGATCTCATACTCCAATTTCTAAGGCATCAACTTTTATATAGCATCTTCCACCCACTCAACATCATCATGCACATTCTATAGGTACTAGACATTTATGTCAGGCATTCTCTAGGGATCCATAGTGTTTTTCATAGGCTCATGGGATACAAGGTGGGATGATGCAATGGCAAATGAGTATTTTTCTTTGATGAAGAATCACACTTGGGATTTGTTCACTCTTCTTAAGGGAATAAAGTTAGTTAGGTTCAAGTGGATATATCACACCAAATATGAAAATAATGGGTCTATTGATAAGTATAAGGCACATTTTACTGCAAATGGATTCTTGCAAGTTAAAAGTATTGACTAATATAAAACTTTTGTGTCTATTGCCAAGATGGATTTTGTTCACCTTGTACTTTATTTTTCTATATCACAAGGTTGGCTAGTGTATCATATGGATGTTAGGAGTGCCTTATTGCATAGATATTTGAAAGATTAAATCTATATGGAGTAGCCTATTAGGTTTGTTCATGATTCTTCTCTTGTTTGTTGACTTCTGAGGTCTCTTTATGATCTCAAATAGGCCCCTTGGGCTTGGTATGAGAAGATGGATTCTTTTCTTGTCTCTACCAGCTTTGTTCACTACCACTTTGATCATATAGTGTATATCAATCATATTGGTGAGGACATTGTTATATTGGCTTTGTATGTTGATAATATTCTTCTCACACACAACTCCTCTTCTCAAATTTAGGCCATTCAATAGGGACTTTTAGAATAGTTCAATATGATAGATCTTGGTCTTTTGCACTTCTTCCTTGGTCTATAGATTTCATAATCAAATATAAGGATTTATTTGAGTCAACAGAAGTACACCCTTAATCTTCTTTAGTATTTTGGAATGGCTAATTTTGATCCAAGTCCTCATTTTCAAACTAAAGTCACTCTCACTTATACTTGTACTACTCCACTTTGTGATCCTACATTATACATGCAGATGGTTGGGAGTCTTATGTATTTGTCCCGTACTCACATCAACATTTCACTTACAGTTGGGCTTGTATATATGTTTTTACATTCTCCTCATGATAGTCATTAGTACGCTACCAAGAATATTTTATGATATATGTGAGGCACTACTTATTTTAGATTACACTACACCATGTATTTTACTTAGTTGATTGGGTACAATGATTCAGATTGCATAGGTTCTCTTGATGATAGGTGTTTCACTTCTGACTACATCTTTTGTTTTGGTTATTCATCTATTTCTTGGTTATGTAAAAATAAATAGGCTATTGCACTTTCATCTATAGAGGCTGAGTATAGGGTAGCAGTTATAGTGAGTTAGAAGATTCTTTGGCTTTGTCAATTATTGATAGAGTTTGGATTCACACAAGATTCATCCACTATACTTTGGTGTGATAACCAAAGTGCAATTCACATATCTTGTAATCTAGTTGAGAACTAGCAGACTAAGAACATTGAGGTACATATGCACTTAATTTTTCACCATATTAGGTTAGAGTCCTTAGCTTGGAGTACATTTCAACTCAATAGTAGGTTGTAGACATTTTCATGAATCCTTTTGCATCACCTCATTTATTTGAGTTGTATGGCATGATTGGAGTTTCAAAAGTTATCTTTGGTGGGTGTTCATGAGGACATCTTCCTTATTAATTTCATGGATACATATTTTACATGAGTACCTTATCAGACCTATTTGTCAGGACTCATACTATGGATATACCAATATTTATTTTTTGGCTATTGTTAGACCCTAACTTCACTTGAAGGTGGGTGTTAGAGTATGTGTTTCTCATGTTTTTTAGACTATGAGCTAGGTATTTCATCTTTTTCATAGTTTGTCTTATGTGAGGATTTACCCCACATTGCTTATTTAGGTTAATTTCTAGTTTTGTCTTGCCTACTTATGCAAGGGATTCTTATTATACTAGCATATCATATTCTAAATAATTTATGATATGTCTTGTTATTGCATATCATATCTACAACTTTTATTATGATATTATTTGTTAATTCTTCAGATCTTGGATTCTTAGAATGTTTTTAACATTCCTAACATAGTCCATAGGTTTGATAAATTTGGCATCGATAAGTTTGATGATTTCTTTATGGCATAACTTGGAAACTTTGAGGGGTGGGGGGAGCAGATTTTTATTATTTTTGATGTATGTGTTTAGCATCGAGATAAGTGATGATGTTGTGCAGCATGATATGAGGATCAATCATAGGCATGTCTGCATAGGACCAAGCAAAATGTTCATGATATTTATCAAAGAATAAACTAAAGTTATCACGTTCAGTTGGTGTGAGTTCTTAGAGACTGTTATAGGTCAAGGGCATGATGGGGTTCCATATTTGATTCCTAGAGTTTCATCGACAAGCATAGCATTTCTATATTAGAAATGATATGGGACGTTATGTAGAGAGGAAATGGGAATTATTTTAGGATAAATTATAGTGATGAAGTTGTTAAAATGAGGGGTTTTTTTCTTGAAATTCCCAAGTTTATGATGTTGTTGAGGGATTTGAGGTTTTTGGGCATAGAGTAATTCAAAGATGGATTCATCACTAGGAAACTTGGGAAAAGGGCCATATTATTCCACATCAAATTTGAGATCAATAATTTTGTTACCATGGCAGTCATATTCAGAATGTATTTGATGTACATTTGTGGCCTTCGCATTGAGGGTGATTCAAAGAGTAGATGAAACTGCAGAGGAAGGTCGATCAGATTCAATTGATTTATCATGAGTATTATTGAAGGGGAGAGGATCAAATATAATGATTGGTTTCGTAGGAGGTATATAATATGTAAAAAAATTTGGAGGTGAGAAAGGTAAGATTTGTTCCAGCACCCAAGGAGTATCGAGAAGTGGAGAATTAGCAAGAGGTACATAATCTTCAGGTGTTAACTCAAAATATATGAAAATGGTATGCACATCATGGTTTAAATCATGTATTTCAGATAAATTTTTCTAATAATGTTGGACACCTAAGTCTCATGATTGAGCTTGGGCCATGATATAGTTATCATCATAAGTTGGAGAAATTATACATGTTTGTGATTTGGGAAGAATTTTGAAAGGTGAGATGCCTTAATCATTGAATTTATGTGGAGACATGATTAAAGAATCTTAAAATAATTTAGCTAATTACATATGAAGTCATATTTTATGTAATATGCTTCATGAGCATTAAAATGAATTGGAAATCAGTGATCTCATCGATGGGAGGGATGGTATGATCATGAGGTAATAAGGAGGGAGGTAGCCACTATGAAATGTAAGAAGGTATCTTAGTAGTATTGCATGTATTTTACAAGTCAATAGTCTCATCATCATCAGAATCATTGAGAGTGACATTTAAATCCATATTCATATTAAGTAATTTAGGTAAGGGGAACTATTGATCTTCAGAATAGTGGGAATCCGATATTGAGATTTGGGATTTCAAATCTAAATAATCCATGGGTTAGGATCGACCTCATGTTTATACCTTTTTCCATTATGAAGAAATTTGATACATTGGCTACTATAAGAAGTGATATCCCTCATTTGATGAGTCCATGAATGTCCTAGGAGTATGTTTTAAGATAATGGTAAATCGAGGACCATAAGCTTAGGTTGTGTAGTCTTAGGTCCAATAGTAAGAGGGATCCAAATACAACCAAGTGGATTTTGATTAGCTTTGTTAGATGTATGACATGTCAAATGATTTTTTTTGAGATGATCTTTGTTATAACCAAGTTGTTTAATGACCTAGAGAGATGTCATATTAATATTGGACCCTTCATCTACTAATAGTTTATGAATGAGGGTGGTATTAATGGTTATTTTAATGAAGAGGGGTGAACCATGAGATCAAAAGAGGATATCATCATTGATCATGTCTTCTTTGAGGAACTCTATAAAGGGTTTTGAAGAAGGACAAATGGATTCAATGGTACGCACTTTAGTTGGTTGAGGCTCTTGAGAAGATGGTTACTCTTCTAAAGGAGATGGCTCTTCAATTTCTTGAAGTTGTTACATGAGGAACTTACGATGATAAGTAGAGTTATGAACTAACTCCATGAGAGTAATTTTTCAAGGCATAGAGTTGAGTTCTTCTAAGAATTTCCAATGGGTTTTGAAAAAATAAGAACCAGCACAAGGCTTATAAGGTAAAATAGGTTTAGGAGGAAGAGAAGTGGTCAAAGGTGCATAAGGAGGAGATGGTTCCTCATTATTTTTTGAAGCTAAGTGAGTAGTAGTGTTATCTTTAAGAAGTTTCTCTTCCAAATATGGTTTCTTAGGTTTGGTGATGGGATCTTTGTGGGCTAGTTTGTGTCGATAATTGACCTTAACCACATTTATGTATTGGGAATTAGTGTAAAATTAGTCATAATTGACATCAATTATATAAATATCTTTGTTGGCTTGTTGAGCATTAGATGTAGTAAAATATTTTGGGTTGTTAGAAGAAGAAGCTTTGGAAGATTTTTTCTTTTGAGAAGCATTAATGTAATCTTGATGATGGATTTGAATCATGGCATCATGATTTAATGAATCACCAAATATGAAGGAAACAAAAAAATTGTTAAGTCCTCTACATGTTTCATTGGAATGACCTATGTCGGCGTGGAACCAACAAAATTGATTAGGGTCATACCATTTAGGGGGATTATTTGGGTAAGTGAATGGTTTAGAGGGTGCTAAAAATTGTTTCATTTGTTGTATAGTTAATGGCATACGATAAGGTTGGGGATTTTTGACTTTAGATACTCATGGTTTGGGTTGAGGAGGATTTCCAGTTATCACATTAGTTGATTGTTGAAAAGATCCTTTAATGATTTTGGTATTAGGTTCAAACTATTTCATTAAGAATTTTTAGCACTTAGCTTAGTTAAGAGCTTCATTTAACATTTGGGGAGTGAAATTTTGAACTTTATATTAGAGTGAAGGTGTTAATGCTGTTATAAAGAATTTAAACAAATTGTCATTAGTCATGTTCTGATCGACCTTGTGAACCAAATATTTACATCACTACTTTGATGGAAGATTGCTTAGCATTGATGAAATAGCTAAGGAAATTTTTGGTAAGATCATTGTGTTGAAAATGTTTAAATAGAGGATTGACTAAATCCTCTAGTTTCCATATAGAATGTTGGGTAAGTTGATTATACCATTATAATACATCATTGGTGAAATTTTTAACTAAAATTTTAGTTGTGGTGAAAGCATTAGTTTGGATCCACTCCTTATAAATATTTCTAAATGCCTTAAGAAAATATGTAGGGATTTTAGTCCCATCATATTTAATAGTTGGAGATATATTACCAATATCAATAGAGACAATGAAAGGAGATAAAGGATCATTTTGGATGTGTTGAAGTATTTTATTGTGCATGATAGGTTGGGGGATAACATTCCCCATGGTATCTCTAAGAGGTGGAGGAATAAAATTTTAATTATTTTGAGGGAGAATAATAGGAGGTTGATTATCCATGTTAATCAAATGATGTTGTAGTTGCATCATTTAAGAGGTGTTAGATGTTTGCATTATGTTCATTTGTTTCACTATTTGTGCAAGAATCTGAGTTGTATCAATTGGTGGGTTAAAAATTTTATGAGTATTCCATAAATTGGCATTAGGGGGAGGGTTTCTAGGTGGTAGATTCCCTATGGAGTAATTGGATAGACTTGTGTCAATTGCCCCCACATTATGGTGAGATGTTTGAAGATGGGAAATGTCTTGATAAGTATGGAAAGGATCGGATCTACCAATCTTATCTGTTAGATTGATTTGAACCATGTTACAATTGAAAGATCATGGAGGATAAGAGGTAATCCAAGAGTGAATAACCTCTTGAGAAGTAAAGATAGGAATAAAATATCACCCCATATAGTGTCTAAATGGATCAGGTTGTCCAAAAAGATTCTGATAGGGGATTTCATGATGCTTGAAGAAATAAATTAATATTATGAAACAAGAATAAAAAATAGGAATAAAGAGATCCAAACAAATAATAATGTCATCCAACAGGTACAAAGTCAACTAGGTCGATAGAGTATGTGAATAAAATTCACAGAATAGGCAAACAAGAGGACATAGTTGATTTAGTCAATTATGTGCTATAAGGGATGAAATTAAAATAGGCTAAAGAGAATACACAATCGTATGGATTGATAGTGTATTTTTAACAAGGAACATGCCAAAAATTAAGAAGACATAGTTGAACAAGTCAATTGTGTACTATTGAGACAAGGGATAAACAAGAAGACAAGGAAACATAGTCAGATGGGTCAACTGTGTACTACAAGAAAAAAGTCTGAACAACCTATAAGAGACTGGGTCGATAAAAATAATAGTGTTCTAAAATAGGGAGAGGTCTTACAAGATAAAATCTAAGAAAATGAATTTAAGCACACAAGCAATTGGATCAATTTGACTTCTTTAAATGGAACACATAGCATAAACCTTGCATCAATGCTAGCTAATGCAAGTTTTGCAATACAACATTCAATGATCAAAGAGAAAGAAACAACTTAAAATTAAATGATAACGAATTAGTCATCATAAGTGTTATTAATTTATATTAAAGTTTAATTTTAATGTGATGGAGAAGTTGGTTGTAATGGGAAACTAGAAAGCAATATAAAGATGGTTTCAGGACATTTAGGCTTAAAGAGATCTGTATTGGTGATGGTACTATGTTTTTATTAGGGCCTACCCCCTCACTTCACAATCTTGCATTGATAAATGTGTCAAGTGTTTTTCCAATATATAACATCAACCATATGTTTATACTTGGCTAGAAAACTAAGTTGGCTTCCCCCTTGGTGATGAAATTTAAGTAGATAGACCTTGGAAAGACAAATGTTTAATGTTTTTTGAATGTAAAGTGATTTTTAAGTTTGTGCAAAAGACAAAAATAGTGTGACTAAAATGATGATTTTAAAAATCACCTATTTGATCTATGTTTGTTACTCTAAGCATATAAGCAACTAAAAATAAAAGTGAATTAATTACCAACAAAAGAGGTTAATTATTTAATTGAAAAGAGTATAGAGTTAATTATGGGGACACTATATGCAAATAGTACAAAATAGATTTGACTGGGTCATTACTATTCTACAAAAATAAGATCTAGAAGAACACAGTTGAACAGGTTGACTATGTATTCAAAACAGCAAACATATAATCTTATGAAAAATAGTGTTGAAAAGAAAAATTGAAATGACAGAAGAAAAAGAATGAACCTTGATGAGATGGATGATTCTTAGATTTCAAACTTTTATGATGTGATGTTCAAATGTTGACTCAAAAAATCTACAAACTGAGTTGACTGGTTTGATGGAGTATACAAAACCTGTGTGCTAAAAAAGATAAGTTATGAACAAAGTCAACTAGATCGACTATGTTTACAACCTATATGTTGACAGAAGAGAATTGAGAACAAAGTTGACTGGTTTGACTATGTACATAAATTTGGAGCTAAAAAATAATACTATGACAAACTAATCGATCTAGTAACCTATATTTTTAGAATACCTGCACAAATAGAATAGATTCATTTTGGAGTGACCGTGTGTTAAACTTGCACACATAATGTTATAACTATATCGATTGGTTTGATACAATACTAAAAAATATAATATGATGATAAAATGAGAGCATGAAAAAAAAACTACAAGGGTTTGGTTCACATCAGGTTCACCAAAATGTATGCAAAGAGAAATGTAATTGATCTATTAATCAATCCTAGCTCAAATAAAATAAATCCTACTTACACTTTCGATTGTTAATATTAGATATTCGATTTCATGACTAAGATGGATATGTTAAACCTAACCAAGGGATCTCTTACCACAATACCATCACTAGAGAGGGTTCTAGAGCCTCTCGTCAAGCAACTAGGTCCTATATTCATATTCATAAAATATGTGAAAAGTAAATCAAAATCTAATCTAGTGTTCACCAAATCTTGTGGCACAAAGTGGGGGTTAGTAAACGTGCATAAGAGAATCTTAATTAATCTATGTATAGGTAAGGCCCTAGTGCATGGAGAGAGAAATATATTCAAAAGCCATTACTTATGTTACTTTTATCTACTAAAATAGAGGAGTAAAGTTAGAGATACTTTGAAGATGAACCCGTCGAGACTCAATCTCTCCCTTAACCAAAGGTGCTACACAAGAGGTTGTTATATTTTGTAAGGATCATTAAGAAAGGCCAAAGCATCTAAGCTTTTCCACAAAACAAGATTCTTCTCCAAGTATAAACTCTAAGCTATAACTTCTCAATTAGAATGGTGGAAGAATAAATTGTAAAGAAGTGCAAATGAATAATTAACTTTTTTATCTCTCTAATAAATGGAAAAATGAATGTGTATATATAGTAGAATCTAACCCTAATCTTTTCTAAAAGTTTAGTCGACAGGGTCGACCCAATCGACTATGTATTGTTATTAATATAAAAAATTAGGTCTTGGTCTAGATTAGTGAAGCGCTGACCTAGACCCTAAATATGTTTTATCAATTTGATTACATTGTCAATCAAGCTGATAGTGTAATGTAAACCATTAAAAAGGGTTTTAGGCTTAGGAAGGGGCTAATGAAGGCATAAAAATCTTGGAGGAGTGTGCAAGAGAGGAAACAAGGCTTAGAGAAGTGTTTAGGAGGAGGTTTTATTGATATAAAGTGGCGGTATAGGGGACAATAATGTTTCAAAGCACCAATGGTCTATCCACCCCTTTCTCGATGCACCTTTTAAGGTGTGCACTCAGAGATATTGAGACTCGATGGGTTCCAATAAGAGATAAAACATCAGTGATTGATAAAGTTTGAAAATATTATGTGTATACAGATATAGATAGTGATGATGAGTTTACACATAGGTATATGACCCCAGCATATGATTGATATTTTCATTTGTATAGATTATGTACCATTTTGACATATATATATATATATGATCATTACAGTCGATCTTTTTTATTTCCCATCAGATTTCATTGCATACATTGATTACTTCCTTATCACTACAATGCAAGAATCTCATTAAATTAAATTATTTTTTATACAATTTACCATATCCAAACATACATTATGATAATAAAAAAAATGCAGGTCAACCATACACAAAGAAATAATGAACCATACAATGCACATCCATATGAAGCAAAATAAACCATGTGAATCATGTCTAATGTATGTTTGCATATGGTAAATTGTATAACAAATAATTCAATTTAATGAGTTGTTTGCATTGTAGTGATAAGGAAGTAATCACTATATGCAATGAAATCTGATGGGAAATAAAAATATCGATTGTAATGATCATATGGTAATAGAACTATTGGTTTTGCTTTTGTCACTAACTCTGAAGTATCTGTAGAAATGTCCTATGGATCTGTATGTATCAATTTAGGTACCAAATCTATTGTGTAAGTACACATCCTTCCCATGTTTCTCAATCAAGGATCTGATCAGCGAATGGTTCTTTGGTAGCATCAGTGTGGGAGAGATTGTTCCTTATATAAGGTACATTAGGAGGACTTATACTAGTGATCATCTTCTACAAAGGTGATGGACCACGTGTTCCTTAAAAAGAGCTACATGGGATGTCTCGACCTTATTAGAATATCCTCTAGAAGAAGTATGTGAAACAAGTCTAGATATGTCTTTTTGAAATGTAATAATTTCTTGATCAATTAATTGTGTAAGCTTTTACTCAAGAGAAAAACAATCATTATCCCGGTGCCCATTTATATCATAATAAGTGAAAAAGTGTTGTATATTAATGTAGGCTTTTCTCCATTGTGTGGTTTTACCTACACAATCTAGTTAGCTTGCTTAGGTGTCATTTAGGTGTTTAATAGAGATCATTGGGGAAGATAATCCCACAATCATGAGGATGTTAGGACATGTTTATCTTCTACCTATGTATGTACATTTTATATGTACTTTTAGCTAACCAACCAATAATTTTATTATATTTGAATGCTTTTTCATATTGTGAGGTTTTTCTCTCATATGTTTATGATTTCACTACACCATATAGATTCACCTTCATGCATTTGATCCTATGCAATTATCGATCCTCAAGTGTGGCCCACTTTGACATGGTATCAAAGTAGTGTTGGTAGATGAATGCCATTGATTTTGTTGTGATCTCACTTGCATTCTAACTCTTTCTTAGTGTTCTTCATGATCTCAAATGTTTTCAAGGGTTAGATATAATTTCATGTAAATCCATGCAAATGGTACTACCAATTTATTCATACAAAAAAAATAAAACACCATTGGATTCAGAAGATGTCAAAACCTTAGGATCGACTATAAACATGACATAGTTTTATGATAGACTATTTTTATCATTTTGTAGGGTTTGAAGAATTTTTTTGAATTTCATACATATATGTACCATCTATTACTTGAAGAAGAAAACAAATTTTATATTTTACTGAGTTTTTTCAAAAACATAGTGGATCTTTATTGTGTTTGGAGGAAAGCTTGCAATTTTTTTTTAGATCTGAGGTTTTGTGTGCACGTTTGGCATTTTGGTGTTTTGTGTGCAAGTTTGGCATTTTGTAAAGTTCTACAGTATTCATTTGGATTTTTTGTTCTATGGAAATTTGTGTATTCCCTATGCGCATACCATGGCCTACTATTTATGGCACATACCATCTTTGATCTCTATACGATGACCTATGGGATTGGTTAGACTATACCTGTGATGTGGATTTTTTCATTTGCTGGCAACCTATTGCTTTAGCATGGTTCCCTTTATTTATATGACTCATGGATATTTGACTGTGGCCTAGAAGATCGACTGGATTGTAACTAACTATGAGTTGTATTTATGCCAACCTTCTCACCTCAAACTGGAGCTCCATCACCATCTGCCCTACCTCCTCTAATGACTATACTTGGTTGCGTAGATCTTCAATACCTTGGGTGGAGTGTGTGACTTGTGAGAACATGTTAAATTTAATGGAGTGAAGTGTAGCACTATTCATGTACAACCTCCAATTAATGCACTTAGTCTTGTATATTTGTAATACCTTGGATGGATTGTGTGACTTACGAGAGCATGCAAAATTTAATGGAGGGAAGCACAACACTGTTCATGTGTAATTTGGAGGAATTTTTTGGGTGACATCACTCGCCATCAATCAAATAAATCAAGAGAGGAAGCACTCATTCTCACCTTTAGCCCTTGGTCACATGAGAATTTATCCCTTGATCACAACCAACCCAAGGGGGCTCAAATTTTTCATAAAAAGTTAAGTCAAATATTTTACAAGCACAAAATATTAATTTTACAAGGTGAATTTTTTGTAAGAATTTTAAACTCTCATAATTTTCAGCCTATAGCTTATTTTTAGGTGCAATTATTTTTTAAAGTGCAAAATTTTTTGAGCTTTATGCATTAATGTTATTATCAAACCTTGTAAAATTGATCCTCTATGGTTTCAAGGGGTTACATTTGTTCTTCTCTTTTGCATACTTGTGTTATTTTTGTATATGTGCTGATTATATATGCACTCAAATATAGAGTGTCAACCTATGCAATATTGGGGGAATTCGGTGACTATTGTATAGATTGCTCAGTTACATGCATTTTAGGTTGAGTCCGACATCTATCACATTGAGTGTGCATAGTTACTTATGGTCATGTTGACTCACCTATCTTTAATTGGGAGATACCAAATAAGGATAGTTGATTGTACTCTAGTGGTTATTCTTGGAAAGATCAACTATGTCTCATGGCAAATGTACATGGAATGCTTGCTCATGGAACATAACCTTATTATATTTCTATATGGACATATTTTTGTTCCCACTAACCCAAGTCAATACAATGACTGGGCCAACTCTTGTGAATGTGTTTATGGTTACTTATCGATGCATGTTTCATGGGATCTACACCACCATGTGGAGCACACAAAGTGTCCCTCCACAATTTTGATCACTCTTCAAACTATTTTTGGAGATCCTGCTATGATTTATATCACTCCTACTTCTATTTCTTGTGATGTCACATTTTTGATAGATAGTGTTCTTCCTTATATCGATACATCACTACAGGATGAGATTTTATCAGGCCTTAATTATCATATTATAGAATCCACATTCATTCTTATACAAGATGTTCTTCCAAATCCATCACAGATTTGTTCTCCATAGTAGGACATTTTATGGGATGTGAAGTGTAGTCACATGACAGCACTGAGATTCCACCTTCCCCTATTGCTAGTACAAAGTTCAGAGTTATTCCTTCGAGAGATTCTAGTGATTATTTATAACAGTATTACATGTCTTCTAGATTCACCTTATTGGGACACTTTTCTACCAGACGTCTCTTCTTTGCTTGTAGAGTCTCACATTTTGGATCTAGATGACACCATTGAGGACATTTCTCTTATCTCTGATGGCAGCTCTATTGGAGTTACATCTTCTATGGATGTAATGAGGGTACTTATAAACCCTTCTACTCTCTCTCCATTTTATGTTTCCTAATTTCCATCTTCTATAATTATGTTTGTGATTTCTGATCAGAGTTTTATGCAACACAAAAATAAGTAACACAGTTTTTGTATTCATTAAAGCACATGCATATTTATGCACATCCCGTTATAAAATATTGAATGAAGCAAAGGGTTTATGCAATGCTCTTTCTCTAAGAGGAGAAAGAAGACCCTTACTAGATATACATTGCACTTCCAAATATGAGGGGGCACAGTTTAAGGAATACAATATGTCCTTAAATCTAATAGCATAGTCTTGAATGGACTCATTCTCATTTTGAGTTAATACTTTTAAATGTTTCAATGGTAACTTAGGTAAGGTATATTAATGAAAATTTGATAAGAACACATCTTCAAATTTTCTGAATGTTGACAAGGAACCATTTGGGAGGCTATCAAACCAATCAAGATCCTCTTGAGCTAAACTTCGATGGAAAGCATTCAATAACAGGCATCCATCCTTAGCCCAATGTTCAAAGGAATGTATATATTGTTGCAAGTGGATAGAAGGATCCCCATGACCATTAAAGCAAGAGAACTTAGGCATGATGAATTTCGAAAGGTAATAAGATTCGAACACATCTCGAGTAAGAAGTTGTTCCTCTAAAATATTCTCCTTTAAGGTAACCTCATGAGATGAAACTTGCAACTTAAGAGTATTTACTTGTTGTTGAAGAGCTCCCATGGTAGTCATGATGGATAACATATCACAAGTAGAGATTGGTGAAGAAGTTGAAGATTGGCTTAGAGGTTGTAAATGAATATTCATATGAAACATGTGAATGATAATTTCTTTATCACCTTCTAAAATAGGATCATCACATGGTTGTGCAATATTTGGTAAGGGAGTACCCATGGCTAAAGAGACTAGTCTATCATTTTGAATAGCACGAGGGTTGATATCATTATCATTACAAAGTGCTTTATTATTTGAAAATTTATGACATACAATAGGAGTAGGGGAAGGAATTTCACTTGTAAACACATGCACCTTTTGAGAAAAAAAGGCAAAGGAGGGAGGGAAAAAAACATTTTCTACTTCATTTGCAACACTAGGATAGGGGAAAATGCAAGTTTCACTTTAATTTGTACTTTTCAAAGAAAGGAGAGAAAATCCAATGCTACTTTTGATTTTTTTTTCATTTTGTCATTCAAGCAAGGAAGGAGAGGAAGTAATACATGCATTTTTCTCATTACAATTTTTAGAAAGAGAAGTAATTTCATTATTTTCATTTGAGTGATCCAAAGAAGGGATAAGATTTTAAAAATTAACATCACTTTGACAAGAAGGTAGACACTCAATTTCTTCAGCAGTTTCATTATTGGAAATAGGAGAGGAGTATTCAATTTTTTCAACATTTATATCATTGGAAGGAGAAGACAAACATTTCATTTTTGATGCATCTAGAGGATGTGTGCATACAACATTTTGACTTGCAAAATTATGAATGTTAACCTCTTATTTATTATATCATTTTTTTCCAAGGCATTAACAAAATGTATTGTTCTTGACTTTTTAGACCCTTCTTCATCGGAAAAAGAAGAAACAAGAGCAATAGACTCTACATAACCAAGAGGAATAGCATCACACTCATAACTGTATGAAATAATACTATGATCATTGCCATGTTCATTTACACTTGCATTTTCATCATTAGTTCTTTCATTGTCATAGTTATAATCAAAAGAAGAGGTGTTAGCCTATTTTTGATATGCTATAAGATCTTCATATGTAATACATTGATAATCCGAGGCATTGAACAAACTATTGAAAGAATGATACTTTGCATGGCTTTAAATAAAAGACTCCATAAGGACTTCAACTTTTAACCCAATGTAAAATAAAGCAAGCAGAAGGCCTAGAGTACGTAGATAAATAAAATTGTCTTAAGCTATGCCCATACAATAAATCAGATTTGAAAAATTAATTAAAAAATCTAAAATAAACTTTTTTGAAGGAGAAAATCCTAACATGCAAAGTAGGGTTTTTGTTCAACAAACAGAGGATGGGTTCACCAAAAAAAATTATATATTTAAGGTTTTTACACAAACACACTTAAGCAAGTAAAATTGTTTGAATGCAACATAACGATGTTTAGAATTCAGTAATATATGCCAAGTTACATAAATTTGCCTATTTATACATGTGCAATAAATAAAATAAAATATTAGGCAATCAAGGGAAAAAGGAATCATGTCTTAGTTCATGTTTTGTTTTGGACTATGACAATGATCTAAAATCACCTCATGACAATGAACAGTTATTGGAATCTATTTGCTTTGTGTTTTGATTGTTTTTGCCCATAAGACGCTTGTGTCGATCTTAGACGGTTATATTGATGTAGATGTCCACTTTGATGTAGGTGTCTAGCCTAGAATATACACAGGAATGGATCAAAATCTCTACTTGACCTGCGTTGTCACCTATATAATTGTTTGGCACCTTAGAATAAATTTGTCTATGTGTGAGATTCAGCTAATAGGCAAAAACCCTAATCTATTTTCCTTGACCTCCTATAACTTAGTAAAAATGGGTTAGCATGTGAGTCAAGCTAACCCTAGCAACCCCAATTGTTGCTAAGTATTGCCTACATAGCCAATACTCCAAATAAGACCTCAGACTCGCATATAGTTCTCCTTCTTAGGCATGTGTGTGGAACTTTAACTATGCAACTATATGTTTTTTTTCTATAGTAACCCTTGGTACAAACAATGTAAGAGTATAGTGACCTTTTGAGTGCTTCCGATATTCAATTTAGTGGGGATCTCTTGATTTTAAATTAGGATGTAGTGGCACATAAAAAGTTGACAAAAGAATGAACAAAGGGGGCTAAACAAATGGTCAAAAAGGCAAAAGATACAGAAAACGATAAAAATATAAGTTTGGACACTTGCATCGATGCAAGAGTCTAACATGGACGTAGGTGTCTAAAGGTAAAAAACACAAAGATAATAGAAAACACAAATAGGGATCCCTAGGATACACTGGATAGAAGATAATTTGACAACATGCAATCCCATAGGGGCATATAAAGCAAGTGAAATAAGATGGAATCGAAGAGGTCCATATGAGACTGTGCCACTATATATCTAACTCTCAGTCAAGAGATGTGTAAAAGGCTATGAAAACATGCTATGAAATTGTGCTTGTACCAATTTAAGGCTCGAACAATAGATTCATCGGTCTTTGCCTCTGACATAATGGTTTGACTCCTAGTTTGAGATGAATAGTGTGAATGAGAGTAGATGTGTTGAATACGTTCAGGGCTTCGTAACTCCAAAAATAATATATCCGAAGTCCTGTAGGGCTTGTGAAATCCTTTGTTTTTCATTTTGAGTGCAAGTTGTGCCTAAAAGTACATTTTTTAGTCATTGTCATTGCTCATATTGCAATGTTCATGTGGCATACCTTTGGTAGGGGTTGTTTTGTCTTTCTTACCTTGATAATCCATATTAAACAATCTCTCCAGCGAGACCATACCTTTCTGTATATTGTTTGTTTTCAAATTTATCACTCCATCCATTTCAATTTCACCTTTGTCATATTTATTTATGATCTAGGGTTCAAATACATCTGTTTGTGATGAAGTTGATGACATGTTGATCATCGTTGAATACATAGATGTGTCAGATATTATCTAGGACGGAAGGAGTAGAGACCATCTCTACTAAAAATCTCTTCAATTTGGAGTCAGCGATAGGTTCTAGGGTGTTGGCAGTCGTTGCCAATTCATCTACCATATGATTTTTCCTACGAGGTATCGTTTGTCTATTAAATGCATCAAAATATTCTAATAAATTCCATATCCAACTGCAATACCTAGATAAACACTTCTCGTTACAAGCATATTGGCCTCTGACTTGCTTGACTACCAGTTCTGAGTCACCAACCACCTTCAGGTTCTGGAATTTCTTCCTGAGAGCAAATTGGAGGTCGTAAACTAATGCCTCATATTTAGCCACATTGTTTGTGCATGCAAATTATAATCAGGAGGCTACGAAATAAGACTTCCCTCTTGGGTTAATAATCTCAACCCTGGCACCACACTCACTCTTAGACTTAGATTTGTCATATTTCTAGGTCCATAAGTGATCTTCAGTTGTGTGTAGTGGACTATGAGTGGCAAGGGATGTTGTAACGTTAACCTGTTCGTTTGTTTTCTCAACATCGAGTGTGCATACACTTTATTCCTCAATTGATAATGACCCTCTGATTTGGTCCTCAATGGAAGAGGTAGGCATTGGGTTGTTTAAAATGGAAGTCTTTTCATCATAAGAGCTTGTAAATTCCTTGTTTTCACTTAGACAACGTTGTTTCAGCGTGTTAATTTTTATTTTGGTCATGCCTAATGCTGTCAAGCACTGTTGACAGCCATGCTCTACATTCAGATCACCTTGTTTCACACTTTCACATGTAAGGGAAGCACTATGAAATGGAGATATTTCAAGTGCACGGAGGATATCTTCCTCATCCAATTGATCTAACTCTTCGAACTCTAATTTTTCTTGCACAGAGATATTTCAGGTGCACAGAGGATATCTTCCTCATCTAATTGATCTAACTCTTTGAACTCTAATTTTTCTTGCACGGACCTCATATTAATGGATAGGTTCTAAAAATCTTTCGCTTTCTTTTCAAACATATAGACCCTGCAAGTTCCAACTCCTCGTACAATATTTCATCCATCTTACTATATTTCATGATCATATGAGTCATTTTCAATTCTCTCTCAACTTTGATTTCGCTGGGTATATCATGCCATGGGAGCCACATGTGGGATAAATTGATCGTTATATACCTATTTAATGTTCTACACCAATCTCTATTGAAAAACATAGCATACATGTCAAGAATGTCAACCACCTGAATGTCACTAAACTATTGCATTGTTAGATCGGAAGCCAACTGTTTATGAATGTGGTTCAGCTCACCAACTACCTGGAACTCTGACTTATCTAACTGAACGACCTTTTAGTTTGATTTAGCAAGGGTCAAGCCCAATTTTTGGCAAACTGAGTAAGGCATCATGTTGCTAGAAGCCCCTGAATCCACCAAGCAATAAGTTCTTACCAAAAATTTGGATTGTTAGGAGGAAATGAGGAGTTTCAGTTTTTTCTTTATAAATTACAACATGAACATGAATTGTTCTATTAGCCTCTTTCCCTTTAGGAGCAAACAAAGCTTTTAATAGTTGGTCCTTCTACGTAGACATTTGAAGCAAATCTAACATGTATATGTCGACCTTAGTTTTCTTCAGGACTTCTATAATGTTGTACTCAAGTTTGTTATGTTCTAACGATTTGACAGTTTGTGGTGGTGTAACATCATGATACACCAAGGATAAGGTTGTGAGCGTTGCAGGAGTCCTACGACAAACATGTTCATAGGGTCTAAGGCCCTCATGTAAGTATATATGGCAGCCATCTTTGTTTGTGTATAAGGATATTTCAATCGTTTGTACAGCTTGTGGAAACGGGGATTGAACATGCGCATTGGTTTGTTTGGTTCATAGTGGGTTGCAGCAAATCAGTGGTACAAGACAGGGGGTCTATGGGCACTCGAAAGTGATTGATAAACACAGGTTTTAAGTCATTCCAAGAATTGATAGACCCATATGGCAGTCCAAAGCCATCTCATCCAAGGTGTAAAGGAATAAACACAAGCCACATCCTCATGTTGGATTTGGGTTCTGATAATGGCCACCCGAACCTAATCGGGCTTCTGAGAGGCACATGGACATTTTAAATTTTTTTTTCAAAATTATAAGTTTTTAGTTCTAATCTAGTTTTGAACACCTAATTAGAACAAGGGTGCACTTTGGAGGTCCTAATAGACCTAATTGAAACCTCATTATCTGAATTGCATTGAGTTGAGGCCCCAAGACCTAACTGGGCTTAAACCCCTTATTAGCACTACATTTGGTAACCTGCAAGCTTCGTGATCTGGTCGGGGCTAGAAGTCCGCTTAGCAAATCATGCTCAGTGCACAGGGTTTGTGACCTATGCGGGGATTGAAGCCCGCATAACACTGTGGGAACATCAAGGGCAGGGGCTTAGACCCAATTGGGGTCTAGCCCCTGAATTGATATTGTCGACCTGGTGAAGGGTTGTTCCCTGATTAACAAAGGATGGGTTCGAGCTAATAGACTTTATCAAGGTTTAAACCCCAACCACCAAAGGACTCATTCCACAAAACTGACAATAGACACATGCGAAGCAAAATCCACGATTAGCATAAAGACCCAACAAACGACGAGAGCCTAGACCTAAGTCTAAGATAATTAAACAAAATTTGGTAAATACCCACTCGGAGGAAAAAATCCGATCAGCACTAGAAAGTGCATAAATGAACAACAAAGACCTAATCAAGGGTTGGAAAACTAAGGTTTGGAAACTTGGATTTTCAAAAACGACCTATAGCAAACCTAACTAGAGAAAAAAACAAGTTTTTTGAGAAATTTGTAAGTGTAAAATATGAAACTTTCTCACATGAGCTTGGTCATCGTGATGAGACATGGTTCAAATGTTGATTTGGCACAAAAACCAAAATGACCCTAGAACAACGCGAGAGAGCAAAGCAAGCAAGATTTTCAAAGGCAAACTGCGAGGCCAAGACTTTGCTTTCACACTAAGTGATTTATATTAAGTTTTCTCAATTGGACGTCTATCCAACAGATGCGATCATGGGACCCGATTTGGCATGCAAACCGAGACGACCCACCTAGGCAACTTGAGAATGTTGAGACTAACTAGTTGCAAGCGCAAACAAGAACAGAGCTTCCCTAATTCAAGCAAGCAGCAACAGGGTATCCTTCAGTTCTTCATCTTGTAGCCTCATCTCGTTGACCTTGTTTGGTTTCAAAAACATTAAATATAATTTCTCTCTTCAACTTCATAAGAAATGTTGACCGAAATTGTAGTGTTGAGAATGTGAAAAGGCATATGCCTCCTTTCTTTGATGTCACAAGTTCTTAAATAGGTTACATCTCTCTCTTCAACTTCATAATAAATATTGAACAAAATTATAGTGTTGAGAATGTGAAAGGACATATGGCTCATTCTTTGGACTGAATTATCAATACATCATAATTACAAAATCAGTCTAAACTATTTATTGCATTCCTATTTATAAATTCCAAATCTCCTTGTCCTAAGAAGCAACTTGCATTGCAACAAGTAAAACTACTCTTAAAACTTAATAAAGTGTACAAAATAGGATACTGATTTTCATCCATCGTTGAATTCTGTTGAATACCCAAAAAAAAAAGAATTTTGAATTGAGGTTCTTGGACATACACGTCATTGCTGGAAATATCACCACAAATCTGACAGAGCCAAAGTAATGAATGGTGAGTTATAGAGTGTTTCAATATGGCTCCTTTCTTTGATGTCGCAAGTCCTTAAATAGGCTGTCTCTCTCTCTCTTCAACTTAATAAGAAATATTGAGCAAAATTGCAGTGTTGAAAATGTGAAAGGATATATGGCTCCTTTCTTTGATGTCGCAAGTCCTTAAATACATCACTGTGTAACTTTTTTATCGGACTAAACTATCAATACATCATACTTACAAAAATCAGTCTAGACTGTTTATTACATTCCTATCTATAAATTCCAAACCTCCTTGTACTGAGAGGCAACTTACATTGCAACGAGCAAAAGTAATATTAAAACTTAATAAAGGATACAAAATAGGAGACTGATTTTCATCATCTTTAAATTCTGTTGAATACCCAAAAAAAGAATTTTGAATGGTTATTGGTTAGATTAGAGTGTTTCAACTGTCTAATGAATGGTAAGATTAGAGTGTTTCAACTGTCTAATGTACACCTTAAAACATATACATACCTAGAAGCATCTATCTCTATAACAACTTACAAGAAGAATAGTTTTAAATATTGCACTCATCATATCCACTAAACCAAGAAGGTTTATCCAATTGTAAAAACTGGCCGTGTTCTTCAAATTCAGGAGGAAAGTGTTTCTGCAATTCTCCTTTCCACTCTCGTTGGGCTTCATTAGCAGCTGAAGCTGCCTCAAGAGTAGCATCGTCTGTATGTGGAAACTCAAATTTTACCCTCTCTGCGACTTGGCACATTGGGCATACAGATGATTTTTGTAGACGACTCTCTAGAATCCGCTGGTTCAGTGTGGCAATCTCTGTTGCATGCCTCCGCTTTAATTTCTCAATGTCCCGACGCAGAGCTTCTGCATCTTGTTCACGACGGGAAACTGCATCCTGCACAGTTAGGAAAAGTACATCAATGACTGAAAATTCAAGAACCAAAATACCTAATCAGAAGTGCTAGAAGGAACTTCAACAACCAAAACCTTTGGGTTAAACAACAATCTTGTGAAAAAATGGGCACCAACTAAATTAATAAGAACTCACTTCGGCAATTGATACAGTTTCCTCTGCATCTTTTAGCCGAACCACCAACTCTCCTGCAGCTTGAACTGCGTCTACTGTATCCCTCAATTGAGCTTGCAATCCATTTATCTCCTCTTGCATCATTTGACGTTCTTGTTCTCTATCAAGCTTCAAAGCCATTAATTCTGCTATTTGGGTTTCAATGAAGGACAATTCCACACCCTTCATGCCAGCCATTACAGCAGCCCGTTTTGCATCAGCTACACCTTCTCTAATCTTCCGGTGCTTGCCACGCAAGACAATATACTTTTCCTGCAACTCTGCGTACTGGTCCAAAATTCGTGCATGCGCCTCCATAGCCATCTGCAATGCTTCTTTCAACTCTCCAGCACATCTTTGCTCACTTTCCAATTCTTTGTTTCTTTTCTCTGCTAAGCGACCTACAGAATCAAGCTCTGATCTTAAGTCATCAACCAAAGAGATCCATTCACTCTCCCTCTCTGTCCATTCCCGATTCTCCTCCTCCCATTTCTTATCAGAGAGTTCCTCTTTGATTCCACCAGGAGCTGCAATAGGCACCTCAGAGATGGTACAAAGCGCCTGAGAATGAACAGGTTCGGTAAGTTCAGGTCTCTGAATTTTCATTACAGACATCCGTAATTTTTGGGGAGAAATAGTAGTATTCAATTCCAAGTAATACTGCAACTGTGTTCGCAGATTCTGCATCTCTTCAATTAATGCATCCCTTTCCCCTAACTCATAGAAGTTTCGGTACTTCTCAAGTTCCTCCAGAAGTTGCTTTTCTTCAATTTTCGCTCGTGTTACCTCGGGGTGATTCTGATATTTAGCTTCCAATAACTACATTTGGCATAAAATGACTGAAGGTTGTTAGGTGCCTATTCCAAATTGTTAAAAGTTCTATCCGCCCAACTGCCTTTCCAAAGAACAAAATATATTCACCTTGTGTTCAAATGCCAATGATTCCAATTCGTCTTTTTGGTATTCCTCAGTCGTGATGGCGCCATCCATAAGGCCCTCAAGGCGAGCTATTTTATCCTCTCTGGCCTGCTGTATGATGGAATTGCATTCCCGTTCATGTTTGTATTGCTGAACCTGTATGAGGCAAAGAAGTCAAATGCAGAATACAGTTTAGTCACGTGTCTCTCCAATACAGAATACAGTTCTCTCCAATACAGAATACGGTTCTCTCCAATACATGTTTAAGGCAATTTATTTTGTTTGACTAAATGCAGGGGAAATGTGTATTTAAAGAAAGAAATCATCACTTGATTATAAATCCATTTAGTAGACCCTGTGGCCCTTGTCCATGTTTACTTTTTCTGTTGACCTATTACCATGCGTTCTGAACTAATATTGTCGAGATTTGTGTCGGCAGAATTTCAAGCTCTCCACCTGAATAGCAAGCAGAAACTAAAAGGTTGGGGCTGGGCAGATTTGACAGAATTAGAAATTCCATAAATGCAATTCCATAATGGAGCCCCTTAAAAGCATATTTCAAGAACATTCCAACAAAAGAAAAGTATCTTGCACTGGAAAATGTGGACCTTCTGGTCTAAAAGAAGTATTTCAGGTGGTTGTCAGCCCTTCTCACACTAGCGAAATTGTCCAATGTAACAATGATTGCAAATAGACTTAGCTAAACAACTTCAATAACATTCTACATATGTAAGGACTGAATGTACCCTAATCATGATGTATGCTGTCATAGGCTTTGTCAGCAGGCCACTAAAACTTTTAAAGGGAAATCTTCTACATTTGAGGCCCCTTAGTGCCCTCCTGTATCATTCAGTGCTGACAGTAACTTCAATAATATTCTACATCTGTAAGGACTGACTGTATTCTAATCACGATGCATGCTGTCATAGGCTTTGTCAGCAGGCCACTAAAGCTTTTAAAGGGAAATCTTCAACATTCAAGTGCCCTTAGTGCGCTCTTGTATCATTCAAAGCTGACTGCCTTCCTTCTGAAAATCATAACCATTCAGGCAAAACACATCATCAGGAACAGCAGATTCTTAGTTGACACATGTAGGCTGTATTTCCTCTCACTGGAATTGACTCATCTTACTGGAAGAAGTTAAGAACCTTAAATATCTCATCTACCTTAGGTGCCAAAATGTTAAGCTAACTTGTTAACAGACAAGGATCAATCTAATGTAACCCATGAAAATTATTGTTTTAAAAAAAAGGACTAACTCATTTAACTTGTTGGAAGACATTGGTATTAACTTGATGTACACCTGTTTCTCCTATCCATCTAATGTAAGGAAGACTTTCTCGTTTAAAAGAAATTTTCTCAAAGAAGGTTTTTTTTATTGAACAGTTAGTTATGGATCTACCTTATAAGTAAACAAAAAAATTATTTCAAAAAATCTTCTCAAGTAACATAAAGCAAAAGTGTCAATATACCAAGCGATTCAGGTGCTCAATTTCTGCGGCCTGCTTGTTGCAGACTTCTTCTAGGGCCATTTCTCTTCTTATGGACCCAGCTAAAACGCCTTCCACTGCCTGATTCACCAAATTTGAAGTAGCAATCAGTTGACATCTCAAATCATCTTAAAAGTCACCTATCATTTGACATACAAGATAAGTCATATATGGCATTAAATATGGTAAAATTGTTCAGATTCTAAAAGTTATACTTACTTGAGTAAGTTGATGTTCAGGTCTTGTAGGACTTCCTTTTTCTCCAACAGGGATTAACTGCCATTGTGACTTATCTTGTACGTTGTCTACTCTGTCCTCCAAAGGAGTTTGCTCGACAATAGCAAGCCTATGACAAGAATCATGTGGGATTGTAGAAGTTGCTGGAGTGGATTCCTCCTTTGGAGAAGTCTGTATGGCTTTATCAACTTTGTCAATCAGCTGAAGTGGCATCTTACTGAACTGTTGGAATGAAAATCTTATAGACGATTTTCTTAAAACTGAACTTTGTTGGTGGTGGTCCAATTTTTCAAGGCCACGTTGAAGACTAGCAGCCAATTGATCTGGCGTACAATTGTGTCTTGTATCAGATTGAATATTTGAACTCTTTCTTACAGATTGTGCAAAGGATAAGTTCAAAATGTCTGATCCCAACCTAGAGTTTCCATGCCCATCTGGAGGAGATAAAGTTGATTTGCGATGTGATTTATTCATACTCTTCCTGGTGTTTGGAACCCTTGGTGAGACGCTTAAAGGTGGAGACTGAAGAATTGGGGATGATGGAGATGGTACAATGCTTAATGTGGGAGATGACACCTCACTTACATTATTAACATCACTGTTTTCACCATCTGGGTTGTGACCCACAGACTCTGTATAACCGTTACTTGAACATTCATCTTTAGTTGTTACTGTACCATCCTTAGTACGAACATCACAAGCAGATGAATTTCCATCTGGTAAAAACTCAAAGTCATCTTTGCATTCTTCATCATCCATTGGGACACACAAAGAGTTTGGCACCTCTTCAAGACCAGAAGGTCCACATTTTCCAGTGCAAGATACTTTTCTAGTAGCTTCCTGAGAAGAGCTCGTTTCACAGCCATCGAGATGGGAAGCATCTCCAATATGATGACTGGAATAGATCTCAGTTGGATTTTCTCCCATATTCATATTTCTTTCTTGGATTCGATCATTGGTGGCTTCAGCTTTAGGTGTAATATCAATATTTTCTCTTTGAAGACCATGTAAATCAGTTTTGATTTCCTCCTTTTCACTACTGCTTGAGGTCCTTAAGTCCTTTGTGGATTCATCATCGTATGTAGACTGGGATGAATTCTCCAGAGAGACTCCTTCCACTGCATCCTCATCTATTTCCATATCCTCATCACTGTCAGTATCCATATGTGGTAGTGTCAGTGGAGCAAGACTCATTCTGAGAAGATTTAAACTTCTACGGGCATTCCATCCGGTAGAGTAGCCACCATTGCTCGCAGGTTGATTGCTGTCTTTTGATTTCATTCTCATCAGCTCATCCTGCCAATCATAATGGAAAAAATGACAGCAGTCAAATAACATAAGAGATTCTATGCCTCTAGTTGAATAACATTCGATGCAGTCAATCACTAAGTACCTTTAGCTGGCGTATTTGATCCCGCAACAAATTAACATCATTCTCTGTTTCCTCATTCACAACAGCTTTGTTCTGTATGGCTTTAGCACGCTGGGCAAATCGTAATGTGCTCAATGTTTCACTCCTACAACTGCAAGTTGATAAATGAACAACAAAACGAGACCAAATCTATCACTATACATCAACGTTCCTCTTTTTATTGTACATGTATTCAAGAATATCACAAGCTCGATCCATGGAAAGATGCAATTACCTGCCTGCTGGAGATATTGCACAAACCATGGCCAACTTGGCATTCCCACCAAGAGATTCTTGCAACAAAAATGTCAACCGGGAGTCACGATATGGAATATGCCTCTGCTTTCCTGTTTGTGAAACTTCTGCTAGAATTTTTATCAAATTCCTGAAATTGGGCAAAGCAGGCCAATATTCAGACCAAGAATTTATAAAAAATGTTGGCAGAAAAAGAAATGTACAATAAGAATGAAGAATGCATACCCAAGTTGCGAAAGTGAACGGTTAATATTTCCTGCTTCCTTTAACCGCTCTCCGGCAGCACCTGTCAATTTTTGACGTTCTGATCCAGCAAGGTCTACAAGATTGATTCTACTAGTCCTCAAACTACTCAGACCATCTGAGAGGCTCTGAAAAGCAAAATTTTATTAACTGTTTTTGCTTACAAGCATGAAATTAAATAATTACAGTGTGCTAATGCATCGTCTCTTAGAACCTGTACAGCTGTCAAATCCTTAATTAGAAGTAAAAAGCTTCCTACTATGGGAACTGAAATGAATGCAATTCATGACAACCTCCTGAACAACTTGAAACTTCTATTCCAGGCATGCTTGCATTGCTTTGAAACAAGAGAGAACTGCTAATTCTTCAACTTGGAATGATCCTACTTCAAAGATAGATAAGCAAATGCTAAAAATCAACGAAGAAACATTATAGCCATCAAGAGTAGTGACCAAAGAAATGTAAATAGTTTGGTGCTTTCTAATACTGATAACAATCCCATCCAAAAAGAACTTCACTAAATATAGGAAAACTTAAACAGACAAGAATGTTTTTGTCATCCCTTGCTAAAGGAAATTCCATCAATTGAGAAAGAAATTCAGACTCCATTGCTTTCCTGTCAACTGTTGGATTCATTTTCTAATTGATTGAATAGGGAGAGGAAGACGTGGCTCTCTGAAAAAATAGCATGTGCCCTTTACTACATACAAAAGACATTTGTACACACAAAGAACTTTCATTAAATATAGGTTTCTAGGATCCAACAAAAAATTAAAAATTACCTTGCATCGAGATTCAAGCACGCAAGTGAACACACTATGAGAACGTGAGCTTTCGGCATTCATACTAGTTGCACCAACTCTCCTGTTTGCAAGACCCTGGTAACCAATATGTAACAATTAGCTAAAAAATAAAAGGAATGCCAAAATCAAAATCAATATCAAATAGCTTCTATGTACCAATGACTGCAAATGACTTGACGAGCATCTGATAACCTAAGGCAACTCGTGACCAAGTAGTAACTATGCTCAGGTACATATAGAAGGCACATCAGAAAGTGCATATAAAAGAATTTTCTTGTTACCAGCAAATCTGATAAAAAATGCTCCAATGGAAAAATATATTAAAAATGATATTATGAATTTTTTTACGTGTTCTGCCAATAAAAGCAAGAATGAGGTATGATTTTGAAGTCAATGTAGGCTTCTCATATGAAAAAAAAATAGTAATGATTTCATATATGTGTAATACCAAAAACTGTTTTGATAAGCTATATCCCTTTGCAGACCTCTAGCCTCTAACAAACTCATATTAGAGGATTACATAATCTGCAGTTAGCATTTATCATTATAAAATAAATTAAAATCATTGCAAATGGTCTGTTACATTCTTCTGCTAACCCTGCCCAGTTCCAAGTCTTAAAATTCACAAGATTTATTGAATCTGAAATGAAGTTCGGTGTAGCAGACAAAGAGCCTGCCATGGAGACCAGAGCATCCATCCACTACAACTTGAAAGTCTCCAAAATATTATACCACTTGTAAAGGATCAGTTATACAAATTTACATACTCCTTACATAAAACCCAACCCATCAAATAATGGAGCAGAAAATATAAAACCTAACACAGCAAATAATATTGAAACTAAGCACTCATATTCTCGTAAAGTTGGCAAGCAAAGCTCCAATATTGAACAGTAAGCCACGTGGCTCTTTCACCCCAAATTTTAAAATGCAATGGTTGCACACTGGAGTGCCCAAGAACTTCTCACCACCCAATCACAAGGCAATCTCATAATGGACGGTCCTTGTGTCCATTCAATGGTGCATTCTCTGCCACCCGATGAAACAAAAATATTGTGAAGGATCAACTTCTCGACTCAAGCAATTCTATGTCAAAAAAATTACATTGGCTCATCAAGACAACATTATCATGTAACATGTAAAATGCAAGTTTCATACCTAGCTTCTAACTTCCTGGATATACCATTAGACAGTTTTATGAGTATCACATCTCATACGCCTTGCTGATGCATTATCGAGATGGAAAGAAATACATCTTCCTGCATCAAACATGCACTCAAAAGTACAGCATACATCTTCCTGCATCAAGGTCATCCATACTATGCACTGCACCAGGGATCAGTCTTAAATCAGCAATAGTCCTCTTCATGAAAGTTAATCCAAAACATGAAACTAACAATAAAATCAAGGCTAGCTGCTTTTTGCACCAGCCAAGAGAGCCCGAACAGCCAATATGAGTGCCAGTCCAAATAATAAGAGTAGGCAATGTTTACCTCCAAGGTGAGGTTAGCAAAAAGTTGAGTTGCAAACAAAATGTTCCTCCTCTTAAAATCTAAAAATAAGAAATGGGTAGGGCTCTCATCGAGAGGAATGAGCCTGTGATGCTCATAAATGTAAACACCCATGGAAGCAAGGTCAATTTCTCAATCAGTCATAGGCTAACAAAATAGCCAGTGCCTAAGCACATGATTTATTTTCAATGTGGGTTTGTCTTCCATTTTTAAGACAGCTCCATTGTCAAAAGGTTAAAACAGAGAGGATTTCTCTAACACACATTTCTCATTTTATTTTTAAGTTACATTACAGAAAAAGACAAGCAAGACCATTTAACAGCTGCTAGAGACTATTAATCAATGCCGAGTTGCAACCATCAAAGCAAAGTGCCCCCCCAATAACTATCCTTATGATGCAAGCTGACCAAATCAAACAGCCAACTGGTTTTATTTCTCAATCTATTAGTAATTTTACTTCTATAACAAGAAGATCCTAACCATCTGCTCTCATGACACTCCCAAATGACCTTAACTGCCAACATAAGTTTTCACAACATTCTCAAACCACCTTAACTGCCACCATAAGTTCTCACAACATCGGGGACACGTGCAATTTGATAATACCCTTATAACACCACATTTTATAAATCGCGTAAAGCAGCCTGAACAGACTCTTACAATCGTCAATAACTGAATCATATCATGGTATGCCATTAGCAAATTCTCGCACCATAATTATAAGTATTTGCAGTGTATTAGAGAAGGTATAGACTTCTATGATAATCAATTTGATTTCAAAAAATGCAGACACATCCTACTAAAGGATCAAGGGAATAAAATCTACATACTCGGAGAGCAAGCCGTGTGACATCAGCTACACTGGAGACATATTCCTCTGTCAGATTTTCCACATAAACGCCAGTCTTCACATCTTCCCTTATCTGTTCACAGAGTGCTTTGATAAATATTACAAAATGTACCTAAGCATTAAACAACTTAGCAGCAAGAATATTGAAAACAACCAATACCGTGCACATCAAAGACCAATTAATTTCATTGAGTAATACCAATTGAATATTAGTTTTCACCAAACGATTTAATACCTGAAGATTCTTTTGATTTGGCTCCAAGAGATCTGTAATTTGTTCGTTATAAATCTGCATCAATTGCAAATAGGCATACACATCCCTGAGTTTTATTCCATAGAAGACAACTATATTTCCAATCAGCAGGCATAAAAAAAATTACAAAATCTTGTTGTGGACAATAACCTCACCTCTAGGAAGGAACAGCGACACTGATAACGAAGTTGCCTATCAACATTCCTAGTCTCTTCCTGAAACCCAAAAAAAGGTCAGTCCAGAATGTAAAACAAATAGGCCGTCTACTTCTATCCATTAGTCCTAGCACCAATACAAAGTCTGACTTGCCTCTTGGATTTGAGCAAAAAGCTGCTCAAATACACGAGGAGTGAGACCCCGGTCCTTGTTTGGGAATTTATCTCCACTTGAATCACATGTTGGCCCCCACATGCTGTATGTTTTGCCACTGCCAGTCTGTATATAAGGATTAATAGAGCCAAATGAGTCACTTCACGAAATTGCATTAGCTAAGATGTTTGAAATTTGAATCCACGAGTTATTTCGTAAATAGCTCTTAGTTAATCTATATGCTCCATGTGGAACATTTTCGAAATAGAATATAAAACTAGCAAACTAGTACATCTGAAAGTTAAAAAATAAAAAAGAATAAAGATATGAGCTCCAAAGCATGGTTTAAAACTACTAAAATAGTACCTGACCATAAGCAAATATCGAGCTATTAAACCCTGCCATGCAATTCTCTACTAGTGGCAGCCCAACCATCTCAAAAATTTCTTTCTGAATACAAACACATACAAAAACAGATAGTCAGGATTTCCTAAAACACCTCCGTACCAAAAGGTAACTTTCATTGTATTTGTAATTTTTATATACATATGCTGCTTTCACAAACAATTACAGAAATAAGGTCCAATTACTATTCCATAAGAATGCTATTAATATTGCCAACCTCAAAAGCTCAAAAGCCATTCTACCTAGATAAAAAATTGGAAGCTTTATACACAATAATTTCTTCACCATAAAGTTGCTCTGATCCTTGTATGGCAAGTTTAAATATATATTGAAAATGAAAAACAGCAAATAACTGAACCGAACCGCTATATCTATGCTGTTCAGAAACTGCAGCTGCTAGCCCATTTGGATCAATGAATTTTGTGTTTCATTGAAATTTGAAAATTATAAATGAGATTGATCTTTTGCTAGGTAAAATTCAAAAATATCCATTCTAAGAATCCAACAGTTTTTGACACATTATGCAGCTAATGAACAAAGTCAACTAATTTCCTCAAAACATAGCATTCCAACCAAGCAGTTCTTACCTGTGTGGAATCCATGCCTGCCACGGCATCAAAAGTAAACTGTTGGTCAACAACAGCAATAGTATTCGAAGAGAGCATGTGGACAACCTGGGTGAGCTCCTTCTCTTCTGCTCTCATGGGTCTAATCCTGATTATTACCTGCATTTTCACCATTAAAGATTACACCTCTGCAAACATCGCTATGGGCTGAAACTAAAAATTGATATGAAGAATCAGTTTCTAACATAAAATTATAAATGATAAAAATTTCTTCACAGATTATCCAGAAGAGCTTAGGAAATATGCACCACTGTAGGATATGTACCTGGCTCTGCTTATACCACCAGAACAAACAAGACAAATCAAGGCATGCTAGAAAGCAACAGTCACTAAACCAGACATTGCCAACGTTTTGCAACAAGGCACCACAGTCCACAGTACAAGTTCAAGGTTTACCACAATCAACAATCAGGTTTGGACAAATGGTATATCTTCTATAGGAAAACACCGAGGTCACATTTCATCAATACTGAGAATTGGTTAATAGCAGAGAAAACTAATGAATATCATAGTATTTGCACATTCTCCAACATTGCAGACGATTCCCAGTATAGGATACATACCTGGCTCTGTTTCTACCAAAGAACCAACAAGAAAAATCAAGGCAATATAAAATCACTAGACTAGGTCACATCTCAATCCAAAATTTCTAATTAGGATAAATGGGTACGTTTTCTATAAGCAAACACCGAAGTTACATTTCATCAATATGAAGAATTAGTTTCTTCTGAACGAAACTAATGACTATCAGATCACATGATTTGCACACTCTCCAATGCTGCAAGTACTGTCACCAGTTTAGGATATATACCTTTGCTCTGTTTCTACCGGTAACCACAGGACCAAACAAGATAAATCAAGGCATACTAAAACCACCAGACCGGCCATTCCAAACACTCAAAAAGATAAGCAGTAGCCAGACCGTGAAACCCTCTTATTTTATCAATGCCAGGAATGATATTTCATAAGCACAGTCAGCAAGACAAGTTCCAGGTTTACCACAACCACCCATCCAGTTTTTCCAATTTCGACAAATGGGTATGTCTTCTTTAAACAAAACCCTAGATCATAATTCATCAATATGAAGAATTAGTTTCGTCCAGAGGAAACTGATGGCCATAACTTATCACGGTATCTCAACGCTCTCTACAATTGCAAGGACTATTATCGGTGCGAATAAATACGTGGCTCTGTTTGTAGCACAGAACGAAAGAAGCCAAGTCAAGATATAGTAGAAGAAGCAGACCAGACATTCCAAACATTAAAACACCAAGGTCACATTTCATTAATATGCAGATTTGGTTTTTTCCAGATAAAATGAATACAGATCACCGGATTTGCACACTGCGGAGACTATAATCACGTGACCAAAATCGCCAGTCCAGATTAGCTAACTAGGGCAAATGGGTATCTCAATGGAACAAATGAGCATCTAATGAGGACACATGGGGGTGTCTTTTATTAGCAAAACTTAAACTGGGAAATGTCAAAAACAGAACCATGAATTTACTTGCCTGGACTCCGTTGTCCGATGCCGCTTTTTCCCGGACAAAAGAAGTGTTATACTCTGTTGGGCATTCCAAGCCCAATTTCCTTTTTGCAGTGGGAGTGCTTGTGCCTCTTGGAGGAAGAGGAGGCCTGGGAGGCCTAGATCTGGAGGCCATTTTGGCAGGGGAAGGAGATCCACCCTCAGCAGAAAGATTATTGTTATGAATTGGTTTGACGTTGTCATCCTCTGGGGGCACATTCTCGCTTGCATACTTAGTCTTTCTGGCTGTGAGGGTAGTGTTGTTCTTTTTTGGGCGAGAAAGCCTCTCTGAGAATGGCTCCCTTTCCAATGCTGAAGTGGGAATTCCCCTCAAGGGCCTTGATCGATATGAAGAAGACATTTTTCCTTCTCGATGAAAATGCTCCTTGTCAACACAGAATGGTGAACAGCATTGGCAGAAGAAAGAAGAAGAACATGGATGAAGGATGAAGACGTTGGAGGTACTGACGACGAGGAAAAAATAGACGTTGAGAAATATTTGAACAGGGACCCTCTCTGCTATGATTTTTTTACATATTTTGAATTTTAAAATGAAACATCAGCGAAGGGTGGGGTTATTTATTATTGTTTTTAGGCGATCTACTTAAGCAGTCTGAACTATGTTTGTCTCCTTGTCATCCGGGGTCAGTTTTATTTTTGTAAATTGTTTACTGAGTTTTACTTAGGTTTCATATGGGAGGAATCCTATGATTGACTTTGGACATATCATCGATATTCCATCAATAATATTACATATTTTTAAAAAAAAAAAAAAAAAATTCAATTTTTTATGGGGTTGTGGTGATTTTGCGAGGTGCGAGACTTAGTTCACGAAACTATTAATTTTGGAAAATAAAAGTTACGTATTTTGATATTTTTAAAGGTAAGTTATTAGAATTCTTATAAAAGTAAGAGGGTTGAGGTAGTCTCTTTATATGTATATTTGGGGTCATCTTCTCTCAGTCATACTTTAGTTTGACTCTAGATGTAGAGTCTACGTTGAATAAGGGATATGCAGCGTTCATCACCTTTTAAAAGTAATGTTTTTAGCATCATTTTTAGGACATTCAAATGAAAATCTACCTCTTTCACTCACTAGTCACACCTACCCTTTTGTATCGTTGTGAGATTTAGGGACCATACCTCTAAGCAGAGGATGAAAAAATGAATAGAGTGTCATGATATTATCCAAATATATTCATGCCAAGTGATCAGTCCCTCGCACTATCATCCTTGAAGAATTTGGTACAACCCTACCCATTGCTTCAATTCAACCCTACTCATTGCTTCAGTTCATGTGGTGACAATTAGTCATAGATGCAAACAATTGGGAACTCCCATAATGGTCACCTTAGGTATCCATACCTTACTTTCATATCTTATATGGAGTAGGCGAACCATGGATCTGATTTTTTGTTGGTATGTGAGAGCCTCCTTGTAATGAAATTACTTCACTAATAAAGTAGAATGACAATAATATATCACAATATGACTAAAATAAAACAGAATATATGAATAAATAACAAGTCACTTCGAAGGGAAAACCTCCACAACCTTACAATAAAAACATAATTTATAATATGATGATAAACTACTAACCTCTAACTCCTATATATACAATTATTATGTTATGTAAACAACCTAGGGTGACCATAACCTTACTACTAATATGAAACTATAAAAATGATCATATGATTTAAATTAATGGTTGTGATAGCCATAAGTTGGCTACACATATCCCCATACACACTATAGATCTCGAATAAAAGCACACTTAGAGGAAGTGGAAAATTTGCAAGAAGAGATCAAAGGGTCTTTTGGAACTATTGAAACTAAATTAGTTGCCCTGAACCTTGGGATCAGTCTCTAAAGACAGGTGCATCATTCCAAAGAAAATTGAGGTTAAATAACATTTTAAACCAAAGCAATGAGTTCCAGTCAAGTTGCCTCCCAACCACTCCTGACAACTCACCACTTCCTAAGAATAGCCTCTATAATATATTGGGAAAAAATGGGAGAGAACATAAGAAATGTACTAAATCCTAGTGGAAATGTATAAAATGGGGCTAATCCACCAGGAAGGACCTTCACATATCTCATTGTCCTAGATGAGGATGACAATACAACATTGAATAACATATCCCCATCAATACTACGAACCTTTAGGGGATTGTCTACAAGAATATCCTGATCAATTTATGCTTTAATTAAAGGTCGTGTGTAAAACTTATGACTACAAAACTAACAATCACAAACTGAAATTATTCCCTTATACACTCAAGAATTAGCGATGAGATGGTTTATGGGTTTACAACCAAATTCCATTCACACATGGGATGAGATGGAAAATGCATTCTTGGATAAGTATTAGGATTATTGTAGGGTGAGGGTTAGAAAAGAACTCTTTCTCATAAAACAAAAAGAAGACGAGAATTTAGAGGACTATCTTGACTGCTTCCTTTTCACAAATAGAAGATGTGGATATAGGTTATAGGAAGATTTAAGCAAAACAATTTTCTTAAAGGGATTGGATGATGATGCTATGGAATATTTGAATCCAATAGGAAAAGGAGACATAAATAAACTTGATCTCAATGACATAGCTGAATGTGTAGAAATTACTCAAGAACTAGAGGGAGTGTTTAAATGCTAAAAATAGGGAAGAGTGGTACTGATGTAGGATAACTCATGAAATAATTTTCTAACCTCAAGCTAGATATTTTAGTGCAATTGAACACTACGCTAGATGGCCTAAAAGCCAAGGCCAATGCTACAATTGAACCACTATCCATGTATTGACCTAAATAAATGTCAAGCATGCTTTTTAAGATTGGCCTTTGGATATAACTAATATGTGTGGCATATGTGATTTAAATGATCATGATACAAATAATTTTGCCCTCCTACCTGTCCTAAAAAGCCAATTGAAACAAGCAACCTAACTAATAGAAGAGTTCAACTTCATACAAAGATAGGGAACCAGATCCACAAAATCAAAATCAGAACCATTTTGATCCTAGAGCTCCTTCCAACCCACAAATGATGCCATGGAATCGACAAGCAACTCTATAGGCATGGGGACCTACACCATGGGGCACACAAGAATGGACACCCCAACCATGGATGCCCTAGCGTCACTAGTAGCCTTAAATGCCCCAGCCTAACCCTTAACCATGGGTAAACTAGCAATGGGTTCCCCATCAAAACTTTAATCAATAGAGGAGGTTCCCACAACAACAAGTATTGATGCCTCCCCCTACCACTCAAACACCTCAAATAGAACAAATAACTCAACCACAATTACCTGCTCAACCAGTAACAAACCCAAAGAATAGACAAATAACTCACATATATGGGACTAAACAAGAAGAAAACATAGGGGTTGGTGATATTGATTATCAAAATGTATAGTTAAGATCAAGTAAGACATTGAACAACCCTCCAGTTACCATAATTAAAGTCTTAAATGAAAAACCATACCCCATTGTTGAGCCAACCAAGGAGAAATCTAATAAGGAAAAAGAAAGGCCTCAAGAAACTATTACAGTTCCTCCAACCATTCCTTTTCCAGAACAACTTCAGGTAGCTAAAAACAAGAGTGAATATGATCTGGTTCAAGAGTTGAGAAAAATAAACATTGAAATTCCATTACTACAAGCCATAAGAGATATCCTAGAACTCAATAGAGTCATTAAGTGTTTGTGCATAAAAATTGTAGGAAGGAAAAGATAATATCCTAAAAAGATACATGTGGATGGTAAACTTGCTAATTTATTGGTAAGAAAACTCCTTTTACATAAGTATGAGGATCCTAGAAACCCTATTATTATTGTAACCATAAGGAGATACCCAATGTACTTGTGTACCTAGGAGTTACCATCAACATGATGACAATAGATGCTCTAAAATCCTTATCCCTTATAAGGATGCAACTTACTTCTATAAACTTGCAAATGATAGACCAATCTATTGCCAACCCAGAAGGAACCATAGAAGATGTCTATGTGACATTGGAATCTTAAGACTATCATATATATTTCATGATACTTCAGTCTAAGAGAAAAAAATTCAGATATCTATTAATCTTAGGGAGGCCTTGGTTATCCACAATTACAACAATAATATATTGCATGTCAAGAGACATGACCATTTCAAATAGAATAAAAATAAAAGGAATTTATTTGTATCCACCTGCAAAACCTTCTATAGATCTACCTATTGGTTAATGAACCTAAGGAAAATAATAATAGTCTCTTCTCATTAGCCATGGTAACAATTAAGAATCACGTGAGTGAGTTATAAGAAGAACTAATGAGGAATTTTTAAGAGACTAGTCTCACTTTAGAGTCTGATAGTCTATCTACGGAGTCCGTCAGTCTAGCTATAGAGTCTGACAGTCTAGCTCTAGAGCCTGACATATTAGCCTTGGATTCCATTAGACTAGCTCAATAATCTATTAGTATAGCTCTATATTATGATACACCCTACTTTGTATAACAAAAAACTAGCTCAACCACTCTTGATGACATGTATGACCATGCTGCCATTCGATAGAGCATTGTCACATGGACACAAAATAGCCAAGATACATTTTTAACAACTTGTTATTGCCTATTGGCAAATATAATTTCACAAGGGAAGAATTTATTTAAATATATAACCACTTTTCATATGATGCAACCACATCCCTGCCCTCTAAACTCTCTAATGAGTGAATCTAGGTAGGTCAGCTCTATCTACCTAGAAACTAAGCAAATAACTGTCCAACCTAGAAAAATGTTGAACATAAATAATTGGTTGGATGATGAATAGGAAACTAAGGTTTTTGATATCTTGAAGAACCATACAAATGCCTTTGCATGGGATTACAGTGACACAAATGGTATCCACCTAAGCATGTGCACTCATCATAGATATACTAAAAACACTAGATTAATTAGATAGTCTTAGGGAAGAATCAACCCAACATTAAGAGACATAGTTAAACAAGAGATAGAAAAGTTATTACAAGTGGGATTCATTTAATCCATATCATATAGTCAGTGGGTCTCACCACTTGTGATAGTACCTAAGAAGAATGGCAAGTGGTGAATATGTATAGACTACCAAGAACTTAATAATATCAACTTCTTAGTTAATCACAACAAAATAGCCATATATGAGGGGATTCAAAATGTAGAGAATATCATATCTCATCTCGGGGAGTTATTTGAAACTAAGATGCCTAGCAAAGGGAAAGGTAAGCAGGGGAAATGTAGTGGATCATAGTATGTCATGAACAAAGATAAATTGTTGTCTCAAATTGATGTTAATCTTAAAAAGATGAAAATTTGTTGGGAGGATGTCTCGATAAATTTAGATCTAGATTAGGCTCTTGTTTCTGTATAGTTGTTCTTTGTTGTTGTTTATGTTTTATGTGGGTTGTTTTTGGGTTGTCTCTAGCCCTATTTTGTCTTAGTTTCTCTCTTGGTCTATGGTAAACCTTAGTTTCTCTTTCGTTTGTACTTATCCTAGGGTCTGAGGACCCTATTTCAAAAAAATCCCACCCTTTAACCTCAATAAAAATAAATCCACCATGACAAATTATTTTTCCCTGCCTTTCATAGACCAAGTGTTAAATAATCTAGTCGAGAAAAAATATTTATCCTTTTTATATGGGTTTAGTGACTACAATCAAATAGGGATAGCCCCAAAAGACCAAGACAAGACAACCTTTACATGCCCTTGGGGAGCATTTACCTATAGAGTGTTACCCTTTGGCCTATGTAATGCCCCTGCCACCTTTTAAATGGCAGCTTTGGCTTTATTTGTTGATTTAACCAATGATTATTTAGAAGTATGTATGGATGAATTTACTTTGCATGATGGTTCTTTTGATGAAACTCTAAAAAACCTAGAAAAAGTACTAATCAAATGTGAGTAGCATCAATTATCTTTGAGTCATGAAAAATGTTTAATTAAGGTTGACCAAGAAATTATTATTGAACATCACATCTCAGCCCAGGGGATACAAGTGGACCTTTAAAAGATTGAAGTCATTTTTAATATGCCTGCTCCTAAAAATCAGACTGATATCAAAAATTTCTTATGACATACATGATAGTACCCAAGAAGGAGTCAATTAGAGAATATGTATAGAGTAATAAAAACTTAATAAAGCCAACATGAGAGATTACTTTCCCCTACCTTTCATAGACCATGTGTTATATAATATAGCTGGAAATAAGTATTTATCCTTCTTAGATGGGTTTAGTGGTTACAATTAGATAAAGATAGCCCTAGAAGACTAAGACAAGACAACATTTACATGCCCTTATGAAACATTTGCTTATAGAGTGTTACTCTTTGGCCTATGTAATGCACCTACCACCTTTCAAAGGGTAGTCTTGGCCATCTTTTTTGATCTAACCAATGATTGTGTAGAAGTATATATGTATGAATTTATTATGCATGGTGGATCTTTTGATGAAGCTCTAAGTAAACTAAATAAAGTATTAACTAGATGTGAGTAACATCAACAGTCTTTGAGTCATGATTTTTTTTAATAATTGTTGATCAAGGACTTGTTATAGGACATCACATCTACTCCTAGGGGATATAAGTGGACCTTTAAAATATTGAAATCATTTTTAATTTATCTGCTCTTAAAAATTAGACTGATATCAAAAGTTTATTAGGATATGTAGGGTATTATATATGTTTTATAAAAGACTTCAGCAAAATAACTGCACCTATATTTTCCTTATTTACCAAAGGTAGTGAGTTCCTATGGACTAACAAATGTCAACAAGCCTTTGAATTAGTAAAAGAAAAATTAATTTCTACTCCAATTTTGAGAGGGCCTAACTGGGACCAGCCATTCCACATTCATACATATGCCTCTAATAATGTTATGTGGGTAGTCCTAGGACAAAAATATGAAGAAGAAAAAATGTATGTTATCTATTATATCGATAAAACTCTCACCCACACTAAAAGAAACTATACCACCACTAAAAAAGAATTCATAGCTATTATATATGTAATGATTAAATTCAGGCACTACATCACTGGATACAAGATCTTTAAGATCTTTATTTACATAGATCACTCATCTATAATATATTTAATAAACAAACCAGTGGTAGGAAGTAGGATAATTAGATGGTTACTTATTTTGTAATAATTTCGCATTACCATTATTGATAAACTTAAAAAAATTAATGTGGTTGTTGATTTTTTATCAAGGTTGAATGTTTCAGGTGAATAAGAGCCAATGGTAGACAACTTTTCAAATGATCAGTTATTCATTGTTTCAACACATTCACCATGGTTTGATTCAACATAGAAAAATACTTATCCACATAAATTTTTCTTTATAACTTTAATCATAAGGAAAGGAAATGCTTCATTAGAAATAGTGCTAATTTTAAGTGGCTTAATGGTGTTTTGTTTAAGTGTGGACCTAACCAAGTGCTTTGAAAGTGTGTAAGAGAAGATGAGACCTATTATATCATAAGGGCTTATCATGATGAACATGAAGGAGGCCATTATTTATTCAAGGGGACTATCCATAAGATCCTTGGGGCTGGATACTATTGGCCTTCACTTCACAGGAATGTGAAGAGATATGTATGGCAATATGATCCTTGCCAAAGAATGAAAAAATCCCTGTTGTCTAATGAAATACCTCTCCATCCTTAAGTGGTTCTAGGACCTTTTGAGAAATGGGGGATGGATTTTTTTGGCCTTATCGATCCACCATATCAAGGGAAGGAATACCTATTTGTATGCATAGACTATGTCACCAAATGGATAGAGGTTCAAGCCCTCATATTTGCAAGAATATAACTAGTTGCTAATTTTTTGTATTATATAATTATGCAATGATTTGGAGCACCAAAATCCATAATATCTTACCAAGGCCCTCAATTCATATCTAATATGATCAAAGACTTCATATATCACTACCAAATCATCCACTTTAAGTCATCTACATATCATCCACATGCCATTGGATATGTTGAAGTTACCAATAGAGAGTTGGAGAACATCTTAACTAAGATAGTCAACATCAACATAAAAGATTAGGTAAATAAACTACTTAAAACAATATGGGATTACAATACCTTATGGAAATCCACCATAGGTTTATCATCTTATGAATTTGTGTTTGGAAAGAATCCTCTAACTCTCCATATAATTTGAATTATAGACTTTAAGAACAACAACAAAAGTGGGCATAAATATTGATGAGGCACATAGAGATAGAATTCTTCATCTCAATGAATTGGATGAGATGAGAATGGAATCCTTGTAATAGATATAACTTATATAATATTATAGGAAGTAGTGGCATGATACCCATATCAAGAAGAGAAGATTCAAAGAAGGAGACTGGGCTTTGCTATTTGATTCTAAGTATCAACACTTTAAAGGAAAGATCAAGACTAGATGGTTGGGACCCTAGCAGATAGAGAAGATATTTGACAATGGATCAATTCAACTTAGTCTATATCCACTCACTAAGAGTGTCCTCTTTTTCCCATCAATGGAAACAAGAGGACACTCTTAGTCAATGGACATAGACTAAGAAGTTATTTGTAGCCTCCAATAAATGAAGAAATTTTTAAGCAAATTCAGTCTCAAAATGAATTTGTCTATGGGGGAGAATGTTATTCTTCCATCATAGTCAAAGGATGAGGATTGAATCGCATATGAGGGGGAGAATTGAAAACCAAAAATGGTGGTCCTCCTCCAAATAAAGGAAAAGGATTGAAAACAATAAATGGTAGTCCTTCTCCCCAAAAAAATGAAAAGTGAAAAAATAAAAATTAGAGAGAGAGAGAGAGAGAGAGAGAGAGAGAGAGAGAGAGAGAGAGAGAGAGAGAGAGAGAGAGAGAGAGAGAGAGAGAGAGAGAGAGTTAAAAACTAGTGATGACAGTTTATCAAGGAACAAAGCAATAAAATTGGTGTTTGTAATATATTGTATGTGATCCTAAATTAACTGATGTGGTTTAATCAATGTAGGAAAAGTGGTATCCTAAGGATCAGAGACAACATCACAACAAATTTAGGTATTTTATACTTTATTCTTATATGTATAGGATTAGATTTAAGTTGTCAAATGTCATATTTATCTATCCTTGAAGGAAGACTTTATCTAAAATTGGAAGGTGTCCTTGAAAGAACATTACACAAAAAAGGGTCATTTCAAAAGTAGAAAGTATCCTTTTCAAATAAAGGTACAATGTACCATAAGGATATGCTCTTTTAAAACTAAGTCATGATGTTATCTTCATAACATAATTGGAAATAATAAGATGATAAAGAAATTGAAAGGACAAATGATGGAAGTTTTCAACTCAAAACCCTTAAAAAATCAATTGAGGGGGTTGTTGACATAATTCAATGCATGGAAAGGATGAAGGGACATATTGGAAATATTTTCCAAGTCACCTTACATGTGTTAATTAACCTCTTTCTCTCTAATAGTCATGTCTTATCATTGAGTAAAGAATCGAACATATCCCAAAGCTAGGAGAAATGATGAAAGAGTTAAGTTCTAAACATGACATGATCCTTTAAATCCATTCAAATGTAAAATACCTTATATTATAATCTAAATTTCATGTCTCCATTGCAAAAAACCTCCTTGAAACCTTACTCTTACGTCTAAACAAGCTCTAAAACTTCTAAAAATGGGTCAAAAGAAAAAGTTCGAACATGAATCCATAGATTTATTATTAGAGGATGAAGTAATGGCTACCATTTTTTGAGGAGGTAAGGTGGTTGGAATAAATACATAAGTTTTAAGGGTATGATGAGTTGTTGGTGAAGGATTTTATCTCTAACTTCCAAGATGAGCATACCAAAGTAAAAGGTGTTATAATTACAATAAATAATCAGGTGATCAGTGAACTCTCAAGTATCCTGGATGAAGGGGTTAGGATTTCAAAGAGGTCTACTTTCAATGACCTCATTAAAATATTCCATGAGGAAGGGGAACCAATTTCAGAGTTGATTTTCAGCCCTCAAGGAGTTTCCAAAGGAATCAAGAGAGAAAGCCACTAGAGCCTTGGAGAACGACCGCCTTTTTGATCATCATGTACTTGACTTGTGATGGATAGTATGGGTCTCTTGGATAAACCTGAATATAAGGTGAATTTTCATTTATTTTTTCTAGGATTCATACAAATCATGGCATTGAAACATAGAAGAGGAATGGCTTCTATAAGATACCATGGGATTATTCAGCTCATTTGTAAACAACACTTCATAAAAGAGTATAATTGAGAGGTTGCTTGGGAAAAATTCTTGAAAAATAAGTTGAAAAATCACCCTAAGATAAGGAAAGCCCAGACACTAAGGTCCAGTACAAAATAGGGGACTTCCATTGAAGAAACATCTCCAGAGATAGTAAAGAAGAAGAAATTGAGAACATGGGTTTCAAAATCAAGCTTTGAGGCTACTTCAGATCTAGCTACCACTCAGGAACATATAGATATCTTCAATGAAGAAACGCCAAATCCAGAGGTAGCTTCACCAAATATTATAAGGATGTATTCTAGAAGAAGAATAGCTCCATAAGAAGAACATATACCTTCAAATCGACCATGAAGAAGAAGAAGATTGATCTTGAAGGAAGATGAAGACCAAGAAATAGATGTTGTTGAGATCTTAGGGAATCTAAATTAGGGACCTCTTATGGAGATTTTAAGTGTTGAAGTGGAACTTTTAAATGAATAAATTAAATAAGAAGTTAAACATGAATAAGTTGGATAAAACCTTCAGTAGGGATTGAAGAGTTAGCCTATATGGTAGAGGCATTTGAGGAAGATGCAAAAAAAATCCTCTACCTTCATCTCCTCCACCATCTTCATCTCAGCCACCACTTGATAGAGGGAAGGATCCAATTAAAGAAGAGGTTCAAGGTTCACTCCTCTAGTCATGATGAGCAAGTAGAAGTATAACAATCCCTCCTCCTCTCAAAGGCTGAAGCTACTGTAAGGTATCAAGATGAAGAAACTACCTTCCTCAAAATGAAATTACAAGGTAAGGAAAATATTATTTCATCTTTACAAAAATAATTATCATAAGTAAGCAATAAATATTTATAAAAAGATAATGAGATAGTATTATTTAAAGAGAAGGTAGTTGAACCAAATATCCAAGTAGACCAAGGGGTTCAAACATAGTTGTATTATTAGGGCATAATGACCACTTCGAATGAAACTTGGCCATAATTTAGAAAGATAAAAATAAAAAATAAGGAGTTAGAAATATATCTTGAAGAGTCAAAGAAGCAATAATAAAAAGTAGAGTCTACCATTTAAATAGCTCGTGAACTAGGAGAGACACTTTTGGCATGTAGAAGGCCCTCAATAGTGTATAGTCTCTTTATTAAAAGAATAGTTCCACACGTGGTAGTTGCTAAGATTTTATTGTGGCCTACGTCATGATGTGAAGGATGAGAAGGAGTTTATGGAGGTTTATGTGAGCAGTTCCCTAGAACATTGAAATCGATCATGTGAATTCTTTCTCTATCACTACCTCATATGACATATCTCTAGATTCATGATCAATCTTTATGTAGGATAAGCCCATATCAAAGCTTTTATCTCCACCTTAAGGAATTAAATTGCATGGGATAAAATTATTGATGAGTATTTTCACAAACCAAGGACTATAGGCCTCTACATGAGATCTTAATACACTAGTGGGGTAAAACTCATTACACAATTTAGAGCTTATTTTTACTAGACCATACATGACCATTGCATGCAAGCCTTGTAAAATAACATCTCAAATTTTGAAAGTTATGTCCAACACCATTTTAAAGAAGCACTAGTAGTATGTGACAAATGGTGGGACACACTGAACATTCCTTTGAAAAGAAGGGAAGTAATCCCCCCCATCAATCTTCGATGAAGTCTTCAAAGGGTTAGGGGTGTTATTCAAATAATTTCACAAGTCAAACATATGAGAGATAAACAATAGATTGACATGAGGTATAGGCCACCACTCATTCTCAGTCTCATGTCCTCATGGAAAAATATAACACCTCAGTCCAACGAGTAGTTTAAGAGATGGAGGGAACTTGATTTTAGAGATATGGGATTTATTCATCCAGTTGAGGCAAATTAGAACACTTACTATGACATCAATGATCTCAGTCAGATATTGAAAATTATATTGCTTGACCATGAGCAAGGAATACATTATCTTGCAAGAAGTAAAGTGTGGGGGAAAATATGAGTCCATTATATGGCTCATTATATGTAAGTAATAACCATGTTATCCCATACTAATCTCCCTTATTAAAATGGATATGGTATGCATTTATGACTTAATTTTAGTCTAAAGTAGATAATGGGTACTTATATCTTGGTTAACATGTGTGAGTTAATGTTACTTGTTTATACCACTATGTTCTAACTATTTTCATGATTAGCCTTCAGTTTCGCATGTACAAATTATATGAATGCACTATTAAATGCTATGGTTTTTTTAGCAAGTAATTAGACCCTTGAAGGAAATCTTGGCATACATTGGAATCATCCAGTGAAGTTTTATATTCTAATAATCAAGCTCCAGAGTCAATTAGGTAAGCTCCAAAGTACAATAAGGTGAAGTTACAGAATGTAACATGCGAGTTTCATAATACAATAGGTGAGTTATGGAGTTCATTGGGAAAGTTTTAGAATCACTCAATATACATAGAGCATGTGGAAGGCATTTTGTTGATCATACAATATTGTAGACATCCTACATATAGTGGTCATGGCCTTGTCAAGACACTCATGGGTCATTGAGACACTTACCTCATATAACATTATATTTTTAGTCATGATCCTTTTAGTAATGTTTTGTAAAGAGACCACTATAAGTATTGTGGGATTTTGCGTTACCAGATCAAAACATGTAATAAAAAATATATTGTAACCATTTGAAACCATGCATATAGCTATGTCATCTCTTCCACTTTTTCACCTTGAAACATGGGAGATGGTTGTATTTTTTTTTTTTTTTGAAAATAAACTAGATTGCAGTTGTAATCTTGTTAGTCTGTTAGTTTGTTTTGGATAATAGCTGTAACAACATTGTATTAAAATTTCTTCTTGTTGTTTGAAAGAGTAAGCTAAATAAAGAGAATGTTAGTAACAAAAAAGAGAAGATAAAATACTAAGAGATAGTTTTTGTTCCCAAATTGTAATCTTTCTTTCCATAATTAATGAACCTTGAATGTTCCTAAAAGACTAAGTGTGATTTAGATCTTGTGCCAAGGGAGAGAAAGGGTTCACTCACCCAAGGAGGTAGGATTATTGTATGGTATATATTTATGTTTATATTAATTACCATTTAATTATTTTAAGAGTGTTTATATTACATGTGTAGTTTGGTTAACCTGCATGTCTTTCTCTTTGTGTATGTTTATTTAAAGTTATAGTTTACATTTTTTTCTAACATTTCCATTTCAACATTTACCTTTTCTAAAAGCATTTCATTTAAAACAAGTTCAACTTAGTAGATATATTAAAGAGTGTTTCCCTTGATAATCAGACTATGTTTGTTTAGCAAGTAATTTCCTTGACAACAAAGATTATTTCTTTATAAGCAAGAGTGTCTACTTTTTAGCACTTTAATTTTGTAAGTGTAATTATTTAAAATCAATTAGATATATTTAAATTTGAGTTGATTTGATTAATACCATAGAGTTAGTTGATCCATAAAAAACCCCAAATCACAACTGTTAGCAACAAATTACACACCTTATTGCATACAACCATTGGATACCAGCTCTGGTTGTAATGACATCAACAAAATGAGATGATTAAATGAATGTCTTGATGACACTAGTTAGACAATAATTGAATATATACATTTTGGAAAAGGCCCGATCAATATCATGGAAATTATTGATGGGTTAGTGATTACCATGAGTTAACTCATGGAAAATGACATGTGCACTTCTTTTATCTTAGACATTTATTTTGTGTTGTCAACAAAAAATAATATACCTATGTTTCTAAAGCATCATGTAGCACTACTCAAGCATTTTTTTAATCATGTGTTCACCTTATATGACTTCACTCTTCTCAATAGATATAAGAAGGGAAGGGATAAATTTATATTAATTCCACATTTTCCAATATGGTGGAATTTTTTAATTAGCTTCCTCTTTTTTCTCCCATCCTTTTATTTTGATTGGTTCTCATATTTATCACCATGGCTATATATATATCACTAATATATATTATGTACTACATTTATTATCTCATGGGTGAAGGCCCTTATAGAGCCCCTTATTTTTATTTTTAAATTTTATCCTAGAATAAAAACATTGATTTTCATGGAGTGGGACCTTTCATATTTTGCATTTAAGCTTCACAACATCAACTGTATTAAAAAAAATAAGACCCTATAAAAATAGAAACATTATTAAGGGTAGCACTAAGCAACTTAGTGAACATAGGCTCTACTTTTTAAGATTCAAACCATTCACAACCCTTCTACAATTTGTTTAAATCATAACAATTTCACTAGGGGCATTCTTTTTCATAGGTTTTATTGTTCCATGACTATCCCTATTATTCATACTTCAATTCAATTCAATACATTACAAAAAATATGTCATTATTGTCTCTCTTGAAAGTAACATTGATATATTATTAGATACCTAAGTTGAATTTAATAATTTTAAAAGTTGCTTATGTATATCAATTTCACTTATTCATGCATGCCTTTTAAGTTTAATTCATGTTTTGTGTGTATTCAATTTGTTTGGATTGTGGATAGTTTAACATGTCCTTGATTATGGCTATAAGATTTATTATGTGCTTCTATACATGTGAGTGACATTTTAACATGTCCCTTGTATGTGGCCCCTTGGCCTTCTTGTGAATTTTATGTGCCTTTTCTTGTACTCTTTGTGTGTGTGCATCATGACTATGATTCTTGTTTGTTCAGTTTTTCAATTATATGATGGGCATCATGCATCTTCTCTAATTTTTCAATGCCATGATGGATATCATGCTTCCTAATTGAGTTTCTCTATATCAATTTAAAATTCTTAATATATGATCACTATTCATTGCATGCTTAATTATTAACATTTATCTTGACATGACATTATTTAAACCAAAATTTGATTGAGGAATCCTACCTTGGTGGTATATAGGGTTAATAATATAGAAATGATAATGCACATGGGTATTAATCAGCTATACAATAGGACAATTGGGTGCTAAAATCAAATATAAACATACATTGAATTTCTTATGTTAGGTATAGGCTAAATATAGAAAGTAAAACTAAGCTATGTATGGAAATGACAAATAAATAATATACTTAGTTGGTTCCTAATGTTAATGTAGTGTTAGATATAGAACAAGAAAAAAGCAGGCTAGAAGGAGATTTTAGAATAGTCATTAGATTCTAGATCTGACGCTTTTGGAGCTCTAAACACTAACATTATTCTGAGACGATTGCATAGACACTACTGTATGGGTTTGATGCAAGTGTCCTTTATAAAATACCTATTGAAAAAAAATGTGACCACTTGGATGCTTCTGGGTTTATCTTCACCTTTGCTCAGGTGTATTTAGATCTGGTTCATGGATTGTCACTTCTCCTTGAATTTGTAAAACCCTAGTTCTTCATCTTCATTGTGACTTTAGGGGAAGATGGCTTAGTGGGCGCATAGTGTCAAGCTGACCCCAAATACCACCCTATTAGTGAGCACTACCTAAATATCCAACACTATGAAGAGGACCTCAAAATGATGTAGTTCTCCCCTATATGTTGGCTTGTGTGTGAATCATGTAATATTGTGCAAAACAAGTACAATAGTGACCTAGCTTGTAACTTTACAAATTGGGATCTTGGGCTGCTCTTTTGGTACTTCAAACCTATATATGTGTTGTAACTATGACTAGTATGGAATCATGGAAGATTTATTCAATTGAATGCTTGATAGAGTGCTTTTGATAAGTTTTCCTAGTTTCTTTCATCTTTTACTAGGTCTATTCTTGGTATGTGCTAGGTGAGGAATGAATGAGGGTTGATCTTATATTTATATCAATCCCTCTGGATAAGTAATTCACATTAAATCACTTAGGTTGAATATTAGGATACATTTCATATGCAAAATAGATGACTTTAGGTCACTAACACTTACGTCAGGTCAAAACACTAATGATGATGCTAGTGTCTCTTTTAGACATTGGTGTCCAATGAGAAAGAAAGTAGGTACATGTTCAAAACTTGTAGATATGGAAGATAAGTACATTTTAAGCATTCTTGGCAAGATAAAAGGGTTGTGCCATCAACATAAGAATTTTTAGACTAAGAGATATAGGACTAGGGGCATAATATATAGTAGATGCAAGACTAACTTACAGAAGTAAGAAAGGTCCAAAATTGAGAAGAATAGTCAAGGTCTAAGTTTGCCAAGTGTATAAAACTGAGGTGTTAATAATCCATAAATATCATCTACATTTTCCCCTAGTTTAATTTATTAATGAAATTACTAGTTTAAAAGAAATGCATGCATACTTAGATGTGTATAACACACCTTGTATTTGCATGTGCTTAACTTGAGTACTTTACTGGTAACTAACCTACAACCAAGAACATGCTATAATATATAATCAGTACATATAATCTAGGATTGAAAATACTTGAAATTGATTGAAATTTTGTGATGTCCCCAACTGTAGAATAAGGCATGGTTAGGTGACCCTTAGCCTATCCCTTTCCCAATAGGCTAAATTTGGGTGAAGAAGGGAATAGTAGAGTGGGTTAGTATTCACCTATCACTCTTCACTAACACTATTCATTATCACTATTCATGGGTGACATGGTAAGTGAGTTAGCAAGTGAGGTGGATTATAAGTGAGGTGGCAAGGCCCACAAAGGAATCTTCAAGTTTCTAGAATGCACACCTAACTTAGAAGACAATTTGAAAGTGTTTTTGACTTTTACATGGGGTAACTTGCAAGGTAAGGCAAGTATGGTGAATTTTTACTTGATATCTCATATTTGACATGTGTTTTATTGAAATAAGGTGTATGTGGTGCTAAATTCATGAGTCACATGGTTATTATCTTGTAGGAAGTCAAATATGGCGTATTTTCCTTGGTGGGCTCATATTTGACTTATGGATGTGGCACCAAAGTCCAAGGCACATGGGTAAAGACCATAGAGAAGTCAAAAATAGAGGATCTTGTCCCCACAAGGCATATTGACCCTTCCTTCCCTCCCATAGGGAATACTATTCCCTATTTCTCTCTTCTTTCTTTCCCATTTCCCCTTCTCTCTTGTAATTTTTTAAGTTTGGATGGTTTGCCTTGTAAAGAATAATTCATGAAAAATAATCAAAAACATCTATATTTTTTGCACTTGTGCTTCTATTACAGGAAATAAAGGAAGAAAACACTTGGGAGCCAACACAGGATTTGAGGATGAAACCCCTTAGATGCTGTAGAATCGAAGGACAGAAACCTAGAGATTCCAGGAGGTGATATCAACCAGATATTACAATTATGACATAAAGAATTTATTTGATGCTAAGTGTTTGTAATTAGATTTGATATTCTTAGTGTAAAGATATTATTTTATGTATTTTGAAATCCCATATTTCAAAAAATACAAAAATATCAGTTATTTGTGTTTCCTGTAATGCAATTCAATGTTATTTCAATATTTCAAGCAGTGGAATTTCAACGTTTTTAGTAGTTTGTAATAATATCCCATTTGGGATATTAGAAATTGAAAGGGAAAGGTTGATTTGAAAAAGATGTATCATTATAAGGCTCTAAAATTGAGATTAGGAAAAATATAGATAAATATTGAAAGTGCATATATACAAAAAGAGAGAGATTGGAAGGCACATGACCCTAGCTTTAGAGCAAAAGTGAGTTGCTACTTGGAATTTGAGATTAGCTCAACCATATAACCTAATGATACTCATAACCTAGTGAGTGTGAGTGAAAAAAGTCACCCACACTATCAAACTAATGAGGCTAGATGATACTATGAAGTTCAACCTAAAAACTTGGCAAGATTGAGTGTTTTAGTCATCTCAACCATACTAGAAGGTGAACCAACTACTACAGTCAATTGGCTCAGTATAGTTCATAATAGTCCAACTGGTCAGTGGTGACAGTCCCTGAGAATGTTTTAAAATATGAAACTAATTCATATTTTTTAATATGAGGTGCACATTACATAGCATATGCACCTTAGATATGTTTCATGTTGAAATTATGTATAACAATGGTCCTAATGTATATAATTCTGCCACAACTATGAATCTGAATTATATAACTCTATGCTTTGGCCAATTTAAAAAATCATGTAAGTGTGTAAAACATGATTCCAAAGTATGCCCCCACTATATATGGAGAAATTTAAAAATTGATATAAGTACCCATGTGGATAACATGTTTCCAAAACATGCATCCACTTTAGTTTGGAGATGATGAATACTACATAGGTGTGAAGAACATGCTTCCAAAACATGCCCCCACTAAATTTAAAAACTATTAATATGTGGATAACATACCTATATGACATGCCCCCATTAAATCTGAAAACTTATATAAGTACCATATACTAAATGAGTGTGGAGAACATGCTTCCAAAGCATGCCCGTATTGAATCTTAAAATTGTGCCAAGTGTGAAGAACATGCCTCTATGACATGCCCCCACTAATATGCCCCCCATTTAAGGTGAGGGAAAGATACGAACTAGTAGTTATCTCACCTCAAAAGGATAAGACAACTATAAAATCTATGAATATAACCATGTAGCATATAAAAGGAACATGTCTAGGTAAATATAGCATTAAAGCGCATAGAACCAATGTGATCACATGAAGGCCTAAGATGGATGATAAGGATAATGGAAAATTATATATAGTTAAAATTCAAGATCAACAAGAAAACAGAAACACACAAAAGATCACTCAAAATCATTTTAAAATGCAATTGTCCAAGGAGATCGCAAACAAGGGGCATGTTCAAATATTGTACAATCCAAGGGACATGACTTAGTAAAAAAAATATAAAAGCAAGGATGACATATTCAAGTGTTCATAAAATAAACAATGACATATGAAAATGTAAATGAAATAATACATAGGCACATGGACTATAAGTAAAGGATCATATTCAAATGCTCAAACAAGGAATGCAATAGCAAGGCAAAGACACTCAAGGAAGTGCATAAAGTAAAGCATACACAAACAACACAAACATGTCATAGTAGCTCATGGATCCAATGTGTTTAGAAAAAAATTTCAAGTGTATAGCATAAAAAGTAATGCATGTATGATATAATCATACATAAATTCATGTGTCAGTACATATGTAAGCTCAAACATGATAATATAGATTGATCATCGAACCATATAACCTATGTGTATCAAGATCAAAGAAGTGGATGCCCCCAATATCCTCATGACATGAGTATATGGAAAGATCAAAATCTAAAATAGGAATAGATCATATATTTGTTTTTTCTTGTATCACACTCAAGTATAAGTGTGACACATGTGTATGTATGAGTAATTGAGTATGCCATATCTCAACATGGAACTAACACATAGATGCCAACAAGCTAATAAAACATGTAGGTGCCAAAAATGTTTTTGGATTTTTGAATGTTTTATTTTTTTGATATTTTTGGATTATTCAAAGAGTCTAATAAAGGAATCCCTCATCATCAAAAGGTGTAAGACCATCTATAAAATTTCTCAAGATTTATTTATATCATTACACTACCACCACTTCAATGTTCTTATTTAATGGTTTACCTAAAGCCAATGGTGTAGGTATATAATCATGGCCATCATGATGTATGTGAATTTGTGTATCCATTTAAAGAAAATTAACACAAATGTTTGTAGTATCTAGTTTAGTATTCCACTTGGTTATCCAATTTTGTCCAAACTTTAGTTTCAAATGTGCTTCGTGGTTTAATATCCATATGGTCGAAGTTTCCACACATGGGCCACAAGCGATAGGTAGTTGGATGTATCTTCAAAATCCTAGAATTAATGGAGAATATGTTAGATTATTTGTAGACTATCCCACTTGTGCAAGAAAAATGGTACCACAAGTTATATCCCACTTGTTATCAAATTGGATATGGTGGTAATATACCCCATCAATATTAACAATAATGGTTAAATTTTCATGCTTTGGTCATTTTGAGAGATAGTTATTTTTTGAAAGATAGGAGGGATTTGTCTTTTCCTCATGTTAGACATAATGTGTATACATCCTTCATTATTATATTATTTAATTTGGTTCTTTAATATATCACATTGATTGTTATAATGGCCACTGATACGATGATATCTATAGTATGGTACATGTATTTTGTGGGTAAAAGTCGACTACATGATTTGTGTTTGGTAGAAGGTAAAAAAATTATTTTATGCTCAAGTAACATAGATAACATGGTATTTGGAGTATCTTATTTGTCATGATCTATAAAATTTATTGTGAATCCTTTTGAGAACACTCCACATTGTTCACATGATGAATTTGCATTTGACCCTTGTAAGGTTGACTCAATATTTTCAACCAAGAAGGTATATGGAGTAATAAGCATTTACATGCTCATCTAATATTTTTGTTTTTCCCTTATCTGGATTCAATTCTATATTTTTTGCAAGTGGGTTTAGCTCATATGTGCCCAGACCCATAGGTTTGAATAGGTTATATGGTAGGTGATTAAGTGGATCAAATTTTAAGTTTCACATTTTCTCATCTATCATAGCATATATTATATCATCATCATTGTCTTAGTAATCTAAAACACGAACATATTTTTTCTCAGTATTGACTAATGAAGGAAACTCAAATGTTGGGGACTCTTGTAGTTTTATTATCTCTTTTGGTAATGGTTCTTTATCTTTATCTTTATGCATATCAATGTTCACCTCAGAGTTTAGTGAATTATTTGCATCTAGAGACAAAGGAGCCATTGTAATTGAGTCATCTATTTCATATGTATGTATATGCTCAAGAGGGATGTATTACCCTCTGTAGGGATGCCTTCAGTTTCAAAATGTATCATTTTGAAAAATTTGAAAGGTTTGTCATTAGTAAGCATGGATAATAAGGTCCCCTTATGTATGAATTTTACACATTGATGAAGTGTAGATGGGAAAGCATCCATCAAATGTATCTAAGGTCTACCCAAAATTAAATTATAATGTAAGGATTGAGACATGACCTAAAAATTAGTTGAAATCATATTTGTTTTTAAGGTTACAACCAATGTAATTTAACCAATTAGAGGGCTATGTGTATTATCAAACTCTTTTATGTGCATTATTGTGTTTTGAATAAGGTTTGTGTTAATACCCATGGTGGTTAGGAATTATATGCTACAAATGTTTAGGTTGAATCCATTATCAATGAGCACTATTTTAATACCTTTATTTTGCATTGTCACTTGTATGAACAAAGACAAATTTTAGTCAATAATATCTTTGGATGATAAAACCATTAGATCAAAGGTGATGAGCTTGTTATTATTCTTGAGATATTTCATAATATCCACAAAATAAGCAGGCTCAATTTCACTTGAAACTTGTGTCTCACACAATGCCTCATATAGGATATCCTTATAGACATTAGATTGCTTTAAGATCTCAAGGATTGAATTTTTTGCATGAGTATTACTAAATTGGTTAATAATATCGTATCCCTCAGATTTATTGCAAGTTTAGGTTTAAGAGGCACCTAATATATATTAACATGTGGATGAATAGGTTTAATAATAGCATGGACCACAAAATCTAATATAAGTCATGGGTGAATATGGGTGTGAGATGTTAGTTGTTATTAGAATAAGACTTAGGTAGAATGAATGGTTGAGAGCATGCACACTGGCATCTAGATACTGACTCTATGACACTGTAAAAGGAATTTTGAAGAGAGATTAAGTGTTGTTTCCACTTTAAAACCCTCTCACTATAAACATTAGAACAAGAAGGATCATGCAGAAGTGCAAGTTTTGAATCTCTTATAGATTGGATGGTTTGAACCAGGAAACTAATGTAGCAAACCATAAAAACTATCAAGTATTAGACCATGAAATAATTTACATAGATGTCCATGGAAAACATGATTAAAATATTATATAAATTAGTAATGAGCAACAAAAAAATTAGAAAACCGTAATTGACCTAGGGTTTGATGTTTAAATATCAAGTTCACCAAATGTTTAACCCTAAAATTAGATTGATGAATCCTACCTTAGTGGTATTTAGGGTTAATAATATATAAATCACAATGTACAAGAGTAATAATCAAATATATAGTAGGCCAATTGGGTGCTAAACTTATATATAAACATACACTAAATTTCTTATGTTTAATATAGGCTAAATATATAATACAATTAAGATATGTATGGAAATGATAAAGAAGTAATATATTTAGCTAGTTTTGATGCTATTACAATGCTAGATTTAGAACATACAAAAAATAAGATAGAAGGATATTTTGGAATAGTTGTTAGATTATAGATTTGATGCTTTGGGAGCTCTGAACACTAATGTTAGCTTAAAATGGTTGCATCGATGCTATTGTTTGGGTTTGATGCAAGTATCCTTTATAGATTACCTACTAAAAAGGGATGCGATCATTTAGATTCTTCTAGGTTTGTCTTCAACTTCACTTTGATGCATTTAGATTAGGGTCATGGACTATCACTTCTAATAAAACTTTAAAACCTTAGTTCTTCATATTTATTTTGACATTGGGGGAAAATGGGTTAGTGGGCATATGGTGTCGATTTGACCCCAAAGTACCCTTTGTCAATTTTCATATTCAGTGGCGGTATGTCATATGGGCATGGCTTCTACACATCCATAGTTTTTATATTCAGTGGGGGCATGTCATATAGGCATGGATTGCATATATTCATAGTTTTTAGATCTAGTGGGGACATGCTTTAAAAACATGTTATCCACACCTATTCAACATTCAACATCTCCAAATTATAGTAGGGGCATGTTTTGTAAACATGTTCTCCACATTAGCACTTATACCAATTTTAGATTTATCTATATATAGTGGGGGCATGCTTTGGAAACATGTTCTTCACACTTACATAGTTTTTCAAATTAGCCAAAACACATAGTTATATGATCTAGATTTAAAGTTGTGGCAGAATTGTATACATTGGTACCATTATTATACATAGTTTCAACATGAGACATATCTAAGGTGCATATAATATGAAATGTGTAATTAATATTGTAAAATCCAAACAAGTTTTAGTTTTTGGAACATTCTTAGGGGTTATCACCACCCACTAGTTGGAATTTTACAAACTATATTAAGCCAATCAACTGTAGTAGTTGGTTCACCTTTTGATATGGTTAAGGTGATCAAATCACTCAATCTTGCCTAGTTTTTAGGTTGGACTTGATAGTATCATCCAATCTCACCATTTGATAGTGTCGGTGATTTAATTCACTCACACTCACTAGGTTATAAGTATAATTGGGTTGTACAATTGAGCTAATCTCAACTGCCAGGTGGCAACTCACTTTTGCTCCAAAGTTGGGGGAATCTCTCTCTATTTATCTCTTCTTAGATATATGCACTTTAAATATTTATCTATGTTTATCCTAATCTTAGTTTTAAGGCCTTACAATGATACATCTTTTTCAAATCAAATTGCCAATAGGCAAGGTGGTTACATTGACACATAGGTGTACTCCTAAAACTTTCTCTCAATTTAAATATTTTCAAGTAATTTTAATTTTAGATTATATACACTAATTATTTACTGTAACATGCTCTTGGTTGTAGGTCAGTCACCAATAAAGCACTCAAATTAGGCACATGTAAAGATAAAGTGTGTTATACACACCCAGATACACATTCCTTTAATTTAAACTAGTAATTTCATTACTAGATTAAAGGGGGTAAATTTAGATGATATTTATGGATTATAGAGCACCTCAATCTTGTGCACTTAGCAATTTCAAACCTTGGTTGTTCCTCTTGATTCTAAACCTTTCCCACTTCTATAAGTCTCATATCTACTCTATCGTGGGCCCCTTGGCTTATATCTCTTAGTTCTTAGACTAGTATTATGTTGATGACTTAGGATTTCTATCTTGCCCAAAATGCTTAAAATATACTTAACTTAAATCTCTACAAGTTATGAACATGTACCAACTTTTTTTCTCATAAGATACTAGCATCTGGAATAGACACTAACATTGATGTTAGTGTCCTGACCCAACGTAAGTGCCTAGTGCCCTAAAGTCGTTTGTTTTACAAATTAAACATATCTTAATAATTGGAATAAATGATTTAATGTGAGTACTTATCCAAAGGGGTTGATATAAATACAATATCAACCCTCATTCATTCCTCACCTAGCACAAACTTATCAAAAGACCAAAGAGACTAATGAAAATTATCAAAAGCACTATATCAAGCATTCAATTGAATAAATTTTTCCTATTTCCATACCAATCATTAGTACAACTCATCTACAGGTTTGAAGTATTAAAGGATTAGCCCAAGATCCCAATTTTCCAAGTTACAAGCTAGGTCATTATTGTACTTACTTTGCACAATATGGCATGATTCACACATAAGCCAACATGTAGGGGAGAACTACATCAATAGAGAAAATTTTAGAGGGTATTTATAGCCAAAAGGCTATAAGTAAGTTTTTTCCATTTTGAAAATAGTTGATTCTGTGAGAATATACATAGGTCAAATTGCCTCAATTTTATACAATTTCTTATACATGTGTTTCAAATCACCTTATAAATTATATTCAGTCCTATTTTAGGACACATATTGGATATAATTACTATGGATGTATGGTTTTGATTCACTAGGTGTGTGTGTGTGTGTGTGTGTGTGTGTGTGTGTGTGTGTGTGTGTGTGTGTGTGTGTGTGTGTGTGTGTGTGTGTGTGTGTGTGTGTGCGCACGCGTACCTGTATGTAGGTGTATAAGGACCACCTAGGACACAACAAGTTTAAGGTAATAATTATATTTTTGTTGACATGGTTTATTAATTGAAATAAAAAAATATTTGAAAGACCATTATTATGGATATGGTTAAGACATTTTGGTAGACCTTATGATATAGTTTATAAATTTAAAACTATGAAAATGTTTTCAATATTTTTGGTGCCATTTATAAAGTTGAGTAAAATAAACATGCACTTCTTTCTGGATGGTTTTAATAGCTAAAAAACTCAATAATAAATAATTCTCAAACCTAATGTTTATTTTATTTATAGCATTGAATGTGGTATAGGTGGAATTAAAGCTACGAGTATCGAAGTTGAGAAATTGCCCCATTTTTTAGTGAATTGGCATCGACATATTGAGGGGCCCCAAGGAAAAATTTAATGTTAGTCCAATATGTCACTTGTAGGATTAATGTAAGTTGTTCAAATACATATGTGATAGTTTCTCAAATTTTCTAGTCATTTATGCAAGCTATTGGTGAAAGCAGAGCTCTAGTGGTCTAAATATTGGAATGAGAGGATGGAAATGAAGGTTAAGATAATTTTTAAGCTAGTTTACTTATGATTGAAAGGTATGTATTTATTTTATTTTGAGAGCAGTTATTTGCATTGCAGCTAATTTTCTTGGAAATTTTGTGTATATCTAAAAATATTTTAGTTAAAAAAAGGGTTTTGTTTCTTTCACTCATTTTGACTGCACACAATTATTTCATTTGCACATGTGATAGAATGTTGATATGTTCTCAAAATTTATGAAATGGGTATTTTTTGGGTTACTCATAAATATGGTTATTTTGACCATGGGGCTCTATTGCATTTTTTCAATTTGTTCTTTGTGCATTGTTTAAAATAAGTATTTTGCATGCCATTATTTCTCAAAGGAAATCAGTTTCTTGCTTGTTTAAAATAAATATGTGGTAAAGACCAACCAGATAATATAATAAATTGAGTACAACATAAATTGTCTATGTGATAGAAGATTGTCCTGAGTTATTTTGTTTCATTTCTTTTTCAAATCATTGATATAACATTGTTCCATAAATAATTAATTCTACATGTTTTCATCATGCCATGATGGCATATTGACTTTACAGTTGATATATTATGTTTTGGATGCATCATGCAATTCAGATAAGTACTTTGTTGTTTATAACACATGAATCTATAAAAATAAAACAAATATGATGGTTCGGTGCAAAATTTTCATGTTAAATCATTTTGAGACTAACATTGAACATTATAAGATTTTTTTTAGGCTGACTCTTTAATGGATTGAGATATCTATGATGCAAATTAAAATCTCAAATAACCAGTAATAGGTCCTGCCCATTTGTACATATACCATGCAATTTTTACTTTGATAAAAATTAATGAAAAAGAAATAAAGAAAATTAAAAAATTTCCCAGCTTTTTAAAATTGATATTTTCCTTGTAGTATTGTGCATACTTTTCAAGTCCTTATCAATTCTAAAAAAATTACTATAGCCTTTAGTATTTCTTAAATGGCATTTAATTTTTTTCCTTTTTAACCAATCAATAACTAATATTGTTTTGCATGGGTGGACTTGTCAAGTAAAAAATTATAAACCTGCTCATTTCTTAACAAAAAACATTTAAAAACTTATTTATGAATTATGTTTGGTGGACAAATTTGAGATCTTATTCATGGCATCATCAATCCCAAAAAATTATGGTATCATGCAAGTACAAACATATTTAATATTTCTATCACTTATTAATATTAGCATGAGTGGTCAACAACAATATGAATGAATAAACAATTCCTATACTAATGAGACAATCACCATATTCACCTAAATGGCCCCCAAAAAAATGAATGCCCCAAAAACATATACTATTCCTAGTTATACCCCAAGTAGAAGGGGATTTTATCCATATATTAACTCATGAGCTTTATAAATTGACATTATAACACATGGATTTAATGTTGAATGAGCTCATGTTATATATTTTATGTCCTTGGCCTTCTAGCTACACAAACACAAAGGGCCCTATAAAAACGTCAATTCTAATTTCTAATTTTTAAGGCTTCAAATTTGTGTTTTCTTAAAGGTGAGTGTTTGTGTTTTGCCTTTCCATGTGGTAAGATAAAATGAACCTTATTATATAGTTTATAATTAATTATGAAAATGTTTTGAATATATTTTTCAGTTATGTCATCCTTTCTTTTCATAGTTGTCTTGCCCTATGGCCCCATAGTCAGTTTATACTTTATACTCTAACTTTTTGTCACAATTTTGGCTATACTTAGTTTATTATATTATTTAGGTGGTCTTTTGAGAGACTTACAAAGGTCTATACTCAATTTATACTAAGTAATGCACATGATCTTACCATATGTATTATATAAAAAGTCATGAAGAAGCACATTTTTGGGACATGAAGTATAACATAAAAAATATTATTGATTTTAACCTCTCCTTCAGGCTCATCTTGAATCTTGATCATGTTACATACATTTATTTATTAATTTTCACATGGCTGAAACATGATCCACTAGCCGAAAGACTTGTTGACTTGCTCTAGTAGCCTTCACAACTATTGTATACAACCCTAATAAAGAAGATACAAATGAATCAATTGTGAGACTCATGTTTTGAAAACACAACCAACCATAGAAATTGTAGAGAGGTTTTCATACTATATTTTGTTTTTAAATGTTTAAGATATAATTATATTTTAGTTAGCATGGTTTGTTAATTGAAATAAAAACATATATTTGAAATGCCATTATTGATTATGGATATGGTTAAAACATTTTGGCAGACCTTGTTATATAGTTTATAATTTTAAAATAATGAAAATGTTTTGAATATATTTTTTAGTTATGTCATCCTTGTTGTTTATAGTTGTCTTGCCCTATGGCCCCATAGTCGATTTATACTCTATACTCTGATTTGTTGTCATAATTTTTGTTATTATTAGTTTATTATATTATATGGTTGGTCATTTGAGAGACTTACATAGGTCTATACTCAATTTATACTAATTCATATGGCCAACAAATTTAGTCCTTAAAAAAAAAATTAATCGTTAAAAAGGACAAATTTAATCATTAAAAAGAAGGAACCATAAATAAAATCTCAAATTTAAACTTCTCATATTCTGACCTCTTTTTCCATTGATTTTTTAATTAACATAAAATGCCTCCTATAAAATAAATCTACATAAGTGCTTCAAATTTCTTAAAATGTTAGAATCATGAAACCCTAAAACTTGAATTCATATAACTTCATTTTTATTAAAGTTGTATTCCTTTATGATTGTGGGAATCACAAAGTGAGTGACAATTATAAGAGGAGGCCAAGGAGGAGTCTAAGTAGCCAACAATGAAGTAAAATCTAATTAATAAATATAAACCCTACATATCTATAAATGTTCACACACTTTTAATGAGTTCTACCTATTTTTTAAGGGATTCAAACTGTTGCCATGTTATTTTTTCATTAGATCTTTGCTCACAATGTGAAAACCCTTTTTTGTATTATATCAAAACCCTTAATTTTAAACATAATTTGGTTATCATGTGGGATTATTTATTTAATAATGAGAACAATAAGATATTTGCATTTGTTTGGTTTTGTTTGTTTATTAATGAGATCAACAAGACCTCAAAAATCTTATGAATGTGTGTCTAGGCATTGATGTGGTGATGACTTTTTTTTAGAATTGCACACACCTAATTAGGGTTTAGGTTTGGGATGGGTTTGTAGTATTTCTTATTCGTGTTGTCTCTCATGTCCTCCTTGCTTGGATTTATCCATTTAGGAAAGTGTTTGAAATGGCTAGACTGCCCCTAATTTTGACATCCTATGAAAAAGTAGTGGACAAAAACATAATGGTAAATACCATAGAAGTAAAAACATAGTATGACAAAAATGTAATGACAAAACATCACGAAGAACATAGTGAGAAAAAAATGTAGCAATATTGGTAATGTCGCGAAGATGACATAACTTTCAACTAAAGGTTCAAACTCACAAAATCACATTTTCCTCTATTATTTTGCTTGTAAATTTGGTGCATTACTTTTCCACCATAAAATGTTAACAACTATCACCAAAATGAACTAGACAACAAATAAACAATGAGAATCACTCAAATGTTCCAATTATGCTCTTCGTAACATTTTTGTGGCATTACCAATATCACTACATTTTTCCTTGCTATGTTTTGCCCTCGTGATGTTTTTATCATACTAGATTTTTACTACTACATTTTTTACCGCTAAATTTTTGTCTACTACGTTATCACATAGAGCCCCAATTTTACAAGGCAAAGCAAAATAGATATACTAAAAAACTTAGCATATCCACTGATCATAATCATTATTCCACCTCAAGCATATTTTCCCCATGAATGTATTTGGGAGAGGGGTTTAACTATGATTTTTTTCCATTATTTCTTGATTTAAATATGATGCTTACTTCACCAATTATTTATGAGTTTTTTGAAAGAGCTAATATAAATTGCCAATCAATTTATACCAATGTGGCAATTTTGTCAAAGATTTACAAATGGAATTATACCTAAACTCTAGGATTTGCCAAGATTTTATAACAAGTTTTTAGGGGTCCATTCTTAAAATTATCCATACTACATCAGTCTAAGGCCCTCTTAGTAGTATTGGCTATGAGGTAGTACTCACTGATAGAGGGGTCTTTGGGGTCATCTCAACACTATGTGCCTATTAAGCCATTTTTACCTAAGGCCACAATGAAGATGAATAACTAGGGTTTTATAAATTCATAAGGAGTAACAATCCATAACCCAAAACTGAATGCACTAGAGTAATGGTGAAGTCAAACCCAAAAGCATCCATGTGGTTTCATCTTTTTTTGGTAGGTATTTTATACAAGACACTTGCCTCCAACCTTGATATTAGTGTTGACGCAACCATCCCAGGCTAATGTTAGTGTTTAGAGATCTAGAAGCTTTAGATCCATAATGTGATGATTATTCTAAAATCTCCTTCTAACTTGTTTTATATAGGTTCTAGATCCATCATTATATTAACATTAAAACTAGCTAAGTATATTACTCCTTTATAATTTTCATACATAGCTTAGTTATATTTTCTATATTTAGCTTATACTTAGCATAAGAAATTTAGTGTATGTTTATAACTGAGTTTAACACCTAATTGGCCTATTTTAGATCTAATTATCACCCTTGTGCATTATCATTTCTATAATATTAACCCTATATACCACCAAGATAGGATTACTCAATCCAATTTTAGGGTTAAACACATTTGTACTTGATAACATTAATGAATATTTTTGTATTTTTAAAATAAATTTGACTTGTTTCTTGTCATAACCTTGAGTAAAAATTAATTAATTCCAAGATAAAATCATTCAAACTTGGTTCTAACCCATGAATTTTAGTTCTTGAATTCTTCATGCAGAATTTACCTTTATGGATTTACTTAGGAATGACACCCTGAATAGGTTCATCAAGCCTTATCCATTAGTGATAAATTCAATATCCTCATCTTGAAATTTATTTATTTTTGTCCTTAATTTACCTCTAATTTCCTATTATGAGTGTAATTAGGGGTGTTATCTTGAAGTTTAAAAATAGATTGGGATAAGTGGCTCTACTTACAGGACCATATTCCCTCACAGAATTTAGGAGAACTCTAAATTATTTAATGACCAGTACCTTATCCATCCTGAACATATATATACATAATGTATAACACATGTTTTCATGTCTTAATTTATCCATTTGGTAACCAGTTTTGGTATCCCAATTGTATGGGAAATGAACATGTGTTACTGAGCTAGATCCTCTACTTTGAAAATTCTCCATATTTTCCTATTCACTTATCTACTTAAGGAAATGTGATAAAAGATTTTACCATCAATCCTAACCTTTGAAGTTTAAACACCACCTACTATGCAGTGATTCATTGAAATCGATTTTCAATGCTTTCAAAAAGAGCCAAAACAAAGTCCAAATGTGGAAGATATGAATAAAATAGAAATCCCTACAAAAAATTGATTAATTTTTATAAAAATAAAAATTTAAAAGCATGTCTCCTAATTTGGGTCACATTTCGAATGATATGTCAAAAAAAATTAACTTGGCATGAATTTTCAACTCATTGTGCTTTTGGATCATGGTGGGTTTATCACTAAAAATGAAAGAAGGATGATGCTTGATTTGAATTTAAAAACTTGGCTAAGTAATTTGGAAGCAAGATTAAATTTGAGGAAGACTTACACTCATTTCTAAGCAATGAGTGGGAAAGATGGACACATCATCAATGCTTAGGAAAATTCTTGTAGGCAAAGGGGGACTCGACATCAATCCACTTAAAAAAATTCATTTTGAGTTTATGGCCACATTTTATGGGTAATCTCTTATCAACATTGTTCAGAATTGGGGAATTTTAGGGGAATGATCTCTCTAGGATGCATTTATTGAAATCAAACATGCAGAGAAAGTGGAAAACTAAAAAGGAAAACAAGCAAAAATTGGAGAAAGTGAGAGACATTTACAAGGGTTTGAGGAGAACAATAGGATTATAAAAACCCATTAATGGGTTCTAAGAAGTAAGTGCCTCTGTGAAACAATAATTTGAACTCATGAAATTTTTATGCATTAAATGAAAACAACTAAAAAGAGAAACACAATGGATTTGAACTGATTCAGTATATGAAGTGATTATGGATGATAAGGATGGATATAAAAATTTTGTTAAATTTTGAAGATGAAAAAAATTCATGAGAATCAAATTATTTTATTGTTAAAAAAAATTACCTTTTTATGGCATGAATGTTTTAGAATAAACTTTTCATCTTTTCCCTGTGTTGATTCAAGGTTCAACTTGCTTGAAGATGTATCAACAATTTTCTCATGGTTATGCAGTCCCTATTCTTCAATAAGTGTTTTGAGGGAACTTTTGATCTCTTTTATGTTCCCCTTTGTGATTTTTAATTCCTTTGGGTTGGATTAAAAATATGAGATTGGAAGCAAGGTATTGAAAATTTCTTCTACACCACTTTCTTCTTTACTAACCAACAACATATTTGTTAATTCACTTTCTTTTGATTTAATGTTTATCACTGTTGACTCTTCCAATTAAATACAATGGGGATATTTATTTTTATGGGAAAATAGATAATTATTACTCTAATATTTTCAAGGATAAAAGGTGTGTCCTTCAATAGCTTGCTCCACTTCAAATACAAATATAGAGATACAATCAATTGTCTCTTCTTCTTCCACTTGATACCTATCATTATGTCCTCTCATACTTAGACTCAGTTTATAGTAAAATATGGATGGTCTACAATTACATAAATAATGTATAAGTGATAAGTGTGTGACAAGAACTATTTTATAGAAAGTGCAGGTCTTATTGTAATATCAAAAGTTTGTAGAAGATGAAATGCCTCCTTCACTACTAAAATTGAAAGGTCATGAATTTGAAGCAATAGAGCCTCATTGTAGCTTAATAACTACTTTATATTATATAGGGAAAATAGTTATGATATATGTTTGAATAAAGATAATGATATAGAGATAATTTTATGGTTTCTTTGGAATTTTTATGTGCTATTTTGGATGCATAAGTTTTCCCAATTTTGTTCAAATCTGTGTTTATTCTACCAAATATGTTTGATCAGTATGAGTAAATTAATTCTAATAGAATATATTTATTAACTAAGAATTATTTTAAATTATCTTGATGACATAGCTACTAATAAACTAACTTGAATTATGTTAAATTTGTAACCACAGTCGCACAATACAAACATTAGATGTTTTGACAAGGAATTCTAGGAACCTCTACTAATAATGGTACAGTGAATGTGGAACATTATGTTGATATGGTTGCATGGTCAAAGAGATATTTATCATTGGTTACATAATAGAATACATAAGTTTTTATAATAAGGAGCCCTAATAATAGGAAGCTCTATGAAATAAATCATAGTTAAACACATTCATGCCAAGATTTATGATATTTATGTGTGTGAATTACATGAATTATTAGCTACTTATTTGTAAATGATTGATTATTATTTTTTTAGGCATATATATATATATATATATATATATATATATATATATATATGGATTTTTTTTTGTATGGGAAAAATCTTGAAAAACTATGCAACTTGGATATTGACTAGACCTGTGCGATTGATCATTGGTTGAAGACTACAAGTGATAGATATGTCACTAAATTTTTTCTATAAGGATATATTATGTTTGAAGATATGTATGACTTGTTTTTTAGAGGAATATGAGTTAAAAAATTTCAATAACTTCTTATATTAATGAAAATTTTGGTTGTGGAGAACACTGTGGTGCCAATCCCAACCTATATGGAGTAGTTTTTTAGGGCATTATGAGGATTTAGACTAAAAAGAGTGAATGAGATAGAAGTAATGAACCTTATCCTAAACATATAAGATGGATGATGTAGATATATAGAGTGAGAAGGTAATTATGGGACTTTAGATGGTGTTATGACAATAAAATAAATAAAGTGGGGCAAAATAAAAAGAGCCAAAAGTAACTGCAAGTATGAGTAGGTTAAAGACTACAAAGACTATGATAGAAACTAGACCTCCAAGATAATTTGAAGACTACAAAGGAACTAAAGGTGCCATAAATATCATAGATATAGTAGAGAGTGTTTGATATTTGGGAATCAGCCTAGAGAAATATGGAGACCAAAGTGATCAAGGAGAAGCCGTAAAGAGGCTAGTGAAATAGTTAGATTGTAAAAATTAGTTACTGAGTAAGAGATTATTTAATGATGAAATGAAGTCTTTTGAAGAATTCATATTAAATTGCATGTTTATTTCAGGTTTAGGATTGAAAAAGGTAGATACTTCAAATAAGGATAATTCACTCTAAGGGGATGCATCCCTAGTGCCTAATTTATCAATTGGAAAAGTAGTTTATAAGACAAGAAAGGTAGTAAGTGCCTTAACGATTTTGTAGATAAATTTTGAAAGATTAGCATATAAAATAATAAGATGTTAGAAAACAAATGTATTAATACTCCAAATACAATTGCATAAAATTTAAAGACAACTATTATTTTAATTCTAAAACATCTAGTTGGATCAAGTGAAACCATGGGAAATATGTCTCTTAATGTGGGAGTTTTTATCATTTTGACACCATATGATGGGTCTTATAACCTAGAAAAATATCTATTAACCTATGAAATTAAATGGTAGGCTAAGGGGGTGACCATTGATGATGCAAAAAGTTTTGAGGTCATAGGATCCTTGATAGGTAGAGATTTAGAGTTTATGTTTAAAATTAATTCGGTAAAATTAACTTTGAAACAAGTCAAAGATAAATTTATTGGGGAATTTAAGATACAAAAATGTGCATGTCAAACTATTCAGGACTTGAAGAAGATAAGGAAAAAATAGAGAGAATCAGTTTGGGGTCACAATCCTAGGTTCTCAAATGTCGTGAATCAAGTAAATTTATACTTTCAATACATAGACAAAGCCACTTAGTTAGTGTAAGGTATACAACGTAATATCAAGTTAGCCAATGTGCAAGTTTAGTTTTCCAATAAAGTTGATGCATTAAGTGTTGTAATATGAGTATAATAGATAGAATATTATGGGGAGTGTCCTTGTGTTGCTATAAAATAAATGTAAAGATATAGGTTTATCTTACGTAAGATAGAGGAACTACATGAAATCAATAAACCTAGATTGGTATTAAAATGTACCAAGTGTATAAAAGAGGGACACCATATAAATGAGTGTCTAAAGGTCAAAAAAATTGAAATATTTCACACATTAAGACATTCTACTACATAGTGTTATCTATTTTAGCAGTACATACAATAATCTCATAATATGTTCTAAAACTTTCAAAAATCACACAACCATGATGAGAAGAATTGTCAATCTATTAAAGAGTTGAATGAATGTAACACCTAAAATTTCTTTACAGTAGTCGTGTAGTTGTCTTTAGCTATGAAATTAGGTGTACTGAGTCCAAAGGTTGAAATGGAAACTCAAGGTGGTTTGGTTCTACTAGAAACATAGTATACTACTGTATGGATGCCAAAATATCTACAGTGGACTCTAAAATAACCATAGGGACATGTAGGTTGGACATCACAATATATACAATATTCTATAGTGTGGACACCTCTATCTCCACAATACCAACTAGGTTGGAACCCTACATCATCACAACATCAATCATTATGGGCTCTTCTTTCATCATAAAGATAGTATGGGGGATATGATGGTCAACAACAAAGATGAATGTCACCAAAAAGGTAAGGATGTTACCAAGGTGGATACTAATGGGATAATAGAATTTCATACAAGGGGATAAACAGGGCAAATAACTAATTATTTATTGCCTGTATGGTGGGGCTAATTGAATATCATACAAAATTTTCCCTATAATCCACAGAGAGAGATGTATTATGTATATTGTAGAGTTGTTGGGAAATAAAACACTGAATATTTATTTGTATTAGAGAATCAAAAGAAGGAAAAGATAGTGTGAAATGTCAAAATAGTGAATTCACAACCTAAAGATCCACTTTAATGCAAGTTGTCACTAGAATTTTATATAAGGAGTAAGGGATACCACCACAAGAGATGCCTAAATAAAATATGATTAATTTTTTTTGAAAATATAGGTACCCAAATCCTATATTAGAAAAAGTCTTGATGAGTGAAGCAACATAGTTACTCCAATTCATACAAAATCAAAATGATTCTGAGGGAGATGTTGTGGTATTAGATGTGTAGATGTATGGTTAGATTTTTTGGATACTAAGTCAAGTTAGAGTGGTCACAACATTGACAGATCTTCTCAAACTATTAAGTACTCTATGAAATGAATATATTTATTAGATTACTACAAACTTAGTGCATAACTTATTGGAATATGATAAAATATGACAAAAATGAAATAAAAAAGTGGTCTAGTATGTAAAGATCAAAAAGCCCTGGGATGTTGATGTCAGATTAGACATAGAATTCATAGTCTATAAAGTCATTAATATTGTCTTTGATTTTTTGAGTATGATGAATATGATTCCTAGGTTTACTTGGGAGGCCATTATAAGACCAACCCTTAGTTATAGCCATGTGACATTAAGTCTCACAAAATATGGATGAGTAGAACCCATTAGGAGACTTGAGGATGTGGAGATAAAAGTAGTTGAATGGAGTTTAGGTGGGGATTGTTGATGTGGGTTTTATGCACATACAATATTCTTATAGGAAAGACCCTCTCATTTTAAGATTGGTGATAATCCACTCCAAGGAACAAGTTATAGGCATCCATTTTAAAAATAACCATGTGGTAGAATAGTAGTGGGCAAAATAATTGTTTACCTTAGATGGCTCGGTTATGATAGACGTCTATCACAAGATCAAACACACAACACAAAGTTCCTATGTGAAACCCTCATAGGGAATAAAACCCACTCTCAAGCCTACAACACATGGAATATTTATCCTATAATAAATTATAAATAAGAGACTGGTCAACTCCTTTGGACCAAAAAACCTTGATCAAATCCTCCTGACCAAAGGCCTTTAGTAAAACACCTATTTCACAAGGAACAACTGCCCCTAAGAAAGTTCAACTCCTTTAAAACCTCCTTTAAAGTGAACACTCCACCTTTTAACTAACTTATTCAACACCTATTGATGGATCTCTGATTATCTAACCCTTGCATAAACTCCCTCTCTATCTTATACAAGCCTCTCACACATGCATGCCACAATCTCTCTCCATCTTCACTCAAATTGTCCTCATATACACACTCAGACATCTTCAAATATCCTCAAACTATAGGATCACTATTTTGACATCATAAATATGACCTTTAGGTCATACATAAAGTCAAAAATCTACTCTGCTTATCAGTCCAGTCCACCGGGCACATCTACTTCTCCCATAACTCACACATGCACACCTTGCACAAGTCTTCTAAAAAATATAGAAACCAACACATTTGGTTTCACTATATATAGAGAATTATTGAATTTTCAAGTCCAAAATATTTATTTTTTATCCAAAATACATGCCTTCACCCTTAAGTCATCTCACATGGGTCACACTTAAGCACAATCCACTTTCAAATAGGCCTAAGTCACTTTTAGGTCCAATGGAGACCCATTCAACTCTTTAAAATTTCTTTGAGAAAAATAAGAAACATAGGAACACTTTAAAAATGAATGGAACCATTAAAAATTATCTATATGTCCTCTTTAAGTGCTAACAACAATCATAATACACTTCTAAACCTTTATTCATATTGCATATGATTAGTAAAAAATTAATAATGCACATATATGGTAATAATAGAGTATAAAAAAATCATAATTATCTAATTCATCATGAGATATTGAAACAACATCAGAATGAGCTCAACTAACCTTCTTGGGTTACTTGCATAACATGCACGAACACATAGTCAACTTTGAACCTCAATATATTTGATTGTACACACAATTAGACATTAAAATTCATATTTATATATGTGTTTTTGAGTCTAAAAATTTTATTTTTACACCATGGTTAAATTATACATATATATAAATTTATGGCTCAAAAACTAAGCATAGGTCTTTCCTTTGTTAAATTCAAATATTTGAATTCAAACGGTCACAATTAAACCTCAAACACCATGCTATCATATCAAGTCCGCACTAATTAGATTAAAAATGAACCATTGATCTTATTATACTAATATCAACCTTTAAAACATATTTTGACAATGCCAAACATTAAACCTTAAACATGTTGACCTCATCTCTTGCACTCTTGCAATATTGACTCAACACGCATCGTCGATCTTTACAGATTAGTCAGGTTTTTATCTTATATCTCTCACCATTTGATCTTACTTAGAACCCATATTATCATGAAAATTTTCACCCTCACATTAATTTTAATCACTTATACTATTAAACATCATGCACTTCTTACCATCTTGCTCAACACACACCGTTAGATCAAAACTATACGATCACCTGTACACCATTAGATCTTAGAAGAAGCTCAATATTTATCTCTATTAATCAATTAAAACTTTGAACTATTTGACTTGATGAATACCATATATATTCACTGTATGATCTCTCACAAACCATTAGATCTTCACTTGGTCTTGATATTTATCATCATGCAAAATAGACTATGGGGACCATTGCTATATGCTTGGAAGGCCAACTTTGCACCTCCATATCTTTTACTTCGATCAAGTGCATGTTATAAAGTTTAGACCATATGATATCCTCACATAGGATAATCCAAAAATATAGCAATTTTATCATATAACACTCACATGTGTGAGATATAATGACATTAAAATGTTCACTCAGATTTCTCTGTTCACAGAGCCAATTATGTCAAAAACTATTTGGAAAGACCAACTTTGCACATGCATAGATTTTATCATGCTTCAACGCTTGACATGAAAGTTATAAGAATAAACCAATAAAAAAATTTAACATACCCATATAATCAAATTATCCTAAAATATCCACACGTACGAGATATTCCACCATCAAAATGCCTACTCAGCTTTTCTTGCCACATTGCAAATTTGACTATGGGAAAATACTCTCAAAATGCCTGAGAGCCCAAATTTGCACTTGAATATATTTTATCTCACTTCATCTCTAGAGTTGAGAGTTTTCACATATAAAATAGGGACTAATGTTATCACAACCATATGACCAATTCCCCCTGACTCATCCATATGTGGCAACTATTATGTCATCAAATTGCCTACTTAGATTTTTTACCATTAGACCCAAAATGTCTAGATGAGAACAATGATGAACCAGGTGAATTTTACTTATGCATACAATTAATCAAATCATAAAACCCATCTTATGGACCTCTTTCACAACCTAAAATATCCATACTCATCCTTGAACATCTCTAACTATGCTAAAAGTGAAGATCAACCAATCTAACTTCAAGCACATTAGGACAAGCACATTGGACACTTTATCATTATCACTTAGGCTATCAAAACACTTAACCCACTCACAAAGAAACCTACATGAAATCACCATGAAATAATTGACAATTCTCCAATAATCTCCCCCTTTGTCATTGATGTTAACACACATCATACAACTCACCTTCCTTCTCTCTCTTTAAGCACTCTCACAGTAGGAACTTTCTCCCCCTTTGACACAATGACAAAGTGGACACAAAATGATCCTAAGGACTTAAAAATACTACCAATATGATATTACCACATTATAAATATGATATAAACTCCCCCTTACCTTGAGCCTACCTCTTCTTGCCTTGAAAACATCCTTCTTGCTCCATGCCAACACTCTCTTCAACCAAACACTGCAAATGATGAAGAAAGAACACACAAAAGTATTTATATATTATGGAACTCACCAATAAACATCTAAGAGGTAATTCATCTAAGATTTTAAATCCATTTTATCACTTGAGTATCTTTAGATCTACACATACCATGAAGAACCATCATGCAAGCTTACTAGCCTTCTCTCTCAAACCACCTCAAGGACCACCAAAAAAACTTCATACCACTCAAAAAATAGGAAAAATGCACTAATACAACTAAATAAATCTCCTTTAAATACTCATACCTTTCCTTTTTGGAAACATTGAGTAAAAACCATCAAATCTTCATACTAGGCCTATCTAGACTCCTTGTAGCCCTATTTAGAATTTGCAGAGCCCACATATTTTAGTAGAAAAATATTAAAGATTTGAAACTTAATATATGGAGAATTATCATATTTGACTTAAATTACATAAATTTTCATCACCTATCTCATCCTTTTCAACATACTTCTTTCACAAACCAACTACCAATTAGGTCTCTAACTTGACAAAAACTTGAATAAATTGAGAACCATAAACCTTAAAATATATGTGAAGATTGATTTGAAAAATAATTTGGACCATTAAAATAAAAAAGAAACCCAAATCTTCAAATCATAAGGCAAATCACTTTTCTATCATAGTTTAAAAACCTAGAAACTCAAAACAAACAGAGTCAATAATCCTCCTTCTGGTCAACATCCACCTCTAAAACTTCTTTTAAACTTGGAGATAAACATTACATACTATTGGACCAAGTTTTGAGCTTCCACTTATTTGGGAACCCATACATCCTATAATCCATTTTTAGGACCAATATACTCTTAAGTACAAACTGGGAAACTCGAGAGTAAACAAAAATCTCCAATTTGAATTCAACATACCTTCAGACCATAAAACCATCTGAATCATGCTAGAATAAGGTCAAAAAACCTTTATATGCAAGAAGATCATATTTAAAAATCATAAATCCTCTTTTTTACACTTTAAAACCTTCAATCTAACCCTACAGACTGACCATATACAACTTTAACATCACTCTAACATCACCACAACATCTCTTCCACTAGGACATACCTACTCCAACTGAACACACTCATCTCTAGCCTTCTAGGACCATATGAAGAACACCACAATAACACTTGTTTATCCATTGAAAGGAGTCTCTTAAGAAGCATAGATAGATACATGCTTTGTACCATAATGCTTTAAAACAAAATGAAGCCAAGAATGGCCCACATCTCAGTAACTATTGGAATCTTCTTATAACTATGAGACTTCTTGATCTTGTTCTTCTTCTCTTTAGTCTGAACTATGACAACCGGTTCCTTTTCTATATCACTCTGTTTCTCTTTTAAGATAGAATTGACAACACATGGAACAACTATGGAATCTTGACATACCTTTTCATTTTAAAAAATAACCTTACAGCTTGAAAACTTATCACTAGATACTAAAAAATAATGTTCTTTAAATGATACTTGCTCAGTAATAGTAGGATGTTCACTTGGATCCATACACATCTCATAACTTACCTCAACTAACACCTTGGTCTTCTCCTTGAGTTTGGTCTCTTCATTCTCAACATGAGTAGACAATGAGATCCCCTGGCACTCTTCTCATTCTATATCATTCTTCTCCACTATAGAAAATAGATTACTTGGACCTATGGACTCATCATGATGCACACTTATCACCTTTGGCTTCCATGAGTTAACTTTCCTTCTTTCTTGCACTCTAAGAGCATGATTAAACCTATTCTATCTTGTAGGCCTTTACTTACATAATTTAACAATGTGACCTCTCTATTTATAGTTGTAGCAAACCATAATCCTTGATGGAAACTTATCTTTTCCTACCTGATATGAACAAAATATTGTAAAGTATCCTATGTCATAACAACTAAGACAAACTACTCTTTTTAAACAAGACTCACTTTACCTTAACTTATTTGGATAATGCTTAGTAAAGTGTCCCTTATTAAGAGAGTTAAAACGCTCAACCTTAATCACACCTTTTGACTAATGACCCCCATCATAGTTCCATGAAAACTCATTTATAATAGATCTCTTGAATTATCTAGTTCTATCCCCAAATTGATTACAAGTATAGCAGTAACCATTAAAATTTGCATACCTCATGGCATTTTGTTATTTGATCTAATTTGTCTTCATTCTGCCAATACCTTCATTCCTTTTCTAATGATTTGTCTTCAAAGGCTGATCTACCTTTCTCTCACTGATATTCATGTCAACTTGAGAATTAAATTTGGGATCTCCATTAAAACCCAAGCTAGATCTATAACTAGCTAACTTTTGACCCTTTAGAAGATCATCTAGATCATTATAAATTTTATCAAACTTGACAAATGATTTTACCTTGCTTGCAGACTTATCTAACTCATCTTTCAAAGACATAATCTTAAAAACATACCATGATCATTCTTCTTCTTTGGCTCTTAGAATCGCATACATAGATTCCAACTTAGAATTAAGAAACATGATAACCTTCATGCTATCTAGAGTCTTCAACTAATCTTGCCTCAAACATACTAAATTTATCCTCATAGTCCTTGATTTGTGACTTCATCTTCTTGTTAATCTTCTTCTCAATATTTAGTTCTTCAAGGGCATTCATCAATTTAGTTTCATAGTCCACCTCATCTTCATCATCATCTGAACCACTCCAAGTAGACTCCTTTTGATGTGAGCAACTACCTTCCTCAACCATGAATAGATCTTTATCTTCAATAGGACCATCATCTTCATTATCATAATCTGAGTCATCGACTTCACTCTCATTTGATGAGCTACAATATTCTTTGGTGTAGAGACTCTTCTTGTCCTTGAAGTACTTATTCTTATTGTCAAACCTTCTAAATCCCTTTTTACTTTTATCAGACTTGAATGATCTCTTATCATCATCATGACCTTGATCATGCTCTTCATCATCATCCTTCTTATACTTATGAGGGCACTTATTATTAAAATGTCCTACCTCTCCATAATTGAAGCATTTGAGGGGTAGTTTACCCTTATACTTGCCTAAACCTATTTTTAATTTTCTTGAAATCAAAGCAATTAGTTCATCCTCGTCTATATCAAAAATGTCATCCTCCTTGGGTTTCTTACCTTATAATGTTTTATTTGGATTCATTTCTATCTTAAATTATACTTCCTTCTTTGTTGGTATATCATCATTCTTCCTCATCTCATAGGCAGTAAGAATGCCATGTAGTTCATCCAACTTCAGCTGAGTAAGATCATGACTTTCTTCTATGGTAGATACTTTTGGATCAAACTTGAGGGATAGAGACCTTAATACCTTTTGAACTACAATAGAATATTTAAGGTTTTCTCCAAGACCTCTGATGATGTTCACAATCTCATCAACTCTCTATAGAAAGGATGCCACATAATCTTCTTCCTTCATCTTGAGACTTTCAGATTTCCTTCTATGAGTCTGCAACTTAGCAAGCTTCACCTTTTAATCTCCTTCATAAATGATCTACATTTTATCCCATATCTCTTTATAAAATTTATAATGGATTAACTTGGTGAACTTAGTCTCTATAATACCATATGTGGTGGCATTCATTACTTTAGAATTATTCTCAAATATCTTTTTGTTTGCAGCACTAGATGGAGGAGTAGTAGGAACAACATAACCATCCACAAAAAATTGCCATACATCAAACCCTAGGGACATAATGTATGTCCTCATCCTGGTATTCCAAAAAAAATAATTGAATCCATTGAATACTTATGTTTTCTTAGTGGAGAATCCTTGATGACTACCCATATTATACCTTGGATCACCTTCAAGTTGTCAAGCCTTTACCAAAGGACTTGGTCTAATACCAATTGTTAGAGGTATAATAACTAAGAGGGGGGGGGGTGAATCAGTGAGCCTATATATTTTAATTTCAATTCCAATCCTTTCAATACTATTAAACAATCAACATATATCAACTTGATCAATCAACATTAATAAGAGACCTCATTCATTCAATACATACACAAGATCAAACACACAACATAAAGTTCCTATGGGAAACCCTCATAGGGAATAAAAACCACTCTCAAGCCTAAAAAACACTGACTAATTGTCCTATAAGAATTCAAAAAAAAGACGCTGGTCAACTCCTTTAAGCCAAAAAACCTTGATTAAATCCTCCTAACCAAAGGCCTTTAGTGAAACACCTATTTCAAAAGGAATAACTGGCCCTAAGAAATATCAACTCCTTTAGACCCTCAATTAAAGTGAATACCTCCACCTTAGAACTGATGTATTAAACACTTGATGATGTATCTTTTTATCTAATCCATACATAAACTCCCTCTCTATCTCATGCATGCCTCTCACATATGCATGCCACAGTCTCTCTCCTTCTTTACTCAAACTATCCTCATATACACACTCATACCTCTTCGCATATCCTCAAACTACAAGATAACTATTCTAAAATCATAAATATAACCTAAAGGTCATACACATATTCAATAATATTCTATACTTATCAACCCATCTACTAGGCACATCTACTTTTCCTTTGCTCCATAACTCACACATGCACACCTTGCACAAGTTTTCTCAAAAATCTAGAAACCAACACATTTGGTTTCATTATATATAGAGAATTCATGAATTATCAAGTCCATAATTTTTCCTTATTTTCCATAATACATGAATTTACCCTTAATCCATCTCACATGGGTCACATTTAAGCATAATCCACTTTCAAATAGGCCCAAGTCACTTTTAGGTCTTATGGAGACCCATTTAGCTCTTTGACACTTTTTTGAGCAAATGAAGAAACATAGGAACAATTTAAAAATGTATGGACCCATTCCACATGATATATAGGTCCTCATTAAGTGCCAAAAACCATCATAGTACCCTTCTTAAGCACAATTCACTCAAACAACATTTTGTGCACACAGTCACCATGAATGAATACATAGTCAACTTTTAAACCTTTGTTCATATTGCATATGATTAGTAAAACCTTAATAATGCACACATATGGTCCTAATATAGTCTAAAACACTCCAAAATATCTAATTCATAATGATATATCAAAACAACATTATAATGAGCTCAAATACCCATCCCAGGTTACTTACATAACATGCACAAACACACAATCAACTTTTAACCTCAATATATTTGATTATACACATAATTATACCTTCAAATTCATACTTAAAGATGCACATTAGAGTCAGATACATTTTTTTTTTACACCATGGTAAAATTATGTATATATCAAATGTTATGGATCAAAAATTAGGCACTAGTCTTTCTTTTGTTAAATTAAAATATTTGAATTCAAACAATCATAGTTAAACCTCAAACACCATGCTCTCATCTTGAGTCCTCACTAATGATATTAAACATGCACCATAGATATTATTATATGAATTTAGACATTTAAAACATAGTGTGTTAATGTCAAACATTAAAACTTGAACATGTTGACCTCATCTTATGCACTCTTGCAATATTAACTCAACGTGCACCGTCAATCTTTATGGATCAGTTAGGTCTTTATCTTATAGCACTCATAATTTGATCTTGCTCAAAACCCCTATGATCGTGAAAATTTACACCCTCATGTGCCTTTTGAAATTTTATACTATTAAACATCATGCACTTATTACCATCTCACTTAACATGCACCATTAGATCAAAACTATACCATTGCCTATGCACCGTTAAATCTTAAAAGAAGCTCGATATTTATCTCTATTAACAAATTAACACTTTGACCTATTTAAATTAATACAAACCTTATATATTCACTATATGATCACCCATGAGCCATTGGATCTTAATTTGGTCTTGATCTTTAACATCATGTAAAATAGACTAAGTATGGGGACCATTGCTATTTGCCTAAAAGGCCAACTTTGCACCTCCATGTATTTTGCTTTGATCAAGTGCATGTTCTAAAATTTGGACCATGTGATCTCCTCACAGAGGATAATAAAACCATGTGTCAATATACTCTTTTAAACCTCACATATGTGAGATATAATAACATAAAAGTGCTCACTTAGATTTATATGTTAATAGAGCCAACGATGTCAAAAACTGTCTAGAAAGACCAACTTTGCACATGCATAGATTTTGTCAGACTTTAGTGCTTGAACTTAAAGTTATCAAAAATCAACTATGAAAAAAAGTGAACAAACCAATATGATCACCTTCTCTTGAAATGTCCACATGTGTGAGATATGCCACCATCAAAATGCCTACTCAACTTTTCTTGCCATATTGCAAATTTGGCTAAGTATGGGAAAATATTGTCAAAATGCCTGAGATCCCAACTTTAAAATTGCATATATTTTATCAAACATCATTACTAGACCTGAGACTTTTCACATAGAAATTAGGGACTAATTTTATCACAACCAGATGACCAAATCCCCTTAACTCATCCATACGTGGAAATTATGACATCATTAAACTGCCTACTTAGATTTTCTGTCATTGGACCCAAAATGTCTAGATGAGAACAATGATGAACTGGGTGAATTATAATTATGCACACAAGTAATCAAAGCATAAAAAACATCTTAGGGACCTCTTTCACAACTTCAAATCACCATACTCATCTTTGAACATCTCTAACCATGCCAAAACTGAAGATCAACCAAGCCAACTTCAAGCACACTAAGACAAGGAGATTGCAAACTTTGTCATTGTCACTTAGGATATCAAAGAACTTCACCCACTCACTAGGGCACCTACATGAAATCACCAAGACATCATTGAAAAATCTCCAATAGTCTTAATTAAGCTTCACAGTTTGTATGTACAAAGGTATTCTTGATAATCAAGAAAGTATAAATATAATCATAGACAAAAATATACAAACTTTGATCTATGATCCAAGTAAAATTTATAGATTTATTTAGATCCAAAATAGGTGTTGATGATGTAACTATAATTATAGTTTTCATTGAGGTGAGACTAGTTTGAACATGCACAGGAGCTGAAGTGGAATCAATTTGGGAACATACAAGTCCTATCAAGGTATACAACAAGGTATATGTTGGATCCATAGTAAAAACATTGTAGATGGTTGTTTTGAGGATGAATCTTCTATTTTAGATGCCAATTGCCTTTTTTATTGATTTTTTTCCTTGAGAATGCAGTAAATCTAAATTAGTAGTGCTAAAATTTATGATTGGCATTTTAAATAATAGATGAATCTTGTCTAGTAGCTTCTTGTGTAGGCTCAATGAAACTTTAAAGGAATTAGTAAGTGCATGGGATTTATCAAGCTTTCCTTTTATAAATGTGATCAGTCAAACAATATGATCACTAGCTTTGGAAGGAATGTGATTAACCCTTACCTTAAAATTCTCTATAGAGGTGTGTAATAGGGTGTTAAAATAATACTAGATAATTATCTAACTATGCATTGTATATATGCTTGGAATGAGCACTTATTTTAGCAACTCAATTATTTTGGTCTCTTGGACTGTCAATTATTCTACCCTTTGCTTCATTTGATTATGCCAATTATGTAAGTCTTTTATATTGTAGATTATATAAGCTTATGCCAGATTGATATCTATTCATGGCAATAGGTTCAAGTCTAGATATAACTGATCTCTAACTACTTTAGCAATATGATATAATTCAACATTAAAAATATCCAAAGATTTACTGAAATTAACCACATTCCCCCGCTATGGTTTGGATTCAGATCTTGCCTTATGTATAAAAATTACCAATTTGTATAATGATTGAGTTGAATTTTAGAATTTGTCTAGTATGTCATATGGGGCTTCCAATATTTGTTGAGACTCTAGTCTCTTATTCATTTTTTTCAAGTCCCAAAACATTTTCTTCAATACTCGCTCTTGAGCAACGACCATGGAGATTGGATCTTCTTGGATTTCATCATCTTCTCCAAGAAGGGCTTTTTTCTTTTTGGTTAGCGAGAATAGTTTTTCTTATCTCATAAAATCAATTGTTCCTCCCTCTTTCCATGTGCCTCTTTTTTATCCTCTTTGGCTGATTAGATTCTGCATCAAATTCAATATTGATTTTTGGCTCTCTACTATAACTAGATTTTACTTTAAACATCTTTTGTGCTTATAAGTTTTGGTTCCATAGAGGTGTCAAGATCATTTATTTAGTGAGATTTACCTATGCATGTGTGGTAAATATAGATGAATTAGTTGGTGGAGGCATAAGTAATGATGGATCAGGTGAAGGGGGTGTACTTAGAGGTATAAAAGGTGGAGGTGTTGGGAAGGTGGGTAGACCAATTTTTCATTGAGACCGTAATTTGAGGAGGGATATAAGTTATATTTTTGATGGCCATGGGAGACTATTTGATGATGGAGACTAAGGGAGATTTTGTTTTGGTGTTTGTATGCATTGATGAGCTCAATTGAGTGGTGAATGACCTTATAGTGGGTAAGTTGCAAAGATGGACTATGAGACTAAGTCCTCAAAATGTGGGCTTAATGTAGTAGGAAAAATAGGTTGTGTAATGACAACTTATCTTAGTATTCTCAAAAACATTATGAAATGGGTGTGTATGAGATAATGTATATGTTATTATGAATATTAGTGTTATTAAAAGAATCATTTAGGTCAATTAAAATTGTAGCTACATGAATTTAAGTAGTAGAAATACTTGACCATGTGACAGTAACATCCATTAAATCAAACAAAGTTGTGGTAATGGGAGGGGAAGTTGCAGTAGTTGTAATAGTCATAGGGACAATGAGGGGAACAAATGGAATGCTAGTAATAATGGTAGTGGTGCCCATGGGTCTATCTTATTATTTATTTCCTCTATGATAATAGGGCCAGGGTATGTAGTACTTATAGTTTCTTTCTCTATAACGCCAGTATGAGGAGGATTGGAAGTAGAGGTTCCAAAATATACATGTATATGTACTTTATAGAAAACATTAGGTTGTGGTTGACATTCTGAGTCCTTTATTTCTTCCAATTATTATTCAATCAAATATTCTTTTGTTGAATATTTCCCTATTACTTCATCTTCTACCAATTCATCCTTCATGTCTGAATAGACAAGGTCTTATACCCCTACTAAATACTATGATGGCATCTCCTCTTGTGTGACCTTAGAGGCTTGAAAAGTGCTTTGTAAGGTCCTCTTAGTTTAAGTTTCTACTAGAGGGATAGTTAAAATGTGTACTAGAAGAAGATCAAGTGAATGGCTCACCATTGGGGCTAGAGATAGTTGGATTATGGAAACTGTAGGTGTAAATGCCAAGTGACCTTAGGAATTAAGGGTGTCCTATTTCAATAGAAGGATCCTGTTTCTTTATATAGTTTGGCTTGGGGAGGCTCATAAGGACCCTTTCCATTAGTTTCTCATCAGTTTCTTCTAGATTATTTTCTTTTTGAGGTTTCTCTGTTATTTCCTATGTTTTACCCTCCTCCTCTTCCTCTATCCTAATTTAATAATTATTTATAATTGAAGGATCATATTGAATCATTTGAGAAATTTTAATAGACATCCATGTACCTCTCATTATTATATATACTTGGGACTAGTCATCAACATTTATAAAAGTCTAATCATGGCCATATTCCTTATGGTCATAGTTAGCCTTAAATCTACCTTTAAATTTATTTATATGTTGAATCGCCACCCCTATAGGGTCCCAATATATAAACTCAACTAATTTGAAACAAAAAGAACTTATGTGATGAGAGCACTTGGATAGCTATTCTCAATGTTGGAATTGTTGTCTTCCTATCTTGAGAGGTATCTTATGTAATCTTCCCAGTTTAGCCCTTTTGAGGTTTTCATAAACACTATTGGATAATTGATAAGTTATTTCTTGCTCGACTAGCTTGTTTGGGACTAGCCTAGGCAAATAAAATGGTGCTAACAATGTGACTTCAAATCTAATAACTATATGATCTAGGTAGAACTAGTAGTCCCCTAATGATTTAAGTGATCTTTTGATTTATGTAAACAACCTTAGCATAGGTTTTTCATTAATTATCTTATACACCATTTGATAGAATGTATTCATTATTTTTTTAATAAAATTTCTAAATTTATGAATGTGATAAAGGTCAAAGTCATCACAAATTATGTTTTGCCTTCTTTATTCTTAGGGAGATGTGCCAATAGAGCTTATAGTGCCACAAATATAATCCACTAAATATGAGAGCATATATAAATTTCTATTTGGCCTTTTGTATGTGACCCTTTAAGCCTTTAAGTTATAACTATGATCGCTCCCAATATGGGGATGCCTTGGCCATCTTAAATTATGTATAACATCAAAACCCAAACTTCATCAACATAGGTTATGGATGAAGCTCCATGTAGTCTATTTAGTATGACCATGGTAATCCTAACACCGGGTCTGAATTATAAAATTGGGACCTTATTTCTAATGGAAATGTTTTTAGGGTTTTTAACCCAGTTTTTCAAAGTGTCCCTAACCTTATTGTGTTTAAACCACTCATTAACTATTTGTTAATTGTAGGGTGTGTCTGGATTAGGTAGCCTATAGTATTTTTCAAATGTTATACCAACTACGTAGCTCACTTGTTGTGTTCTATTTTTATTGTAAAAAATATATTTTGTGCATGTGCTTGTAAACAAATTTAATATTAAGTCAACATATGGAAATAAATATAGCTTAGTCATTCAAATGTACAATCTAATGACTTTAATGGAGATTAAGTCATATTAGTATTCTATCTCACTAAGAGTCAAATGATATTTGTTAGTATATGGATGAATAATTTCCCCTTTGTATAAATGGCTGAGTAGTGATGAAAATCATTATGTAGAGCAATCTATTTGAATTATGTATCGTTGAACTCCTATTTAGTCCCAAAGTAAAATAACAATGGGTCTAGATCTTGGTTCTTATTGACCATTAAAATTTTCACTAAGCTTTGTATTTGATTTGAATATTAAGGATTTTAGGACATTGTATGGATTTTATACTCAATTCAAAATTTAACTCATTTTTAAATGGTATTGAATTAATTTTGGGGAAAATCATATGGATTATAATTTTCAAGTTTATTACCATGATTTTTAGTTCATGAAAATTAATTATAGAGCAATGGTCTATGTCACATGTCTTTCTATTTGAATTTGATTTTTATGATGTACTATTTCATAGGGATTTATTTGATACATGTTGCCTTGTTACTACTTTTTATTTCTTAGTCATCTCTTTAATATTTAATATGCCCATCTACCCTTTACAATTGTCATTATATTATTTAGTCATGATCTACTTCATATTTATTATTTTAAACTAATTATGTTCATAGTATACAAGGCCTCTGATAGTGTTATTATTAAAAACATGGTGCCTTTTGCTTTACCACTAGTATAATGCCTATTATTTGGTCTCTAAGTCACGTCACTATATGGAGTGATGAGGTGATGACATGTGATATGGTCTTTGGTAGCTGACTATTCTAGAATGGATACATGGTGTAATCTATAAAGGAACATGGCAGTTGATTATACATTGGATGACATGTGGAAGCTTATAACTTCATCACTTAGTTATGGTCTTTTTAATATATCATTTTTGGCTATCATCCAATGTGCTATGAGATGATGACATGTGGTATGATCTCACTTAGTTAGTATGTCACTGCTTTTGTAGCTTAGCTTTTTGGATTGAGGTCTACGATAAATTGATATGGTGACAAGTTGAGTGATCTCACTTAGTCACTTTGTCACAGGCATAAAAGACTTAGAGAATTTATCAAATACTTATAATGAATTTATATTGAGACACATGGAGTGATCTCATGTATTTGGGTAGTTGATAGGTTTTAGAAATCATAACATTTAATTGTTCATCTTGATGTAGTGAAAAGGTGATTCGGAGAATAATCTCACTTGGTTTGGATGTTGAAGGTGTACACATTTTAATATGTCCTCAATGTAAATTCCCTATAAAAAGGGGTTTATATACCTAATTTTTGATAAGTCCTTGTACTATTTAAAGTTTGAAAAAGAAATATATAGTCATTTGATTTCCAACGAAGAGGTGACATGGAAAATTTAATGTTGACCTATAAATCAAGAACTCGATAACTTGGAAAATAAAATAATTTATCCTGGTTAGTCAAGTAAATAAAATTAAGACAAAATATGACATTTTAATTAATTATTGCCTTGATTTTAAGCCGAATGTTATAAAATACAAATTGAATGATAAAACTTAGGCTTTGGTATGTTTGGGTTTAAAGTCATTTTATGTCTTAATAGAGATCAAATATATAATTTTTAGAATAAATGGGTCCCTATTTCAATTTTTGAAAATGGGGTATGTTGGTCACAACAAAAACTTTGAAGTCATTGACATGAAAACTGATGAAATGCAATATCCTACATTAATCAAGAAGAAATGGGTATATGTTGGGAGGATGACTATCAATAAAATATATAATCAGTTGAAATCACATCAAGGAGAGACAATATCATAATTATACCATTTAAAAAGGCTAAAATTAAGCCTTACATCATTTTAAAAGAGCCTTCATCACTCTATGCATACATTAGAGATAACTTGTTTTAATTTAGTTTAGAGTCGAGACCTAAATCCTTATGAAACAAATCATTAAATTATTTTGCACAATAAGCACAACATATATCACTATTATAAACCATTGAACAATTTTCATATTGTCCTATCAATATAATGGAGTTAGTTTCATAATTCTACATAGAGGAATGTAAGTATCCATTGGTGCAACCTCTAACCCAATCATAAGTGGATATTTTGTATCAAGTGCCTACAAACATGGATTATATAGAGTCCAAAAATGAGGAAACTTTCCCATGGTAATTTTCATCTCTTGGAAGTGGAAATTCAAATACACATAAATTGAATTAGGTGCAAAGGGACCATGAAGTAATGCCCATGAGAATGGTCCATGTTATTGAAATATATTTTCCATAGTAATTTTTAACTAAATAGTTAGTGTAATTTATATTTATTATGGAATATCATGTCATGAATATAGATATAAGATTTAGTGTACCAAAATACACACTAAAAGGAGTAGCTACAACCTGGTGGGAAATTCATGGATCAAAGTGACTACAATAGGAAGAAGCATATGAATTGATGAGATCCAGAGTCTAGGTTGTAATGTTTATCTAAGAGAAATGTCCATTATTTTAATAATGTCAATTCCTTGAGTTATGCATTCACAAATGTGTAGATATATGGTCATTGCATGCTGTAAAACATAAATTTTAGGTACACATATTCTAACATACTTTATCACCTCTATTGAGTGCTTGGTACATGCATTAGGAGTGTAGACATGAAACCAAGAATTGGCCATAGGTCCAATAGGGATTCATACAAACATTTTTTTCAAGGATGAGAACCTAATGGTGCATAAATATCCACAAAAGCTAAAAATATTTTTATGTCAAGGATGAGAGGATGACATAGTCATTGCATAGAAGCAAAGTTTGTAAGATGAATCAACTAAAGATTTGAATAAAGTAATCAAGAAGTATTAAGCTAAGAAGAAGAGAGAAAAATATTTTTTAAATTCATATAATAGAATTATAGATAGTTTAAAATAATATAAATCTAATGAAATCAAAGAAGACTTAGATTTAAAAGGATTCTTTGAGCCAGAGCGAGAGATTGATGAACACAAAGTTAATGTTACAAGAGAAATAAAGGATGCATAACTATGAAACTTTAATATTTAGGAGTAAGAAGGGGAAATGAAATTGAGAGACTCCATTTTGGAGGGGTCTAGTAAAATATATCAATATCCAATGAATAAGGTAGTTAAAAACATTGGTACATACTCTATACCAAAACTTGCAACCATTGGAGACTATTGCATGCAATAATAAATTTCATGAGTATAATTGTTATGATATTATGATGATGTGTTTACCAATAAATAATCATAATTTAAGGGTGTATACCCTTTATTGGGTAGAATCCACATTGAGCTTAAGGAGTACACAAGGACCTTTAAGAATGCTCATATAAACTATTTACTTGAATATGAAGTTAAGGAAAAGATTGATCAGATGCATGAAGCAAGTATCATATATCCATTTGAAAAATCAGATTGGTTAAGTCCCATGGTAGTTTAACCCATTAAATTAAGAGAAATATGAGTTTACATTGACTACATAACACTAAATGACACTTGCATAAATGATCCATTCTCAATTCCATTTATAGATGAAGTCCTGGAATTAGTCACAAGACATAAAGTCTACTCTTTCATATATGGCTTTAGTGGCTATCATCAAGTTCCTATCGTATTAACGGATAAAAAAAATATCACATTTACAACAAAATGGGGATTTTTTATATATAAGTTAATGCCATTTGGTATAAAAAATGTACCTATTATATTTTTTAGAGTTGTGGTCACTGTGCTTAAGGATTTCATTCATGACTTTTTGGAGGTTTATCTAGACAATTGGGTTATTTTATATTTTTTTAAATAACATATTTAAAAACTATGACTCATTTTGAAAAGGTGTGGTGCTCTATGAATAACATTGAATTTAAATAAAAAATTATTTTTCATACCTTTGGTGTCCTTCTAGGACATGTTATTTATAATAGTGGAATCCTTATGGATCAATAAAAAATCATAGTAATTTTGGGATTGAAACTTCCTATTAATTATTCTAAGGTGCAATCAATCTTGGGTCATATTGGGTATTATCACAAGTTTATATAGGGATATGTTACAATATCAATACCATTATAGAAACTATTGTGCAAAGACATAAAAATTGAGTGGACTATAAATTTTAATCAAATTTTATTGATCTAGAGTAAATATTAGTCATAACCCCAATATTAGTCTTCCATTATTTAAATAATTTATTTCATGTCCATGTGGTTACATTTGATACTATAATGGGAGAAATTTTAGCTCAACCTGTAGGCCTTGATCACCCCATCCACTTTGCAAGCTATAGGCTTTCATTGAAAGAAAATAATTATACACCACAGAATGGGAAGCTTTGGCTATGGTATTCACACTCAAAAAGTTTAAGAATTATCTATTGTCTATGCCATTTGAATTATTCATTTATCACCAACCACTGTGATACTTGTTGAATAAGATAATGTTAGGAGGATGGATATCCAAAAAGTTAATGTTAAATTAGGAATTTAAATTTATGCTCAATGTGAAGCCAAGCCGAGAGAATATGGGATCTTATCACCTAAGTTGTATACAAAATTGTGAATAACTAGAGGAGTTATAAGATGATTCATTAGATACTCATTTATTTAGAGTCACTGTAATTCCATAAAACATGGAGGAGATATCAAACTTTTTGGAGTAGGGGTTTTTCTTGTGCAATTTGGAGAAAGGGATAAAACGTAGCTAGTTTTATGATCCCTACCATGTAGAATTATCAATGGATTCCTTTATAATTTGATAAAATATTATTTTTTTATGAAGAGTAGTTTTGGATCATGAAAAGTAATAATTATTAGAGGAAACATCCCATAGAGTTGTAGGATGGAAATTCATAGGAGTATCTACTACAAGGAAAATATTCAAAAGTTAACTGTAGTGGCCTACTTTTCTTAAAGATAAACACAGGTTAAAATAACACTGTGATGTCTATCAAAAGGTGGGTAGACCAAATCAACAAGATGAAATGCCCTTGAATTTAGTTCTAGCTATGCAACCTTTTAAACAGTGGGGAAATGATTTTGTAAGGCCTATTAGTACTCCTTTGAAGTGTAGTAATGTTATATATATAATCACTATGATTGATTATTATATTTAATGGGTGTAAGTTATTTCAACATCAAGTTATAATGTGATATATTCAACTAAGTTCTTATATGAAAATATCATATCAAGGTGTGGGTGTTCATTGAAGCTAGTCAATGACATAAGAACACACTTTTTGAATAACACCATCAAAACCTTGGCTAGACATTTCATTATCTTGCACCATAAAATCATATCTTATCATCCCCAATAAAATGGTCAAGTGAAAGCATCAAACAAGGTTATATAAAATATGTTCACAAAATATGCAATGTTCAGAGGGATGACTAGGAAGATCACATACATGTGATCCTATAAGCCTATATAATCAACTATAAATATTCAATGGGGTTCACACCATTTTAATTAGTCTACAGTGTGGAATAAATGATCCCTATGGAATACATGGTTATACTACAAGTTTTTTTAATAATGAGACTATGATATCAAGATTCACTTCAGGCATGGTTGTTAGATCTAATCAGAATGGAGGAAACCAAACAAAGGGAAAGTTGGACATAGGGGATCAATAAATAAAGCAAGAAATCTTGGCATGAATGTAACCTATGATTGAAGGTATTTTAGCTATATCATAAAGTCTTGTTATGTGATAGTATATTCAGAGTGTATCGAGTGAAAGTGTGCCTTAGGTAGAAATGTCCATATATTATTCATGAAGTGTCACAACAAGGCACTATCATACTTAGATACATTAAAGGAAGCATTCTATTATGGTGAGTAAATGTTTTTAGCCTTAATTATTACCACTAATTATATCTAAATAGTGAAATTAAAAAAAGAGTGCATGATGAGTGGCACCATGTAATTAGGATTTTTATTGTTATAGTTTTCTTTATTTTTTATAGGTTATAGAAATAGATGTACATATTTTTATCTATATATCACAATTATTCCAACCATCTACCATGGTCAAGTCACATAATAAATAAGGGAAATACCATAGCATTTAAGGAACATGAGTTTATCAAAGGCTTTGTTAAAATAATAAGTCTAGGAATGAGGTGGTCATGAAAATATATGATGGAGTGGTACAAAAATTTTAATTAAAAAGGTAGTTAATGACAAAGCAAATCAAATATTGTAGCATTTATAACACATATAGATTTGATCAAGTGAATAAAATGTACAATAAAATTAACTCTTCATAAAATAAAAGGTGACACATCACATCATCAAATTTCATTAAAGGAATCATTAAACTTATCCACCGAAAAGGTAAAGGTTACATTACATCAACCATCAAACTTCAACGCAAAGAGGATAATAGTGTGAAAAAAATATCAATGACCTAATGTAAATTTTATGGAAGATTTAAGGGATAAAAATATATACAAGACAAGGTAAACATGTAAATTTAACTTGTAATATTGAGTGAATAAGAGCCTTCTACAAATTTAATCTTTGTTTGTTAATTTGAGAAAAAATATTTACACACACCCACTGCAACAATGGAAATGCATCAAATTTTAGTGCCACTATCTGAATCACAAAAGGAAGAGATGAGAATTGGGATTGACCTTATATAAACCATATATAAAAATATAAAACCATTTGAATTCATAGATGCAACAAACCTTGAGTGGTTCTTATAACCATGAATAATTACTTCACAACTAGGAACCCTTATTTGATGGGTTACATAGACCAAACATAGAGAAATTAGTGTGGCTCCCAATAATTTGGAAGAATGAAAGAGTGATGATTAATCTATCAAGTTACTACAATGAAGGATCCATCCATATTTCAAAGGAATTCACTATCTACATTAAGACTAACATAATGGCACAAGCCACCAGATTACCAATGTGATGAAAGTCATTAACACCATATAAAACCAATATTCCTATGATCCATTATGATATAAAATAGGTGTATATAGGGCATTAATGGGAATCATAATCGACCATGTAACTAATTCACTTATGAAAATTTTGACATAATGCATAATGAAGAGATACTAGCATAATACAAAGAGTGATAGGTAAGCTACCAAATGGGTAATTAACATACCACATGGGATGACTAAGATGTTAGGTTGTGGAGCTAAAAGCTTCACTGATGCAGACATGGAGGAGGTTGCAAAAAAGTTGCGGAGTGTCACAGACGCCGGCGTCGGTCAGGCCAACTGACATCGATAGGATTAGACAAGAAGGCAACCAACATCGGTCAGTAGTCGGCTGACATCGGCACCCCCCAGGTAGACAGGGACCGACGTCAGTCACCTGTGTGGTTCGGACTGTGGATGTTACGGGCAATTAGCTAATGAACCAAGTGTTTGCATGATGAGAGCCAATTTTAGACTCATAACTGCAGATCTAATTATTGTAATTAGATGTCTAATTATTGTTTGGATGAGATCTATATAATAGACTCATGGTTGTATTGGAAACTTGTGCTAGGGATTAAGAGAGCAAACAACTCCTTCAGAGAGAGGTAGAGCAATGGTGCATTCTTCCTAGTGCCACAGTACCAGGTGTGTGGGTGCTGGATTGGAGAATCAACAGGGTTCTTCAGGTATGTATGATCTTGGTCATCAGGTGAGCATGGCTTCTATAGGAGATCTACATGGTAAGTAAGATCATTGATCTGCAGGTGTATGTGTGTGCAAGGTCAAGGTTCACAGGTGTGAAAAACTAGGTTGATTTGCAGGTGTGCAAGATCAGATAGGATAGCAACACAACAGGGAGCAGAATCAGGCAGGATCTACTTGGAGTACAGGTGTGTACTCAGATAGAGCTAAGAGGAAGGCAAGGCAGTCCCTTCCATAAGTATGGTCTATTGAGGTGCAAGTTATTGCAGGTTCATGGGAGATCTACTTGAAGTACCTTGAGTACTTGTGGAGTGCGTGGAGCACTTGTGGTGTGCATGGAGCACTGGAGGTGAACACCAACTCTGTGTTTGAGTTGTGTGTTGGGACCTGAGAGAGAGAGCTTTGAGGAGAGAATTACTGTTCACTTGAGGTGTGGGAAACCTCTGAAGAGGTGGTGGAGAAGAAGTGGCATCTTCTTTATTGTATTCTTTTTTGTATGAGTATTAATACAAGTTGTGTATTGTCTCTCATATTCTGTGTTATTCTGAATTCTAGTTACTTGTGATTCTAGTTAATTTCTGCATATTAAGTTGCTTGGTTTGGTAATCAATTGTGTGCTTCTGGTGTTTCATATCTTGACAAGTGGTATCAAAGCCAAGGTTGTAGGAAGCAGGGTTTGTGTTTGGTTATAGGTCACTCTCAGGGGTTTCTGATTGAGTGGGAGTAGAGCAATGGCAGATAAAAGTAAGCTAAGAATAGAGGAGTTGAAAAGCATAGATGGTCACTTACGGTCCCATGGAAAGAAAGAGCAGGTAAAATAATATTGTTGGTTTTTGGAAGATCAGCATGAAGAAACTGAAGAAGCAGATGTAGTAGGTGTTGTTGCACAGGATGCTCTTGGAGGTTTCTTAGATAAAGTTGAATCTTGGTTAATAGATTCGGTTGCCTCTTTGCATGCAGCCCCAGGTAGAGGAGCTGGTGAGCCTTGCCAAAGAATTGGCAAAGGGGAAGTGAAGTTGAAATTGCAGGCAGCCAACACACAGGTGTTGATGAAGGTCATGCAGGTCCCAGGTTTGGAGATATGGCTAATTTCTTCAAAAAGATTGGGTGATGAGAGATGCACAAGAACTCTCACAGTGGATGCACTTGAATTAGCTGGTGGTAAGAAAATAGGTACTCTTTATCTACTTGTTTATATTACTGATTCTTCTTCTGTTGCAGAGACGTGGCTTCATAGGCTTGGTCACATGAGTAGGAAGGAGATGCATGTTCTTAAGTGGAAGACATATATATTTGATAGGCTTAAGAACTAGAAAGCCTTGGTGTTTATGGAGGAGATGGCAAACAAAAACCAGTGGATGGTGCTGGATACTTCTGAGCAGAGCAGTTTGGACATGGGTTTTGATTCAAAGGAGCTCACGGGTAAAAAAGTCATCACTCACAGGTGAACATAGGTACCGGCATCGGTCAGGAGGAACCGGCATCGAACAGATAGGTGCCAATGTCGGTCATGTGCAGACTGAAGCTGGTGATGTCAGGCAGGGTAAGACCGATGTCGATCAGGAGGACTGACATCAGCAACAGGGACACCGACGTCGGTAAGGTCGGTAGTCAGGGACAGACGCATGGGAACCGACGTCGGTCAGATGCAGACTGTGGAGTGATCAAGGTCGGTCACTGTAACAGATTTTGGGTGGACAACATGCTATCAAGGAGTCTCAAACACCCATACGGAGGACTAAAGACCTAAGTAGGCCCTCAAATTCATTGTTCCTCTTCTTTATACTCGTTGCTGATTGTAGAGCAGTAAGGATCTAGGAAACAGGTGGGAGCATGGCAGGGATATGATGCAAAACCAAATAGAAGTTTTGGTAGGGTTGCCAGCCAGTGCGAAAGCATAGAGACGAATGGATTCCTTAGTTGAAGAATAGAGTGAACAGACATGTGAGATGGAAGACCAAGCATATGGTCTTGAGGGAGCTGCAGGACAGTGGGACAGGACTCATAGGTGGTACCAGGTGGATGACAAAGCAGGGCTTTAGTTAATGTCAGTATAACCATTGTGTTTGTCTTACCAGGTGGATGATGGTCACAACATTATCTTGTTGCTGTATTTGGAGGATGAACTTGGTACAGGTTCAGACATACAGGGTTTTGCTGAGCTAAGGGTAAGGTTAGTTCAGTGGCATGTCATGAGGAGTTTGGAGTAGCAAAATTATTTGACATGGGAGACATGGAGATCACATGTTGATTTTGTCTCCAGTGAGAGCTGATGTGAATCAGGTGTTGGTGAGGTTCATGATGCAGAGCCGAAGCACACTAAGGGCTAGACAGGTATAGTGTCCGAAATCACATGAGGTCTGGTATAGACCTGAGTATTCCCATGCAGTGGGAGCTATCAGAGAGTTAGGAGCCAATTCAGGGAAGTGGGTTCTTAGGTATTTGAGAGGGACCAAAAGCAGGGATTCATGCTATGCAGGGTCAGGACTTCACTACATGGGTTTGTAGGTTTGGATGTGGTAGGGTACTCGGATGATAGGAGGTACAACATAGGTTGTGTGGTGGGTTGTCTTCAAGATTGAGCTTGAAGAGGGATACAAACCAGGAAACAAATTAGATGGGGTACAGGTACAGTGCAACTGTTTATCTCTAAGTGGGAGATTGTTAGGTTGTGGAGCTAAAAGCTTCACTGATGCAGACATGGAGGAGGTTGCAGGAGAGTTGCAGAGTGTCACAGACGCTGGTGTCGGTCAGGCCAACCGACGTCAGTAGGATTAGACAAGAAGGCAACCGACGTCGGTTAGTAGTCGGCCGACATTGGCACCCCCCAAGTAGATAGGGACCGACGTCGGTCACCTGTGTGGTTTGGACTGCGGATGTTACGAGCAGTTAGCTAACGAACCAAGTGTTTGCATGATGAGAGCCAATTTTAGACTCATAGCTGCGGATCTAATTATTGTAATTAGATGTCTAATTATTGTTTGGATGAGATTTATATAATAGACTCATGGTTGTATTGGAAACTTGTGCTAGGGAGTAAGAGAGCAAACAGCTCCTTCAGAGAGAGGTAGAGCAATGGTGCATTCCTCCTATTGCCACAGTACCAGGTGTGTGGGTGCTGGATTGGAGAATCAGTAGGGTTCTTCAGGTATGTATGATCTTGGTCATCAGGTGAGCATGGCTTCTATAGGAGATCTACATGGTAAGTAAGATCGTTGATCTGTAGGTGTATGTGTGTGCAAGGTCAAGGTTCACAGGTGTGCAGAACCAGGTTGATTTGCAGGTGTGCAAGATCAGATAGGACAGCAACACAATAGGGAGCAGAATTAGGCAGGATCTACTTGGAGTACAGGTGTGTACTCAGATAGAGCTAAGAGGAAGGCAAGGTAGTCCCTTCCATAAGTATGGTCTATTGAGGTGCAGGTTATTGCAGGTTCATGGGAGATCTACTTGAAGTACCTTGAGTACTTGTGGAGTGCGTGGAGCACTTGTGGTGTGCATGGAGCACTGGAGGTGAACACCAACTCTGTGTTTGAGTTGTGTGTTGGGACCTGAGAGAGAGAGCTTTGAGGAGAGAATTACTGTTCACTTGAGGTGTGGGAAACCTCTGAAGAGGTGGTGGAGAAGAAGTGGCATCTTCTTTATTGTATTCTTTTCTGTATGAGTATTAATACAAGTCGTGTATTGTCTCTCATATTTTGTGTTATTTTGAATTCTAGTTACTTGTGATTCTGGTTAATTTCCGCATATTAAGTTGCTTGGTTTGGTAATCAATTGTGTGCTTCCGGTGTTTCATATCCTGACATAAGATAGGGAAATAATTTGATTATTTGGAGTTACTTATACATATCTCATCAAAAATATAGATAATATTGTCTCATAAACATCATAATATATCTAGTATCAATTCTTGGTATTACTTATTTGTTTCACACAATGGAAATCACTAGAAGGCCAAATCACATTGGACATGGATTATTGGCTGGCGAATGATTTTTAAAACCTAGTATAACCATGAGATAGAAATATTATGTGTATTTATGTATGTTAAATCAATGGTGGGTTAATATTAAGGGATCAATCACTTCACACCCTCAGGTACCTCAAGATGTGTTCAAATATTTGGGGCTAATCACTATGATGACAAAATTGCACAATGGGGTCAAAATATACATTCACAAATTGGAAAAATTTTCAGTCATGTTACTCTCATTTTTAATTGACATTGATGATGTAAATGTGGAATTAAAAAGGAAAAATTCCTTGGTTGTAAGGTTAGACAACCGCTATAATTGATGTCACTAAGATTAGATCAATTGATACTATAAGCACAAGTAAAGGCATAGGCTCAATCTAAAACACAAGAAACTTCACAAAAATATAGAGTCCCACAATTTAAACTATTAATATCCAAGAATAAGGCACCTACTTATAGATATTCACCACCACTGAAGAGGACTCATAACACTACCTTGTGGCTGAGTGATAAGTGGATGCCAACCCTTGCAATAGAGCATAACCTAAAACCATTGGGATTAAATGATTAATTCTACAAATTGATATTATAGGACATAAAAAATGATGTATATGATGAGGAAGAATAAAATTAATTTTTATTTTGGAAGGAGCTTTAAAACTACCAAGTGCAAAACTAAGTTCATACTATTTTGATGATCTAGATTCCACCACCTCCAATGCCAATCATTTTGGATACCATTGGTTAGAATTAAGAGGTGAATTATAGGGTGAAATATATTTTTAAATGAAGTGCATTAGGATCACACTATCAACCCTAATTATTTCACCAACATAATTGGTTTCATAAGACATAATTGTAGAAGAAATAGGGATACAACAAGAATGTCCCCTAAGGTTGTTAACACATAGACCTCACAGTTTAGGCACTATGAGGACCTATCCAATAATCATAGATTAGAAGGGAAATTTTTATTATTAAAATATGTTGAGGAGGGATTTAAAAAATAATAATAATAATACTTTATTATTCAGACACACATGGTAAAAAGGTAAAATAGTTTTTAGTCCCTCTTACAGCTCATTCAAAATCATCTATGTACAAGCACTGAGTGGTCATATCTCCCTTCCCACCTGATTCACCACTAATGTCACCATATTACATATCATCACTAATTTTACCTCTAATTTTAGAATATTTGATAATGGGGGTGTAGCAATAAAAATATCTATTGTATTAGCCTCCAACATAACAAGAACACATGGATGAACCCAAGCCATAAGATGAGACTGCGAAACAAAGTGCAAGAAGTGAAGAATGCCAATGCTAAAGTAGACAAGGCTCAGGTTGATAAACACAAGGCTGAGGAAGAGTAAACTATAAAATCAAGAGGAAGAAAAAAATTAATATGAGGAATGAGAAGTGTAAGAGGCATAGATAAATAAAGTGGACGCTGAGTAGGTAGCAAAGGAAGCTGAGGAAAAGAAAAATCAAGATCTGTGAAAATAAGAGGAATAATGTAGTAAATTTTAGGTTAACACAATAGCCAAGGAATTTGAAGAGAATAATAAATAAGACATGCACAAGTAAAAAAAATTCTAAAGGAAAGCCACATGAGAGCAGGCATCAAATGATGTTGCAAAGAAAGCTACCAAAGAAAGGGTTGAGCAAGTTGAAAAGGGCATGGAAGATAAAATGGAAAGAGAGTTAGAAAAATAAGTTTCAAAAGAAAAATAATAATATGAGAAGAATCTCAAAGAAGTAGAATAAAAAATTTAAGGAGTCAAGGGTCCAAAATAAACTATGCAATGCACAACCAAGGTGAAAAGGTGTTTGATCACTAATAGCCAACAATAACCCTCAAGTTCATATATAGTATCAAGATCAATCTAGGGAGGAGTCCAATAAGAGGAATCATAGGATAAATATCAGAATAGTGTAAATTTAATGTTGTATATATAAGCCCCATTCCTATGAAGAACAACATTCACCCTCTTTGTCAGACAAATCAGACATCAACTTGCATCATCAATAAATGTTGTAACTCCACTGACACTAGAAATGACAAAAAAATAATTATATCTATATGTTTCCTAATTATCCTTCATAAATCACATTGAATTATTTGTTTCATTTTAGGAATGCATTACACAAGAAGCCTCCAAAAATTGAGGAATAGAACACCTAACTATGAGAAGAAAATGTGAACCTCCATGATCGATTGGCTAAGGAATTATTGATAATATGTGCATAATGCTGTTCATACAACTTTTGGGAGAGCGAGTGATGTTTGAGGAAATATAATTCATAGATTTATTTATTCAACTCACAAATTATTGGGTTGTCACACAGAGGCTGAAATAACTGTGAGCTCAAGGTCAACAATTATGAGTGGAAATGAAAGTCATCTTTGAGTTGTTAAAATAATATGACCAAATTTTTGATACTATAATACACTAGGTGATAAAAAATTATCACAATATGATTGACTAGAAGAATCAGCTTTAGGATGCCTAGAAGGAAATAACTCTAGACCTATTTAAATCTGACAACTTCAAAGTAATCATGGAGAGTCAAACATCCACACTGACTATGATGGATGCTACATTAAAAGAATATCTGATGTTAAGATATAATGTGATGATAATAATTTGCACTTGGGAGAATGAGATGCTTTATATCATGGTTTTTAGTGTGTAAACACAACAATATGTGAAACTATTAGAGCTGGTAAACTAAGAAATTTAACAAAATATAAATTATCATAAACTGATCATTATAGTTGCTAATGATGAAGAAATTTAAATAATCATGCAAATATAAGTTCCATTATGCACATAATTAATCTTAGTATGATATGTATTGGTGATTAGAGATAATATAAGCAAGACTCAATAAATTTGGATAAATCAATCCAAATAATTATGGATGAACCCTATTTCATTCCACTTAGATAATTATCACAAGTTTTACAAGTGAATAAATCATCTCATGTAGTGTAGCTTACTCATCATTTACAAACACCTATATTAGCATCAAACTATGTGATAGATTCATCATCAATAATTGTTTCATCATATTTTGAATTATCACAACTAGATTCAGATTCAACCTCCTAATTTATGCCTTCACCATCATAATAAGGTACTATAAACACAAAATTTTATTAATTTTAAAGATTTTAAAGTGTTGCAAGGTAAAAAGATTTGCAAGTAGGGCTAGGAAGGTTAAAAAATCATAAAATGTGGCCTTCCAGTTACACCAATTATTGAAAACCTATAGAGGGTGGTAGATTGGTACATTGTTTAGTTGAAAACCCAAAAGGAAGACTAAGTAGTGTGCAAGAGGTGAAAACTAGTAAATGGCACTTTGAGTGATAACTACATTCTTTTATTTTTGACCAACCTCATAACTCAACACAAGTAAATCCACCAACTCTAGTATTTGATACACTCCTTGCAACTTTATCTCAGTATGAGACACTTATTTAAGTCTGGGAAAGTGTTGGTAGTAAAAAGTGTTGGTATTAAACTATGGAGTCTAAAATTATAGAAGTAATGTATAAGTGACAAATGTGTGATAATAAATATTTTGTATAAAGTTTTTATCTTTTGGAATATCATAAGTCTATAAAAGATAAAACACCACCTTTGGTCCTATAATTTAAAGGTCATGAATGTGAAGTGACAAAGCTTTGTCTCTGTAAATGCTCTATATTATAAATGAAAATTAGTATTATTTAATTTTAGAGAAAGATAATGATATATAGATCATTTTATGGTTCCCTTATAAGTTTTATGTGCTATTATGTACACATAATTTTCCCCTATTCTATTCAAATCTGTGTCTATTTTACCAAAGATATTTGATTAGTATGAGTAAATTGCTTCTAATAGAATATATTTATTAAATAATAATGAATTTAAATTATCTTTATTCCATAGAGACTGATAAACCATCTTAAATTATGCTGAATCTATAACCATAGTCACACAATAAAAACATTAACATGTTATGATGAGGAATTATAAGAACCTATGCTAACACTTACCACTTTAACAAGTTCATCATGCTTATGCCAAAGTCACTACATGTATCCTTTTCAACACTATGCAAATTATGAGTCCATGGTTCCATTCATTTTTTTTGAAATAAATTGAATACAATATTTTAGAAAGTTCTTCAGTGATTTCCTTGTCTTCAGCTAGGCTATCAAAATCTTCTTTGAATTAGTGGTTGAAGAATGATTCTTTTAATACTAGAGTATTTTATTTTGTGGGAAACACCAAGACATCATGCTCAATATTGAGATATTATTTTTCATGGGATTGATTATTTTTATGCATGTATTGAGATAATCACATGTCAAATTTCATTTTTTTCACATATACTTCATGACTAACAAATTCAATGAACATAGGGTCATTTTATTCATGATATATAACTTCATTCTTCTCACATACAATATCTTAATATAGCTTTATCAAATGCTAAGATGAAGTTATAGATAATAACATATCCACTTCCTTACATCAATTAGTAGCTTTGTTCTCTCAATATACTTATAGAAGGTATTCAGTTACTCATAAAGGTAGTCTTCATTAAAAGCTTTTAGGAATTGAGTTTGGAACAAAAATAATGGCATTGAAAATATCCAATAACTTCTTCTAGTAGATTAATATTTGCTTATTGAATTCCTATTACTTCAAGACCTTAAAATTTATTTTTCAAGGCTTTTGAGAACTACAAGAATTCATGGTTGTGGTTGGGATTTGATTATCTTCTTATCACTTTTTTAATCCTAAAAATATTGTATTTCTTTAGTGTTGTCATATATTCATATTTGTATGCAATAAATGCATCAATAAGAAGGGAAAGGAAGGTAAAGTTCTTGAATTTTTCATCAATCCATAAATCATATATAATATCTTCTTCAACATGTGTTATATTTACCAATTTTGTGTCAAATGAAGTGAATAAACCATCATTTTCCATGCATGCCAACTCTTCTTCAAGCTAATATAGTTTCTTTTGTGTCCATACAAGCTTTCACCTCTTTTGTATTTTTTACATTAGATGCCTATACTTATGATCATAATCAAGATTTAATTTATTTTTTTGCTTCAATAACACTTCTTTAAAAAAAATCTTATTTTATGTTTCTTTATGTCATCAGCTCTCTGCAAGTTGGTCATAATCTCATTGTAGTAGAATATTTTCATGTTTTAAATGTTTAAAATCTTCAACCAAACATTAATAAATATGACATAAGTTCATAACACCAAGAAATAAATTAGATTCTATTATTATTCAAGAGTGGGTTTTGGCTACCATTTTTCAACATATTCGCCAACCTTCATTCTAAGGGAGGTTCCTTTAAAAAATTATAAATTGAATGCACAAGGCAATTCAATCCCTAGCAGAGTCACAAAAACATGTTGGCAAGATTTTATGTTATTATGATTTCTTCATTTATTTTATAGTCACCCAACAAGTAGCGGTATTTACTTACAACATTATATAAATCATAATGGGAGGGGTGGTTTTCATTTATGTTTGATAGGGGAAACTCTTTTATATGATGGGGGTGTTTTAGGGTTTTTGAGTATTTTTAATCCATAAGTATAAAAATTAAACAAAAATGGAAATTGAGAAAGATGCAAATGGAAGGAGAATGGGAGAAAATATAAGGGAGGGTAAGAAACCCACAAAAGACTATCTGGGTAACTCGAATTTGAATTATAATGGGTTGGAATATCTTCTCTAACATGTGAATAAAAATACAAAGCAGAAAATATAATGAGAGAAAAATGGTTACATGAGAGCACAAAGCCCCCTCTCAAATATAAATGCATGTGATTATCACAATTCCCATCCTCTCGTGTTCACAATATAAAGTTTTTGATGTCTGAATTTTAACATGCAATAAATAAAATACAAAATTACAAAAACTTCTATGTCTATGAATAAAAATGCATGATTCCATAAACCAAGAATATTGAAACCCAATAGGCATGAATTGATCTCACTCTATTATTTGTATTGCATTGACAAATTCTAGCAAACAACCAACTATAGACAAAGTTGCAACCAACCCTCTCCTAAGGTTGGAAGAAATGAAGAAGCCTTTGCCTAATGAAAATTACACCTTTTATACAAATATGACCCTTCAATATAGTTTAAAAACTATATTTGACCTAGAGTAACCTAAGATTAAACTTTCCTTAACTTAAATTTGCCCACTTTTATTATTCATGTATTCGAGCACTCTTATTAAAAGGACATTACATAAGATCAATATTAAATTTATTTTTGTGGCTATTTACATAGCCAAATGACTTTTCATGTGTAAAAATAATAATGAATTAAAATTAACTAATTAAGTGCACTTTACAAATTCACTTAGTATTTGACTTGGGCTAGCCATACTGCTAACCCATTTAATATACTTGATGTGTACGTCTTTGGGGATTTTACATACAGGGACATTTTACAAGTGAAAATATGTAATTTGAATTGAATATAAAAATAAATGCATATGAAAATGATAAATATTAGTTAATCGTAAGAATTCATTTAACATTGAAATTGAATCATGAATGTTTTCTCTTCTGACTTATTTGAGATGCCAACATGCCCTTTCATGAGCATTTAATTCTAAGGTACTTGTGAGAACAATAACCAATTTATGACAAGCAGGGTTTCAAAGACAATGTAATAGGCCTAATGGGATCCATTAAGTCGGATCCATTAGGTGATAGCATCGATAATTTCACTTTATAATTTTGTAATATTATAAATCAATTTTGATGTTAAATCAAACTGACATTAAATCAATTTGCACTAACTCCCTAAAATTGACATTAATTTTATAATTTTCACATTTTGAATTTAGCTTAAAATTTTAAAAATTATCTCCTATATTTTGATTTTGACTTTAATTCTACCTTTATGTTGAAAAAAATTGACACAAAACTTCATCTTGACACTTAAAACTACTTTGCCATTAAATAATTTTAGTGTTGAATCAAACAAGCATGTGATTAGATAAGTGTCAGATCAAACAAGGTTTGTATCAAATAAGCACCAAATCAAACATACACGAGATCAAATAAGCATCAGATCAAAGAAGCATTGAATTAAACCAGCACCAAACTGAACAAGCATCAAATCAAACAAGCACTAAATTGAACTAGCTCTAAATCAAATAGGCACCATTTTGAACTAGTGAAAAATCCAATAAGTTACAAATGTAAATAATGCTAAATGCTTGATGTTGACATTAATTTTTTTGTGGTCACATTCATGATCATTTATAACTAAGAGCATTAATAAATTATTTTATGATTTTCTTTGCAAACTTGACCTGCTCCTATCATTACCTTGAATATACATCAATTAATTCAAACAAAATTAATATAATTCAATATCACAAACTCATTCAAACTTGGTTCTAACCCAAGAACACTAGTTTTTTAATTTTTCATGTATAATTTACATCTATGGATTTTCTTGGGAACAATACCCTGAATAGGTTTTTTCAAGCCTTGTCCATTGGGAAATAGAGTTAGTATCCTCATATTTTAATTTCATGATTGTCCATGTCCTTGATTTACCTCTTATTTCTTAATAATATCACAATTTAGGTTGTAATCTCAAAGTTCAAAAATAGGGGATAACAACTCCCATGTGATTTCAAAAATAAATGCAATATATAAATCTTATCTAGCGATGAGAAAAGGGAAAAAACACAAGCCTAAGCATAAGATACCAAAGGGAAGAGGACACAATATTAATAAATTTGACATGGTCCAAGAAAGGGGAAGCCTAATGATAAGGCACAAATAAAGAGAGGGACTTGGGAAAACCCTAAAATAATTAGAACTCATAAAAAAGAAATAACTCAAACATGAGGTGTCATGTGTTGTGAAACCCTAGGTTGGATAATTGCTAAGATTAAGTTCGCAAAAAAGTTTTAATTATTTATGGTTTAGGTTTAATTTCATAATGCACAATAATATAAAATAAAGACATAGTGGAGATCTAAGGTTATGCAATAATAAACAACATTTAGCTATGAACATGCCTAATAAATAACTAAAATACTAAAAAATGGTTGAACAAGTGAAGAAATGAATGAAAAAATGGAAAGAGATAGAAATAAGACTAGAATGAACACACCTGATGATTTTAAATAAATTGTATAATTTGAAATAGGCTATTGAGCCTAACATAGAGGAAATTTTGGGGTCTAACTATAATCTGACAAAAGGTCAGTATCAGTCGAGCACTGATTGTGTCTAAATTAGAATCAAAAGAGGGTCATTTATCTTCATCATTTTTTTTATGATGTCAATTTGTATTGATTTTAAATATATATAACTGTATATATTACTTCAAATGAGATAGATATGCAATTTATTGGCTTCACTTCATATAAGTGATAAATAAAATTGTTTAGTTGGATTCTCCTTCGACATTGACCTTGACCTAATTATTCATCATAAAACAAGAAAAATAAAAAAATTGAAGTTGGCTCAATAAACCTATTAAGGATTCATAACTAAATATCTCACATGCATGAAATCAAGGCTTCATGTATTTCTAGTGTTTTTTGAGTATAATTTCAGCCCAAATAATAGATAGCAATTTAACTTCTCTCCATAGATAATTAAGTGCAACAATTTAGACCTTATTGTGGCACATGTATACAAAAATAAAATCCTTTGAATATATTGAAGTCTTGAAGATCATTTTTAAAAGCTTGATAGTGCACCCAAGAGTTGTGAAATGTCTGTTTCATTTGATTGCTTGTTTTTGAAATGCTTTACATATATCATTAAGATAGTGCTTTACACATCCATGGCACTATCTTCTAATGGAACTATCTTAATGATATAAGAATCACATGGATGTGTAATATTAATACAAAATAACTAATTAGTAATAATTTCCACATGTTTTCCTTAGATCAACACTATTTGGATTGATACTATGTACCCCATTCTTTACAATATTAGAATAATAAATTATTTCTGATCTACAAAGAGGAAAATCATTTTCAATTATAATATTATTTCATTTGTTGCACTTGATATACTTGAGGGTAGTCTACTAACCTAGTATGTAATATCCTAAATAATCACTCATTGATAGGAAGGCAATGTCTTAATAATTTTAGAATCACATGGATGTATAATGTTAAAAAAACTTGTTTGATTAGTAATGCTTTCCACTTATTGTCCCTACTTCAATATTGTGTCCATTAAAATCATGAACCCCAAACTTTGCAAACATGACATGATACTCTATTTATAATTTACAAAGAGGAGGACAAAAAATTTATAATACCCATGTTTATGATCTAGGGTTATTATGATACAGTCAAAGGCTTCAAAGGTCATGTGCACAAAACAAGTGTTAATTTTGTATCCATGAACCTAATTAATAAGGATTCCACTTTTATTTTTCTTGCATTTAAATATTACATAAAGTTATATAAATTATAAAAGTTGATAAAAATAGGAATATCATTGTGATGCATAAATAATACCAACATGAATAAGGAAAAACACTTACAAACATGCACACATAAAATATTGTATCAAATTGAATAACTAAATAGTGGAATAAGATAAATTTTGAGCTCCTGTGATTGCACAAAATAACTCAGAATAAAAAATTATGTATGTATTCATTTTATATTAAATACTTTATTTACAACTCTAAATGAGGAGCACCAATCCTCATGCCTAGTCCATAACGACTATAAGTTGGGTCTTGTTCGTTCACATCTAAATAAAATTATAAAATAATACAAGGTTGCATACTCTTATTTATATAGTGATTCTTAGGATTCTAGCCTAGTTTGGGGGATTTACAAATCTAATTAAGAAAAAATTGGGGCATATAATCTATAAAATAGGTTCTTTCTTAGGGATTTTTATAAGTTATTTTTAACTCTACCATTTAGAGGGATGAATACTTAAAAAATGTCCCATGATTTGTGTGTAGAGCTAGTCTTTATATAAGGCCACGAGATGAAGTATTTAATGCAAAAATGAAGGACTTAACTCTGGTTCTAGTTAGGATTCAATTATTTGATTTACCAATATAATATTGGTTTGAATATATCTTCAAATAAGTGGGAAACTAACTTGGGGAATTTTTATACATGGCAAAGGCAACTGAAATAAAATACTTCGTTTTTTATGTAAGAATTTATGTAAATTTGGATCTATCCAATCCTCTATTTCCTAGAAATTAAATTTCAATCTGAATCAAGAGAAAGGATTTAAGACTTGGATTATGAAAAAAATCCTTTCATGTGTATAAATTGTCATGCCATAGGCACTTTGATAGAAATTTCCCAGAGAAATGGCAATTAGATCAATGGAAAATAGTGTAATATTTCAAATAACTTAAGATGAAATAAAGGGCACATAAGCAAAATAAAAATATTTGGAAGCAAAAGGAATCAAAATCTCAAAATAGGTTTACCAACATACAAGTTGAGTAATCTGTTGAAAATATCATTGATACTATAGTTAATGAAGTGATCACTGAAACATACCTTTCCCATTTGAATAATTCACAAGACATGTTTGGCCCTAAATTTCTCTAAGAAGAGGGAAAAAATATGATATTGAAGAGGAAGAAGATCATAAAAATACATATGAAGAGATTATAGGGTTAGAGAAATTTTCTCTGGAACATCTTAAGGAACTTCTAGATCACAAAAGTAGACTGGAAGCCTATAAATTAGCCACAAAAATGCATCAAGTGGGAAAAATTAAGCCTGACAGACTACAACTCTCCAACTCAAGAAACTTGAAAGCTCAAATCAATATTAGAATGGGTATCCATAATTAGATCTCTAAAATGATCCCAAAATCAATTGAAAAAACAATAAACAAATAAACTCATAATCCTCCTTATAATAATTTTCAAGTAAACATGAAGTGAGGAGAAAATTAGTCTATTTAGGATAGAAAAGGAAATCCCAACACCCACAATACTAGTGGGCAAAAATCTTAATTAGAATATTAGGGATCTAGTATTTGTAATTATTTAAATTTATTATTGTATTGATAGTTATAACCTTTGATTTAAAAGGATCAAATCTATCCTGAATGTGTCACGATTTAATGTTCACAACTTTTTTATAGATGGGTGACAACTTTTTTTGATCGATCAAAAAAATTAGAATAAAACATCTTGCGTAGATGCAAATTAACAACCTTATGAAATGTTTAACCTCCAATAATAGAATCCTCATAACTCTACAAAATATTACCCAATAAGATGTTTGTCCATTAAAAACATATGTTAAACACAATTAAACTTTGATGAGATAAGGAAGCTCAATGAGACTTATTTATATAAACTAGATTATTTTTTTTAATAAATGTGGACATAGATGCCCAACTTCATGGTCAAATTGACTGGATTTATGTTTGGAATCACAAAACCCTCTAAATTAATGAAATTATTCATATAAATTTTTAAAAAACTATTTACTTTATGTAATGGTGGACTATATAAATTGGATATCATATAATACCCTTGCTTAAATTATTCCAACATTCTTATAAAATTTGTCATCCAATTATTCTAAATCAGTCAAATTCAAGAGAGATTTAATTTAAAAATATGAGGGATAGTGTAGCATAAGCTTCCCCCCTTCATCGGCATAAACCATATGCACATAAAAAATGTATACTCTTTGTCCATGAATCACCGATACCAAAAATGTAAAGGTTGTGATCATCATCAAAATAATCAAGATGTGTCAACTCAAGATATGTGAGGATCATAACTCTACAAATAAATATATATTTTTAACCATTATATCCATCTTTAAGAGGATTGAAAATATCAAGTGTTAGTATAACACCCTTGACATAACAATTGGTAGAATGAGCACGAAGATCATATGACACCAGCTTCTCATTGCCTTTAATTTTAGAATTATCGCTAGAATAATATGTAATATTATTTTTAAAATAATCTCTAGGGTCTAGAAATGAGATTATTGGCTTCTTTCATTGTTGTAAATATTCCAAAAGAGTAATGTGATAGCTATAATTTTAAAACCTATGAAAGCTAGGAAATCAAATGAACAATCAACTTCCTATTCTAAGACTAAAATAAAACCTCATTTAGACCTATTCAATCAAAAGAAATAAATCAAACATACTTACAATATACCATATTACCAACAATGTAAATCATCTTCTTCATTGATGAACTTTTATTTTCTCTTTGTAATGTGATTTGTGGCTGCTCAATTTATTCTCCAAGGAAAATGAAATTTTATCATTATATGGATGTAATTTATTTATTTTCCTATGAATACATAGGATGATTTTGATAACACATCAATAACTTGATGATGGATGTTGAAAATGGAGGATGATTGGTGATAAGATGAATGGTTGGGATAAATCTAGATTAGTGGATTATGTTAGTTTGGACGGTTAGATTTGACTTCTCAACCAAGTGGAAGAGACCAATTCCTCATGTGTTTGAGAGAAAAAAGGAAAGTTGGTAGCTGAAAATGTCTCATGAATGAGTCAAGGTAGTTAAATGACTTACCATGTTAGTTTATGTAGAAAATATTTATTGATTATATAGCACCTCATTCTTGTACACTTGGAAAACTTAGACCTTGGTCATTCCTCTTAGTTTTAAACATTTTCTTTCTTCTCCAAGTATCACATCTACTCTATCCTATGCCCATAGGACTATCTCTTAGTTTGACCAATTTTATATTAATGACCCAGTATTTTTATATTTATTATAATCCTTTAAATGTACTTAGATTCCACTTCTATAAGTTTTATGAATCTACCTATTTTTTTGCTCTGTGGACACTAACATTCAAGACAGACACTAGCATCGATGTTAGTGTCCTGACCTGATGTAAGTGTCTAGTACCCTAAAATAATCCAATTTAAAAATAAAATGTATCTAATGGTTGGCCTAAGTGATTTAATGTGAGTTACTTATATAAAGGTATTTATATAAATATAATATCAACCCTTATTCATTCCTCACTTGGGAAAACCTAGAAAAAGACTAAAAATACTAAGGCAAATTATTAAAAGCACTCTATCAAGCATTCAATTGAACAAAGCTTCCTTATTTCCATATAAATCATAGGAAAACCACATCTATAGGTCTAAAGTACTAAAGGAGTATCCCAAGAGCTCTATTTTCCAAGTTATAAGTTAGGTCACTATTGTACTTACTTTGTACATATTTCATGATTTATACACAAGACAACACATATGGGAGACATACATTAGTATAAGGCCCTCTTAAAATTATTGGATATGTATGAAGTGCTCATTGATAGAGGGGTTTTTGGGGTTAACTCAACATTGTGTGCCCACTAACCCATTTTCCCCTAAGGTCATTATGAAGATGAAGAACTAGGGTTTTGTAAATTCATGAGGAGTGATAGTCCATGACCCAAATATGAATGCACCAGAGTGAAGGAAAATTCAAAACCAGAATCATCCAAGTGGTCACATCTTTCACCATTAGGTATTCCATACAAAATACTTACATTGAACCTATATAATAACATCAATGCAATCATCCCAGGCTAACATTAGTATTCAGAGCTTTAGAAGCATTAGATCCACAATATAATGACTATTCTAGAATCATATTTCAACCTAATTTATTCATGTTCTATATCTATCACTATGTTAGCATCATGACCAACTAAGTATATTACTTCTTTATCATTTTCATCCATATCTTAGTTTTACTTTCTATATTTAGCCTATTCTTAGCATAAAAAAATTAGTGTATGTTTATTTATAAGTTTAAAACCCAATTGACATGTTTTAGATTTGATTATCACCCATGTGCATTGTCATTTCTATATTCTTAACCCTATCTACCCAAAATTGGATCCCCATACATTTTAGAGTTAAACATTTGGTGAAACTGACCTTTATATTTTTGCATGTAAATCCTAGAGTGTTTTAACAACTTGCTAATTTTTATGATTTATAATTTGCTAACATTTGTTTCAAAAATAAGTTTGTTTTCAAAATCTAAAGAATACATCAAAAAAATGGATTGTTCCTTAAATTTTATGTCTTTCCTATCATGTTCTCATTTTGGTATTTATAACATTTCAAATGGACAAAGAGGAAAGTCTTGATTATCCTAACCCTAAGGAGGGTGATAGATATCATCCCTCTAACAAAACTCATACTAGCACATATTCAAAGAGTAAGGTGGCTCATCCTATTATGTAAAAAGAGGCTAACCAAACAACCCTTCCCATACCCCTTGATATTATGTGTATATATGTGCAATACAATATACCTAATATTTATATTTGTGAAACTCTCAAAGAACAAATCCATACTATGACCAAGTCAATGCATGAGTTACAAAAGCAATATCAATTTCTAAATTCAAAGATCAACTTATTTCAAAATCAGATCTCATATACATAGAATCTAAATTATGGTATTAATAATCATGCATTTTCATCCTCATCTACAAATGTTGTGCCAAATAAGGTTTCATATCCAAATTAAAAGGTACAAAAAAAACCATCTAAAACAATTATTATAAAAATTATACCAATGGTTACTAAGAGACCAAGTAAAATACTAAGGGAAATGATTTGAGACAAAGTGATTAACTTACCTCCTATACATATTATACACAAATCCAAATACTATTATGCATAACATAGAATGTAAGGGCACCATATAAACCATTGTTTAGATCTAAGGAAAAGGATAGAAATCATAAGTAATAGTGGTTATCTTACACTCGATACCTCTCACTAGGAGACATAAAAGGTCTCAAATATTCTAAAAATCCAAAAATACCAAAAAAATAATAAACATTCAAAAAACCAAAAATATGTTCGACACCTACATGTTCTATTAGCTCCTTGGTATCTATGTGTTATTTTCATGTTGATGGATGGAATATTCATTTAATATTACATGCACACATGTGTGTCACACTTATATTTGAGTGTGATACATGAATACATAAATACATGATCTATTTTTATTTTGTATGTTGGGCCTTCCCTCTACTCATGTCATGCAGGCATTAGGGGCATCTGATTATTTGATCTAGATACACATAAGTTATATGATTTTATGGTCACTTTAAAATATCATGTTTGATATTACATATGTAATTACAAATGAATTTAACCATGATTATATTTTACAAATGGTACTTGATATGCTATACACTTGACATATTTTCTAACACATTTGATCCATGAGATATTATGACATGATTATGATTTACTTTATGTACTTTCTTGAATGTCTTACCTTGCTATTGTATTCTTTATTTGAGAATTTTAATATGCTCCTTTACTTGTGGCCTTCATGTTTATGTATGTTTTCATTGACATTTTCATATGTCATTGTTTATTGTATGGACATTTGACTATGCCATCCTTACTTTTGTGGACATTTGACTAAGTCATGTCTGTTAATAGGGGTTCCTTGAAACCCTTTAGAATATTTTAATTTAGGGAATATATTACACATGGAGTAACAAAAGGAAACATTTTATACCATAGTAAGACTAAATTTATTCATTAACTAGATAAAATAAATAAATGAATAGATAGACAGTTTTTTTAGAATCTTAACAATTGGTATAAACTCATATAATTAACATATTAAAGAAAACAAAGTGATCACTATGCATAGAACAATGATAAAATATACATATTATAACCATTATAAAATAATATGTATTAATCTCTATCACATTGGAACCATATATAATTACAATTGAGCGTTATATATAGATTTTTACCAAGCATTGTCTCTTCATATTCTAGCCTTTTGATATTGCCCAAAAGGAGTCACTCTTTGCATTCTTCCATATATAATTATGCTTACATAGGTAAAATACATACAAAAAGATTATACAAAAGAAAAAATGAGTGTAAATCTCACACATATCTAACATCTATACTCTATGATTTTAACAACCTCTTCAACACTCTACACTTTCCTAGACTTAAACATCTATCTCATCTTCAGATAAAGTCATAGCACAAGATCCAGATCTAAAGCATGAATTAAGGAATTAAACCAAAACAAGAGTTGAAATTATCACTCCAAGTGTTGTTTACATGTTTTCACCCTTTACACACTACTTACTTTCCCTTTCAGGTTTTTAACTAAGTAGTATACTAGCCTACCACCCTTTTGGGTTTTTAATAGACTAGCTTAACCAAGTGATTGCCCTTTATAGGCTTTTGAACAACCTATCCCTACTAATATTTATTAATTTTATACTAAATTTTTTTTCCAAAAACTTATGAAAAATAAAAAATTAGAATTATGCATTACCTATTGTGTAGGTGGCATCATACTTTATGTTGGTTGTGTAGTAGTTTATTACGACGATGGACCTGTTGGCTATGTGCTAGTGAAACCCTTATTCTAGTGAATTATTTTTTATAAATATTTTGTGGGTATGCATTGTGGTTAATTAATAATTTATGCAATGGAGGCATGAATTTAGGAAAAGTCTTATTTTAACATCTTCCAATCAGTCATGACTTCATGCACCGTAGTTAGCAATATACACAACAAGACTTGAATCATTGTTAGGTTCTAAATATCTTCATCATTAGTGCTAGTGATGAAATCCATAGCATTTGACATTTTTATTAGGATGTAATATAATATTTCATCTAATATATTCACATGAATTTGTGAATGAATGCCTAAAAATGAGTTATGTAGAGTCTCATTGTGCCATGCTTACAATTTTTACATAGTTGTTTCCCTTGAATCTAGTAATTGCTTGAGTGTGCTACTCATTATTTTTCAAGTAGTTATGTGATCCTTCATTATATATTTGGATTTATCTATCATGTTGAATTTTGGTTTATATATAGCCAAATAGTTATGTAGTTGTTGATTTCAATTGAACATACCTTGTGTTATCTTCTTGCTTAACGTGTAATGATGTCTATCACCTATTCATACTCCTTCAATAGCTTGTAGATGGAATTTTTTTCTACCTTGATATTCTTCCCTTGTGTTTATAGTGTTTAAAATTTTTTGGTATCCAACTAGTCTTTCATGAGTTGTACCAATAAAGCTAAGAATTACTTGTCTTTAGACATCACTTAGTTACCTAAGACTTGGGTCACCAATGTAGGGTAGCTAGTGTCAATGGTATAATGTGTGTTTGTGAATCGAAGGCTCAATTATGCATTCTCCTCTCAAAGATGTAAGACTTCATGTTCTAAATATAAATTCTTATGTTAAGTTGACTCCTAAAAATTAGTTGCACCTTTGATTTTCTTGGTTAGTGATAACTAAGAAATGTATAAAGATTTTTCCTATGCAGTCATAGTTAGAGCCATGGATGTTTTTGTAGTTATTATAAGGACATTATGAATTACACCAATTCTAGTGTAAAGGTGGTGCACCAGGTGGATTATGAGGAAACATCCTACAACTATTGGCTTGTTAGTTGTGGTTTAGGCTAAGAAGCCTCTTCTTATAAACCTCCTTGTGTTAAAAGTGTCAACTGAATTATGCTTTATGTTTATTGTGTGTATTTTTAATCTACCTCCTAATTCACTTTAGATTCAACTTCAACCTTAGCCTTGGCTTTAGCCTCAACTTTAGCTTTGGCATCTACTTTAACTTTATCCTTAACTTCTATTTTAGCCTTGACTTTGCCTTTAGTTTCTTTCTCATCATATTCTTGATTAGCCTTTTTCTTTGGTCGAGCCTTCATAATTATCACTACTTAATCATTATTCCTTTGCATAACATGCATTTATTATTATTTATTTTACACTTATTATTGTACCTTATTATTTGCCTCTACTTTGTTGGCTCTTTCATTTTGAGCATTTGCTTCTTCAAATTTCTTCTTTTCAGCTTCAGCTTCTTTGGATCTTTGTTTTTAAGCCTCTACTTCTCCAACTTTCTTTCTATGTTCCTCTTTCATAGCCTATTATTTACACTACTCTTATTCCTCCATAGCCTTGTGCTTTTCCTCCCCCTTCCTCTTCTTCTACTCTTCCTTATACTTCCTTGCAGATTCTTTTTATGCTTTAGATGGATCTCTTATTCATACATACCTTTGTGTTATGGCTTTGGTTATGATAAGTTAGTTTATTCAAGTGTGTCCATGGAGATAGATGACTCTATTATTATAACTAACTCAAAATATTTATAAGAATATGATTCCAAGTTAGTACCCCACCATGAATCTATCTTCTTTCTAGAAGTTATAGGTGGAGTGAGACTCTTTTTTTGCCTCTTCATAGCTTGGACATGTAGTTATAGTTATGCTTCTTGTGCTTGTTTCACACCACTCTCTTCAACTAGTTATGTAAAAGACACCATTCCATCCTTGATCATTGGAGAGGGTATATTTGTAACATCTAAGTTCTACACAACAAAGGTCGTGTTGGGATTTCTTGTGTTGGTAGTTCTTCTTCCTATGTAATAAAAGATATTATAGTTGGATATTTTTAGAATAATTAAGTCTGAAACCATTTTTTGGCTACTTATTCACCTATAATATCAATAATGATAGAAGAATGAGATTGGTTGATGTCCATCGATAGGTCTTACTTTACCTAGTTTTACACTTGGTAAGTGTGTATTACGCTTCAAAATAAGAATTATTTCTCCTCCTCCTACTCATAAACCTCATTATTAATATATATGAGCATAGACTATAAAACTTCTTGCTCTTCAAATCTAAGTGTATACAATAGAAAATGTAATTGACTTATAAATCAATCGTAAATTAGAGAAGATAAATCACACTTACACTTCTTATTGTTGGTACATTTATACAATCATGGTCATGACCAAGATGAATCCACTTAACCTAACCAAGGGGTGCCTTACCATAATAATATCACTAGAGAGGGTTTTAAAACATCAAGCCAATCAACACCATGTAATAATCCTAGCTAGGTCCTATGTTTTCTTATATTCACAAAGCAAATACAAATTAAAGTAAAATCTAATCTATTTATCAACAAAGCTTATGGCATAAAATGGGGGTAATAAAAATAAAAATTAAACATGCATAAAATATCTATACTTAAGCCAATGTATAGAAAATCATGACACATGGTAGAGAAGAATATAAGCTAACAAATTCAAATCTATCAGCTTTAACAAAAGAGGAACAAAATTAGGAATACTTACCTTTGCAGATGAACCCATTGAGCCTCAATATATCAATTGGATAGGGTGCTTCACAAGAAGTTGTTGTTTTATGTAAGGATAACAAGGATAAGTTAGCTCTAGACTACATAACTTCTTTATGCATCCAAAAGACTTCTCCACAAGACAAGATCTATATCTTCAAGTGTAGTATTGGAACCTTAAGCAATGATCCTCAAGTATAATGGTGGATAAAAATATGCATAACATATGATGTTTTTATTCTTCTCTTCCTAAGAAATGAAATAAATGGATGTGTATATATAATTGAATCTAACCCTAAACCTTTCTAAAAGTTTAGCCAACAAAGTCAACCCAATCGACATTGTATTATTAATTCATAAAAACAAGTTAAATCTTGGACTAGGTTGGCCAAGGATGATAGAGTCCCATAATGTGCAAATATAATTTAAGTATAGGGTCAACCTAGGCTGACTTTATTTGATAAATGTCAAAAAGGGTTTTTGGTGTAGGTAAGGGCTTAATAAGGTGGTGAATTACTTGGAAGAGTGTGTAAGGGATGATGTAAATCTTAGGTAAGTGTATATGAGATTGTTATATAGATTAAAAGTGGTGGTATATGGGATAAAAATCTTGTGAATCACCAATGGTCTACCCACCTCTTTCCTAGTGCACCCTTTAAGGTGTGCACTCAGAGAGATTGAGACTCAATAGGTTCTTATAAGAGAGAAAGCATCAATAATTGATAAATTTTGAAGATATTATGTGTATACATATGCACCACTTGAATCTCATCATGTGTAATGCAAGTGTAATATGGGATGGTGCTTCAGGATAAGAACATAGTAACACACAACATTGAAGCTAAATAAATTATAGTAAGAAGCGAATAAGATAAATGAAAGAGAATTGAAAAATACATACCTTTACTTACCTTAGTGATGTCAAAAAGGAATGAAGTGAAATAAATGTGAAGGTGTCCAATGTAAGGAACATTAGGAAAACTTGTAAAAATTAGCAAAAAATTAAAATTTCTACAAAATATACATGTAATATGTGAAAATATTATCTATAATGTTAGGATTCTAGAACATCTTGTGGTTCAGAAAAAGAGCTAGTAGAAACAAAGTTATGGCTGGAAAAAAGAATCTAATTGTAAATATTTGATAGGTAAATAATTTTGAATACTAAATATAAATAGGGTGAAAATAAATTCATTTGTTATTTTACTATTCTAAGAAAATATTGCACTAAGAGACCCAATTTGAGCCTAGAGAGATTATGGCGAGGAGATGATAACTACAACATGGAGGATGCATAGAAGTTGCAATGGGTGAAGTGCAAGTAAGGGAAGCATTAATTTCAATTTTTTGAGGATTTTAAATTGAAATTAAGTTAAACATAGAAAATTAGGTGGTAGGCATAATCTAGATACCAAAATTGACCTTAAGAATTTTTTAGGTGAACTAAGGGTAGAATGGGGTATCAATGGTAGGAAATGATCGGACCAATAAATGCCTAAGGCATTTATGGTAAATGGTCAAAAATTCACCACAAAATAATAATAGATTTAACCTTATCAATTCAATTTGTAAAGTGAGAGAAAATGAGGGGGTAGATTGCATAGTAGTGGGCCAATATAGTATCATCAGAGATGGTCAATTGCATAATAGTGAGTTATTTCAGTTATAAATAGGGAGATGGTTGACATAATACCCTTTGGATGATGTAGTTTATATTATGTGGTCGATATAGTTTTCTAATTGAGGTTGATTATGTACTAGAGGGATGATATAGTATGTTAGAGCTAGAAAAGGGCTGATTTAGTATCAAATAGGTTGATGGCATATATAGAATTGGGTTGACTACATACCATAAGGATGATGTAGTATGAAAATATCATGATAAGGCCAATTTAATATTAAATAAGATGATTGTGTAGGAAAAGTGGAAAAATAAGAAAACTAGATCAAACAAGTTGATGAAGTAGTTCATTTGGATTTTTTTTGATGATATTTAAGAATGTATTTTATTATTATGACATTGAGATATAATACATTCTATGTTATTTTATACTTTATAGAGATGTCAAGGATTTTGGAACCTGGTGGATGCATCCTAGCTACCAAATTTATTAGAGCATTTGTCAGATGTTGATAAATCTTGACTTATTGCCTTAGGATATGGAGGTATTATAGAGATGAGATGGATCCTACTAAGTGTTGATCTCATTATCATATTCCTAGGAACATGGGAATGATTGACCAACACTTTTTGATGGGAAGTGGAGGGGCATACTATATAGGTGGTGATCATCTTGGAGGATGTCTATGCATTGTTTGGACTTCATATTAATGATATGTCATTTATTTATGATACACTAGAGTTAGATAATGAGAGATGAGCCTTAGCCCAATGGGCTATATGCTCATATAAGATCTATCTTAGGTTACACATTAGTTTATTTTATATTTATCTTATGTTCATTCTAAATATCTAAAAGGCCATGATAAGGCTTGTGACAATACGAGTGTTGTGTCACAATTGAAATGGTAAGGTACCACTATACATGATAGCCTTGTTCTAGTCTATTTTAGATTAGAGAGCCTTGTATGATATTAGTTTTATCATTTGGGTCTAGCTCATGCATGACATGTATGAGATGCTGACCTAGGGACAAAAGATGATGGGTCTTTTTAATCTATTGAATGCATGGATTTATGAGAGATTCCTTTTGTGTTGGTCAGCTAGGTTACCCCATGTAGTCGATGATAAGTTACCTCAAGTCATTTTATGGACGTAGGACCATGTAAAGAGGGTCATGCCCCATGTTCTAGCTTTACATATTATCACACAAGGGTAGATTATATAGTAGTTGTACACTCACATAGCTATTATATGGCCAAGTTGGGCCATTATTACTATAGGTCTGGCATGTGTGCAAATCATGGGCCACTACACTTTATGGGTGGAGCCTCATCTAGTGTATCATGTACTTGGAAAATTGGGACTTCCACATATAGTATCCCCTCTAGTAGTACCTACTTATTATGTAAAAAATGTTAGAGTTGAGAGGGAGAGGAGATAAACGGGTATCTATTAAGATATCAATGATTAGGCCTCAATGAGATATACCATGGGTTGGTCAGGCACAATAGCAATATACAACAAGGCATGAAATATATGACACCTTGGATATAGATTCAAGAGAGGTGGGAGCATAGTAAGGACCATAATAGAAGTGATAATAACCATTGTGAACTCACTAGAATAGAAACACCATCGATGCAAGGAGACACAAGTGTTAGTTATTATACAAGGGGATCTTATGCTAGTGGGAGGACATAATTGGCCTATAGAGAGGCCACTATGAAGGGGACCATGATGGTTTTGGGTGGTGACTCTTGGTTTTGCATTGGTGTAGAGGTATTCAATGAAAGAGGTGCTTGATGGGCAAGTAGATAGTGAGACTGTGGTTAGTGATACTAGTTATGGTGAGAAATGTTTTGATTGATATTTAACACTAGTTGCATTATTGTTTATGATAAATATATGATTTGAGATATATATACATGTAATTTGATGTATATTTGGTTTATGGTTTTATAGATACTACTACAAAGGAGATCAGATGGGGAACCTTGATTGTGGCTGAACATCATGATATTTTGGATGAGGTGATATCACTATATGACCTACCACTTTGTTTGATATTATGGTTCCATCTTCCCTAGATTAAGTGAGGTGGTTTAGATTGGTGGGAAAGGATGTACAATAACTATAGGCATAAGGTGGTAATTTATAGCCACTGACATGGGTAGGAGTTAGAAAGGCTTAGGCTTAGCAAGCCTTAACATAGGAGCAAGTTGTGTACATGGTGGATACTATCCAACATGGATAGGTATAGGCCCAGGTGTCTAACCTATAAGGACAAGTTGATAGCTTGAGATCCTGGATTGCCTCATTATAACATACCTTTTAGTGGGGTCAGTCACATGTGTCGATGGGTAGCATGGCTAGGCCAAAGTATAGACATGATGGAGCACATCCTTAGAGTTTTAAGTATTGTATTTTGTACTTTTATTGTATAAAACACATGATATATATATATATTTGATATTGATAGTTCATTGATCTTATGAGTTGTACTTGAATTTGGATGTGGATGCATGGACATATTTCCTTTTTAGGACATGCATTTTGCTTTTGTTGCATATGCTATGGGAAATATGTAATGGATGTTTTATTTTTTAGCATTATGTGACACACATACATGGTAAAAAAATAAAAGGCAAAAATGATTTGAAAATGTATAAGTAATTAAAATAAATGTAATACACATGATATCACGGTGGAAAACGTGTAAAAATAAAAGATGAATAAGTATAATGAATGAAAGTGGTAAAATAAATGGTAATAAATATTTTCAAACCATATAAATATTTGCACAAAATTAAAACAAATTAAAAAAAATACTATATCATGTTGAGAAGTATGAAAATTTGTAATAAAATGGAAAACACATAAAAAACTAATGGTATAAAAATAGATAAAAAATAAAATCAATCAATCATACTAAATCAAGCTAGAAAGTATGAAAAGAAAAACAAAATGTAAGTAGAAATAAAATTAATCATACTAATTCAAGATGAGAAGTATGAGAAATTTAATAAAATGGTTGTAAACATACACACAAACAGAAAATAAGAATATAAAAATGAAGTGCTTATGAATTAAATATAAAACATACTAAATCAATATGGAAAGTATGTTAATGACATTAAAATCATAATCTAACATAAATTATCCCAAATTTGATGCATGTAATTCTATTGTGACTTGGTTATATATGAACTGGGTATTGGAATATTTTGTGATGGCTTAGTCATATCCATGGTCTTACACTGTAACTCATAAAGGGAACACCAATGAGATGGAAACAACTATGGGAATGATTTTAAAAGATGTTTGTAATTTGGTAATTTGTAAGGAGGGACTATTCCTATCCATGGTCTTACACTATAACTCATAAATATAACACCAATGAGGTGAATCATAGTAAGGAAATGCTTTATTATGATAATTTGTGAGGAGAGCCTAGTCTTATACATGATCTTACACTGCAACTCACAAAAGGAAACCCTAGGGGGAATGATAAGTTAACAAAGCAATATTTCTCAAGGGGAAATATTATGAATGCTATAATGAAAGAGGGAATGTAAAAAACATGACACATGTGTCTATGAGAAGGCCTTAGGAACTATGAGGCATACTAGGTACAAAGGAGAGACACTAAGAGTCTAGTGGCCATCAAAATACAAAGGATACCCACTCATAATAAACACAAAGTTGTATAGGCAAATGGGTGAGATACTAAGATTAAATCATGAAGGTTATATGAACAAGAAAAGTAAAATGGACTTACCTTCCCACAACATGTTCTCCATTCATTAGGACCTCTTATAGAGTCATCAGTCTATTGCAAAGATTGGGTACTTATGTGAGAAAGTAGGTAGCACTTATAGATTTTTTATTCTCCTATCCCAATCTATTGGCCTATCACACTGTAAAGAACTTTGACTCTATCATGAGGCCAATTGTAGAGTTTGATATTTTATTATAAATAAGAGATGTGATATGAATCACATCTTTTGGTGTGATTAGACTTTTGAATTTATAAGTTGCCTTTTTGAATCATTGCCTTTTGTTTAAATGATTTTTAACTTTTTTATGGCTTTTATGATTACTCGTCCATACGGATTTGGAATAACCAACATGAGTGATATATATGAATGAGCTTTATACTTTGGTTTAAATGAGGCTAAGTATCCAAATATATGACTAACTAAACACTTAAGCTTACCTATGAACCGATATTTAATCTCAAGTTTCAACCTTATGTGTGCTTAGTATGTGAAAGGAGAATAAAGGAATACAATGACATCAAAGTAGACTGGTATATGGTAGTAGTATAATGAGAATACTTGTTTGCTAACTAATCATATGGTAGAAATAGATTACTAAGGGAATTAAGGTTGGTATAACTAAGTCACAATAATAATTATCTAATTTTTGAGTGAGATAACAAATAATCATTGTAAAAGAAAAAGAATCCATGAAGGAAGTGAAATCATAAACATAAGTGTGCATGAATGAAAATAAAAATAACAATCCATAATAAATATGAAAGTAAATGAAACCATATAAAACATAGAAAGCATAATATATTGATCCATGTAAAATAGATAAGTGAAACCAAATTTGACACATAGTCAAATGTATAAGATATATAAAAAATGGATCACAAATCTAAATGTAATCATAATATATAACAATGTGAAAGAACACCATGTCATGTTATTAAATACTGATAAATCTAACCATGGATATTATTCATGACATCCAAAACATCTCTATGAAGCTAAATTCTGGTGACAACTAGAGTCTCATCAATCTTCATAGAAAGTTGTGTAAATAATTTCTTTTGTATCTCCTCAATTGAAAATGTAGGTGTAGTTGACAAAGATTAATGCTCATGATGGATCTCATGTATAGGATACTCAAGGAGAGGAATAAATCCTAAATGGTAATATTATATGTGGGGTGAGAAGGAGGTAAACCTATGGATAAGGAGGAGCTTTCTTGTGTGTATAACCTATGGAATGAGGAATAACTAATGTGGGTGTCAACTATGGGTGATCATGAAGGCATTATTGGAGTTTATGGAAACGATGGGTATGCTATGAATAAAACTAGTGAAAATGATAATATAACTCCCCATATTTAGGGATATACTTTGGTAATAGCTTAGGAGGAGGTATGACCTTATCTTTGGGTTGAGCAATAAGTAGATGCAATGTGTCAATATATTGCCTAAGTTTTAGGCAATGAGTGAAAGAGTGGTTATATATCCCATGAAAGAAATAAATACATTTATTATTAAGCTATGGGGCCTACTAGCTAAAAAATTGGAAGGAAAAGCTGGGGGTGGCTAATATAATTAACAATATTTGGTCTAATGACTAGTATATTTGTGGATATCATAATAAGGCTGATCTACCCATTGGATAGGCATGGGATCAAGCTATGATAAAGGAAGAAGGATATCACCAAGGGAAGGTAGGGATACAAAATAAATTAGACTAGGCTCATCTAAAGGGTAAAGCTAGAGTATAAATTGGACTAAGATCATCTAAAGGTTAGTGTGGCCATGCAATATGTTTAAGAATAGTATCTAACATATCTAGAGGATTAAAAATATGAGGATCTTGGTATCTATCAAAGTGATAAGTTCTTTTCATGGCATGATCCACAAGCATACTCTATAGGGGCTCTATTGTAACTAGAGGTGTACCATGTTAGTACTTTATATATACCCTATGAAAAATAGTAAAAAGACTAGTATTAGGTACTATAAAGGAATGGGTGCTAAAAGAATGAAAAGACTAAAATAAAGAAGAGCAATATCAAAGAATTTTGGCATTTCTAGCTTGGATGAGTTTAGCTAAAAATGGATCATCTAAAGCAAAGCCATCATCATAGTCAGGTGTATGTAAGTCGATGGTACATGTAAGAATGACATTGTTGTCAGAGGATGCATGATGGATAGAATGTCTAGTCTTGGTTAAGATAATAGGTATATCATCGACAGGTGGATGATGGGATCAAGGTTTTAAAGGAGGAACTTAGATGATAATATGAGGTGATAGATCAAAGGTTTTGATCTTGAGGCTAATCTCTTTTGGCTCATCATCATCAAGATCTGGGAGGTTAGGTGGAATGGTCTCAATTAATTTAGGATGACCATTATAACCTCAAGTGGAATTGATAGGATAATTGAAGAGTTGGGATTCCCTAAATGGGATACTAGGCAAAGGTTCAAGGGTAGGAATTTTAAATCCACTACATTCTTGAAATTATTTGAAATTCCAAAGGTTTGTGTTTCCTTAAATCTTTTAAATAACTCCATTATGGAGGAATTTGATGTATTGGCATACAAATGAGGTGATTACTCTGATACGATGATTCCAAAGTTGACCAAGTAAGATGTTATAAGAAAGTAAAAAATTAAAGGTCATATATTTCATATAGATAGTGATAGGAGGAATGGTAATGGGAAACCAAAATCAACTTGGAGGATGCATTTACCTTACATCATATCCTTGACATGTTATATGAGTAGACTTGAGGTAGCATTTTAAATATCCAAGTGTCTTAATGAAGTCAAGGGAGGTAATGCAATTACTTGAACCTTTATCTATTAAGGCACACTTAACTTAGATATCACCAATTTAGATGCTAATGAATAGAGGAGGATCATATACATGAATCAATATCTCGTTAAGGATCATGGAAGTGGTAATAAACTTAAGTGAAAGATAAGTGTCCACTATTTCATCAACATGTATGGACTTCTCATCACATTGTCTAAGTATACTATCTGTCAGGAATCTAGAACAACAAACATGCTCTGATTCCACTGTTAGGATCTAGGAAGCACAATTGATTACCATGTACAAGCAACTTAACATGTAGAATTAAACCAGAAGTAACAAGTAACTAAAATTCAGAAATAACACAGAATATTAGAGACAATACCCAATTGTATTAATACTCTTCCAGAAGGAAATACAACAAAGAAGATGCCATAGTCTTCTTCCTTACACACCTCTAGGGCTCCCACACTTCTAGGGCATAAACAATAAATCTCTTCAAGAGCTCACTCTCTCAATTACGGTCCCAAAAATAACTCAAGCACAGAGTTGCTATTCACCTCCAACCAGTCAGTATCACTACTACCAATACCACTAGTTAGTATCACTACTGCCAGTACACAAGTGCTCCACACACTCCACAACCGAGTATACACACATACTCCAAGTATACAATTTACTCCAAGTAGATCTCACCTGATCTTGCTCCTTAATATGTTGCTGTCACCTTTGATCTTGCTACCCCATAGATCTCCTTTGACCTCGCACACACACACACACACACCTGCAGATCAATCGACCTTACTTACCACATGTAGATCTCCTAACCTGGCCTTGCACACCTGTCGACCAAGATCATACACACATGAATAACCCTTTCGATTCTCCAAACCAGCACCCCTGTGGATCTCTACCAGAACTTGCACAACCTATAGCTCTACCTGATCATACACACTTGGCACCCCTGTGGAACTAGGAGGAACACACCTTGCTCTCTTCACTCTGAAGGAGCTAACCTTGCTCTTACTCAACTAGCACAAATTACAATACAACCCATGAGTCTATTATATAGATCTCATGCAAACAATAATTAGACATCCAATTACAATAATTAGATCCATATCTCAAGACTAAAATTAGCTTTTAACATGTAAACAATCAGTTCATTAACAAACTGTCTATGAAACTCGCAGTTCTGAACCGCACAGGTGACCAACATTGGTCCCTGTTAGTCTGGAGGTGATCAACGTCGGCTGACTACTGCCGATGTCAGTTGCCTTCCTATCTACCCCTGACCAACGTCAATTAGCCTGATCGATGCCAGTGACTGTGACACTCAACAACCTCCTCCTCCATGTTTACATTAGTGAAGCTTTTAACTCCACAATCTAACAATCTCCCACTTGGAGATAAATAGCTACACTGTACCTATACCTATACACCATCTAATTTGTTTCCTAGCTTGTATCCCTCTTCAAGCTCAATCTTGAAGACCAACCACCACACAACCTATGGTGCAACACCTATCATCCAAGTAACCTGCCATATTCGAAGTGCCTGACCCTGCATAGCATGAATCCCTACTGCTGGTCCCTCTCAGATACCTGAGAACCCACTGAACCACTTTCCAGTGCTTCCTTCCTAGATTGACTACAAACTTTCTGATAGCACCCACTACTTGGGCAAACTCAGGGAGTACACATGTACTCAACCTCATCATGGATTGGGGACCCTATTCTGTGAACTATCCATCCATAGGTGCGCTTGCCGTTCTGCATCCTGCACTACCTTCACACAATCATCCTGTGACAACATCAACTTGTGATCTTCCCTGTCTCTAGGATTGGTCATGCCAAATAATTTCGCTCCTCCAAATTCTTCATGACACACCTCTAAACTAACTTTACCTTTAGCTAAAAAAACCCTGTATGTGTAACCCTACATCAAGCAAACACACAACATACAGTAATAGGATGATGTTACAATCATCACCCACCTAGTAAAGAAACCACAGTATTTACAATGACATTGACTAAAGCCATGCTTTGTCATCCACCTGTCAAACCTGTACCACTATCCTAGAGCTTCCTCAAGACCATATGACCTGGCCTTCTGTCTCACGTGTCCATTCTCTCTATTCTTTAACTAAGGTATCCATTCGTCTTTCAGTGCTTTCTTTCGGATAGCAACCCTACCAAATCTACCATTTGGTTCTGCATCCTAGGAATCAAATTCCTCATTCATGCCATGTTCCCACTGTTTCTTGGATCCTTCCTACTCTGCAGTGAGCAACGAGTATACAGTAGAGAAACAACGAATTTGAGGCTTACTTACCCTTTCAGTCCTCCATATGGGCATTTGAGACTCCTTCACAACTTGTTGTCTACCTAAAATCCATTCCAATGACTGACCTCAGTCACCACACAGTCTGCATCCAACTGACGTTAGTTCCATGTGACTATCCAAGTCATCGATGCTGGTTATCCTACCGATGTCAGTCTCCATCTGCTCGACACCACCGATTCCTCTGGTCTGCACATGACCGACATCGATACCTGTCTATTTGATGTTAGTTACCTCTAACTGATGTCGGTACCTATGTTTGCCTATGAGTGATGAATTTTTATTTGTGAGCTTACTTTGAATCAAAACCCTATCCAAACTGCCTTGCTCAAAGATATCTAGTCCCATCCACTGATCTTTGTCTGTCATCTCCTCCAAGAACACCAAGAATTTCCAGTTCTTAAGTTTGTCAAAGACATCTATCTTCCTCTTAAGAACATGCATCTCCTTCTTGCTCATGTGACCAAGCCTACAAAGCCATGTCCTTGCAATCGAAGAAGAATCAGTAATACAAGCAAGTAGATAAAGAGTACCTACTTTCTTACCACGTGCTAATTCAAGTGCATTCACTGTGAGAGTTCCTGTGCATCTCTCATCACCCAATTTTCCTAAAGCAATTAGCCGCATCTTTAAGACTGGGACCTGCATGACCTTCTTCAACACCCATGTGTTGGCCACCTATAATTTCAGCCGCACTTCCCCTTTGCCAATACTTTGACAAGGCACACCAGCCCCTAAATAAATCTTTCCAAAGTCTCCAAAGACCTTAACATGGAAAAATACTCTATTTTAGGCTGCATGGAAAGAGGCAACAAAATCTATAAACCAAGATTCTATTTTATCCAAGGAACATCCCAGAGCATCCTATGCAACAACACCTGTAACATCTACTTCTTCAGTTCCTTCATGCTGATCTTCTACCAATCAACAATATTTCTTTACCTAATCTTTCTTTCCATAACACCGTAATTGACCATTCGTGCTTTTCAATTCCTCCATTCTTAGTGTACTTTCTTCTGCCATTGCTATACTCCCACTCAATCAGAAACCCCTGAGAGTGACCTGTAATCAAAACACAAACCTGCTCCCTGCAACCTTAGCTCTGATACCACTTGTCAAGAATCTAGAACAACAAACATGCTCTGATTCCACTATTAGGATCTAGGAAACACAATTGATTACCATGTATAAGCAACTTAACATGCGGAATTAAACTAGAAGTAACAAGTAACTAGAATTCAGAAATAATAGAAAATATGAGAGACAATACCCAATTGTATTAATACTCTTCCAAAAGGAAATACAACTAAGAAGATGCCACAGCCTTCTTCCTTACACACCTCTAGGGCTCCTACACCTCTAGGGCTAAACAATAAATCTCTTCAAGAGCTCACTCTCTCAATTACGGTCCCAACAATAACTCAAGCACAGAGTTGTTGTTCACCTCTAACCAGTCAGTATCACTACTACCAGTACCACCAGTCAGTATCACTACTACCAGTACACAAGTGCTCCACACACTCCACGACCGAGTATACACACATACTCCAAGTACACAATGTACTCCAAGTAGATCTCACCTGATCTTGCTCCTTGATATGTTGTTGTCACCTTTGATCTTGCTACCCCATAGATCTCCTTTGACCTCTCACACACACACACACACCTGCAAATCAACCAACCTTACTTACCACATGTAGATCTCCTAACCTAGCCTTGCACACCTGCTGACCAAGATCATACACACATGAAGAACCCTTCTGATTCTCCAAACCAGCACACCTATGGATCTCTACCAGAACTTGCACAACCTACAGTTCTACCTGATCATACACACTTGGCACCCTTGTGGAACTAGGAGGAACACACCTTGCTCTCTTCACTCTGAAGGAGCTAACCTTGCTCTTACTCAACTAGCACAAATTACAATATAGCCCATGAGTCTATTATATAGATCTCATGAAAACAATAATTAGACATCCAATTAAAATAATTAGATCTATAACTCAAGACTAAAATTAGCCTTTAACATGCAAACAATCGGTTCGTTAACAAACTATCCATGAAACTCGCAGTTCTGAACCACACAAGCCACCAACGTCGGTCCCTATTAGTCTGGAGGTGACTGACATCAGCCGACTACTGTCGACGTCGGTTGCCTTCTTGTCTACCCCTGACTAATGTTGGTTGGCCTGACCGATACCAGTGACTGTGACACTCAACAACCTCCTCCTCCATATTTGCATCAGTGAAGCTTTTAGCTCCACAACCTAACACTTTCTTCGAATCCAAATAAGATAGTTTTTCATCCTACTAGAGGAAGATGAGGGATGTTCATTTCAATTAACAATTGCATTAGATAGTTTCAATGATAGGGAGAAGTTTGAATTAATTCTAATAAAGGTATTTGAGAAGGGAGATGATAAAGTTCCATAATGGGATCCCATTCATCATAACCTAAGAGAGGATTGCTAGATATAGGTACATAATGTTATAAAAGCTCTTGAGAAGGAGGGTTGGAAGTGAAATTAAACTTGTATTGATAAGGTGTAGTTGATTGGGGTTGATTACAAATGGGTTGATTTAATTTAGGTGGTGTGATGGTTGGTTGAGGTATTTATTATGGTTGGATTGAATAAATACTATTGGAAGTTTAGGGAATGTTGTCTTGTTGTGTGGAATTTGGGGGAAGAGTATAGATGGTATGATAGGTATAATAAAGTTGTGTTATTGAGAGTGGTGCTTTAATGGTTATAAGTTCCTCTTGCCCTAATTTTATTAGATGAAATGGGGAAATCTCTTGAATGATGAAAAATGGTTGAGAGGTGTGATGTGTAGGTGTTGGATTTGAGTCAATAAAAATAACTACTCTTCTCATGTTAGTCATATTTATTTCAATGAATTTTAGATTATATTTCAAAAAGGGAAGAAGAAGAAACTAAATACGGGTATGGTTGAAAAACTTATTTGGTTGTGCATGTATTTGAATCAAATGATTGTGAAGAACTCTTATTTAGCTTGGGAGGATGACTTGAAATTAAGATAACATGAAAAAGATTTATTTGTTAGATAGATAGTTGAGTGGATTGCCTAGTGATAACTAGATCCTAGAAGCAAGAGCTTCCTTGGGGGTTGTCAATCCACATGTTTTAAATACTTAAGTTTATAAAATAGAATAGAAAGTACTTGCATCAATAATCAAAGAGTACTAAAATTAAACACAAGAGATGCTTTCTAAAGAAATAGATTTCTAAAGAAATAGACTAAAAATAACTAATGAAGTAATAAGAAAACTAATACTAGTGCTAGGTGGTTTAGGTTTGCTTTAAAAAATTAGATAGGGGTCTGTGAATAGGTAGGGACATAGAAAATTAGATTTGGTTGGAGGTAGGTAGGTGGAAATGGCTTGCTCTAATTTTCTACCATAGTGACCATCGATGGTTGAGGTGATCATCAATGGTTAAGGTGATCATCAGTGGTTGGGCTAATCATTAGTAGTTGGACAGACCATTGGTGGTTACTACGTGTACGTCTAGTTTTGTAAATGGTCAGATTGATGGGATCATAAAGTAGGATTTTGAGAGATGGGTTGGTGTTGGGATGAGTGTAAAAGGAAAATAAAATAATTTGATACTAGAAAATGAAATACTTATCTTATAAGAGGTTGATTAGGTAGGTGATTAAGGTGGTTGACTCATTGGTGGAGTTTGACATGATTCTAATAGAGTAATGGTACTTGACACTTTAGTAGAGTGGTAGTGGCAAGTTGGATCTCTGATGTGATCACTGGATTGTTGATGATGATTGACCTAAAAAATAAAGGAATTCTAGATGCACAAGCTCTTGATAACAATTGTATATGATCTTCACCTCCCTATTCCTCTCTTCTTATAGCCAAGGAAGGAGAGGTACAACAATGAAAATTGATCTTCCTATTTTTAAATTGCTCATATAATGGTTCACATGTGGATTTAGACAAGCTATTTTTAGAAAATCAAGGTGGATGGTTTGCATGTTTCTATTTAAAGATGTGCACCCTGACTATCGATGGTTAAGGTGACTATCGGTGGTCATCTTGACTGTCAATGGTCGAAGGTGAAGGGTCAAAGTGGGTAAAGAGATAGGTTAAGTGAGTTGGTCAAACTAACCATGGTTAGGAGTCAAGGGGTAAAATTGGTCCCAAGGGGGTCCTAAGGTAGTCTAGGGGTGCTTTGACACTTGAAATTATGGTGTACATATTTCCAGTGTTTACATTTTGCCCCTTTTTGTTATGTAGCTTTGAGGCAACAAGCTACATGATCTATTATTTTTGAAAATAATGGAGTTTTATTCTTATTAAATAAACATGTATAAGTAGGATAAATTAGTAAATAATATTCCAAATTAAATTTACTAATTTGTGAAATTAAATTACAATTATACCTTTTCTAAAAATAGTAGTGAGAGAGAAAATTAAACTTATCTTATTCTAGACTATTTCGACTAAGATAGGGTCTAAAAATTTGTGTGCAAGACTGAGACACTATCATAAATAGGATCCTAGAATTCTCTTTTTGATTAGACAAGAGTGCAAAAATTGGACACTTTGGGCTCTAGTGTTGTAGTCCTTCTCCAACATTATTATATTAAGGATTTAAGCTTTTTAGGTTTTGTTTATCTACTCGATGCAAGTATGTGTACCAATTTTTAGGTCCTTGATATCAACAAAGATCCTTGTAGATATAATTCTTCATGTACTTGTATCTTCTATGTAATTGAAATAAACTTTGGCAAATGAGGAAAAGGGGTTAGTGTGTGTAAGATACACTGGACTTGCTTCACACCTCATGTGTGGGCACATTGCCTACATACCAATACTTTGAAGACGGATCAAGCCATATGTAGTTCTTCCTTTAAGAGTGATTTGTACAATAGTGAATGAAATGCAAGAAATTTTAAAACTACGTATGCTTGAGATGACTAGGGGCTAGTGTAAGGACTTGAATTGGCTTGAAAGTGTATAGGCTAGCTGTATGCAAAGAATAAGGAAGATTACTTGAGTGGTCTTGCTTGCTTGAATGATATTTTCCAACCCTTTATATATGATATTTGAATGGGATTATATATGAATCTATTGGTCATGGGTTAGAAGAAATTGGACCAGGCTAATACAATAAAGAGGAGGAATCAGGGAAAAATCATAATCTAAGCTTGAATTGTGATTAGATGAGTACTAAAAAGGGGACACCCTAGGGTCCAATGCTATAGTCCAAATTTAATGCTATTTTCTTGAGAAGATGAGACCTAAGAATATGGATTAGTCATGAAGAGAGGGTCTTGGCTTAGCTGGGGTCAAGTCTAAAAGGCCATAGATGACTAGGAATCAGTGAAAGTAAGCCTAAGAGGGTCATGAGAGCAAGCAAGAGGGACCTAAGGATTGGGTGTCTTTAGCCATGCTCAAGTTACCAATTTTTGCATTTTATATGAATACATTCTCCCCCCACTTTATTATAGTGATGCAACAAAGTGAAATACTAGGATAAATTAAAATAGAAAGCATACTTGAACTTACCTATAAAGGTGAAGCCCATAAAGCTTGTGATGTTGAGTAATGCTAGATAAGACATAGACAACACATTGTGTAAGTGTGAATCTATGAAATTAAAATAAAGAGTAGATTAGTTCTTATTTTATGTAATATAAAAGAAGAAATTACAAACCTGGGTAAGAGAGAGGAATAGAAAGGAATGTATATACCTCACCAGGTACGTAAACCAATACAAAAACTAGTTATGATACTGAGTAAGGTTGAGTAATGCTAGATGTGCTAAATGATGTTATACCAAAAGTTATATCACAAATGGAGCTAAGTGCTAAATTCCCCCAAAAGTGGCTCAAGAATGTAAAGGCTAGCCCTTTGGCTCCATTTTCACCCATTAAATGAAGATAAATGATCTTGCATGTGATAATCAGTGTTTGGATTGTGTGTCCAATCCCTTTGAATAGGTGGTTCAAGAATACAATGATTAGCCCTTTGGATTTATCATTGCCCACTAAGTGAAGATAGATGATCATGCATGTGCTAATTGGTGTTTGGACTATGTGTTCAAGCCCTCTAAATAGGTGGCTCAAGAATACAAAGGCTAGCCCTTTGGTTCCATCGTTGCCCACTAAGTGAAGCTATAAATTGATACTAGTATGAAGAAGTATATCATATGAGATGGCTCTTAAAGCTCATAAATGTTTTGAAAATATGAAAATATGGCATGGATATCCAAACATGTGATAGAAACTATGCCAATGTTGTCCAACTCAAACAAAAGAGAGATTAGGCTTGTATGAAATCCACTCCAAAATTGAAAATTTAGCTTATGTGAAAGCCACTCGAGAACTCAAGTACTCAAAAATGTGGAGGTTAGGCTTGTATGAAAGCCACTCTAAAATGATGCCAACCACCTATAGATGGAATAAGGCATTCAACTATTGATAATGCTTGGGTAATGCTAAAAACTAAAAGAAAAGAAGCAAAAGTGCTATGCAATCTACCCCCAATCACTACTATCTAAAACATGGATTTTGAACTAGAAGCTATACTAACTGCCATATCTAAAACTATAAGTGAGAACCAATCATGCCATGCATGATGTCCCCTTTATCTAGATTCTTTGAGAAAACTATACTGAAAACTACTAATCTAAACTGGTTTGATTGTGCAAAACTATAGATTAACTTACCTTTTTGCCTATTTCTAGAAAACCTACTTTTTCTATTATTTGGATAGGAGCACCAAAAATGGACACCATGGTGTCTAGTGTTATATTCTAACCTTGGTTCTGTTGTCCTAGGATAAAATTGATCATAGTTCTAGAATCTTGAATATCTACTTGGTCTATTTTGAGGGGTTTAATGACTGGTTATTATTTTGAAACTAGATTTTTTAACTGATTAGGAGTTCTAATATCTATAACAAAACCCCTATTTATTGCCTCCTCTTCTGAGGGTAGGAATAGGTACCCTACAATTAATTCCCTCAAAATAAGAATCCCTACAAGTGTGTTAAGATAGAAATAAACATGATGTTAAAATGATAATCAACAAGATATCTCAAGATATAACATGGTTTGATTTGAGAGATTATTAGATCAACAGGGGTATGCCTAGATAAATGTAATAATGTAATAACATGTGTAATGTACTAAACTAAAATTGAAAGTGTTAATTGTTAGTTTATTAGTTGTTAGTTGGAGGGATGGAGTATGACGTCCATCATGTGTAATGAAATTACTTCAAGAATTAAGTATAATAGCAAAATTATATCCAAATATGACTAAAATATATCCAAATATATGATAATAGATAAGCCACTTCAAGGGGGTAAACTCCACAAGATTCAATAAGAGAAAAATTCACAATATGATGATAAATAATTACCCACTACCTCCTATATATAGTCTATCTAGGCCATGGTTACTCCATAGGCTAACCTACTAATCAAAAGAAAGCATATATAAATGTAATATAACATCAAAGAGGGATAAGTAAGCCACAATTCAGCTAATACTATCCTCATACATGTGATAGGTTAGGGGCGTAGCATACCCTTACCCTTCAAACCAACATTGTCCTCAATCTTGAACAACTCTGGATGTTGTTGTAGAAAATCTTCACCTTCCCAAGTTGCATCTTCACTGCTCTAGTTTTTCCACTTGATCAAATATTCCCTAATCTCTCTGGTTCTCAATCTCTTAGTACGTGTTTGGAGGATCTTCTCTAGTTCCAAAATGACTCATCCTTCTTCATCTAGTTCTGGGAGCTCTATCTGGGTGAAAAATTTCTGTCTAATGACCTTCTTCAAATAGGAAACATGAAATACTGGGTGTATGTGAGATGAATGAGGTAACTCGAGCTTGTAAGACACACTTCCAATTTTTTGTAGAACTTGATAAGGGCCATAATCCTTAGGAGCAAGTTTGTTGTCCTTTTTCTATTGCTTTAAGGACATCTACTTGTAAGGATGCAAACGAACAAATACTTAGTCACCCACCTCAAAATTTCACTCACTATGGTGTTGATCTGCTTGTTGCTTCATCTTATTTTGTGCCAAGGCCAAATTCTCTCTCAAACTAGCCAAAACCTCTTGTTGATGTTGAATGTGCTCTTCCACATCTCAAACCTTGGTGTGCACCTTTAATGAAGAAGTGATGGAAGGTGGATGGTAACCATATAGTGCTAGAAATGGAGACATTTTAGAAGAGGTATGGAAAGATGTGTTATACCACCATTCTACAAGTGGTAGCCATTTAACCCAATGTTCTTGTTTATCTGACACAAAACAATAGAGATACCCCTCTAAACATTTATTAACCACTTCAGTTTGTCCATCAGATTAGGGGTGGTAAGATGAGCTATGAGCTAGCTGAGTACCCAAACAAGAAAATAGTTTAGTCCAAAAAACTAGTGAAAATAGGATCATGATCACTTATAATTATTTTTGGGGTTCCATGTAATTTGAGAACTACTTCCATAAAAATAGTAGCTACTGTACTTGCTAAAAATGGGTGTGAGAGAGCACAAAAATGGGCATATTTTGTAAGCCTATCCATAATGATCAAAATAACATTCTTACCTTCAAAACAAGGCAACCCAGTGATGAAAGCCATGGAAACCTCCTCCACCTTTGACTAGGAATTGCTAACAGTTGTAACAGACCTGGGTTCTTAACTGTTTCACCTTCATTCTATTGGCATATCAAGCATTCTTCCACAAAATTTTGTACATCTCCCTTGAGTCCTTCCCAAAATAATTCTTTCTTAATTCTATGATAAGTTTTCAAGAACCCTGAGTGTCCCCCAATTGGAGATGCATGCAACTCTGCAAGAATATTATGCTTAAGCTCTGAATTTTTGCACAAGTATAACCTACCCTTATACCATAAGACATTACCTTTCCATTCAAAATTTTCAAAGGATAAATTACCTTGCTAGAGATTCTAAATCAAAACCTGTGTATCCTTGTCTTGCTCCCATTCTAACCTAGCTTCATCCACCCAATCTGCTTGCAACATGGACATTGCATAAAGTAATGCTTCTGTGGATGCATCCCGTCTAGATAGTGCATCTGCTACTACATTATCTTTACCCTTGATTTCAAAATCATAACCCAACATTTTGGTTACGCATTTGTTTTGTTCCTCAGATGATAATCTTTGCTCCAAAAAGTATTTGAGGCTATCATGATCCGTTTTCACCTTAAAGTGTCTACCCATCAGATAAGGCTTCCATTGTTTAACCGCATGAAGAATAGCCATCATTTCTTTCTCATATATAGGTTTTTTTAGATTATTACCTTTGAATTGATGAATTTTAAATGCAATGGGTCATCCTTCCTACATTAATACTACCCTTAATCCAGACCCAGAAGCATCACATTCAATAGTGAATGTCTGTGAGAAGTCTAGAGTAGCCAAAACTGGAGTGGTGCACATATTCACTTTTAGTTTCTCAAATGCTTTGGTGGCATCATCATTCCAATGGAAATCATCCTTCTTTAGCAATGTAGTGAGTGGAGATGCTATGCTGCCATAACCTTTCACAAATATTCTATAGTAACCTATTAGTCCAAGGAACCCTCAAAGGTTTTTAAGAGTTTTTGGCATGGGCCATTCCATTATCACTTTGATCTTTTGGGGATCAACTTTGACACCTTCATGGGAAACAATGTGACTGAGGTACTCTACCTCCTATACTCCAAAAGCACATTTAGATGGCTTCGCATAAAGTTGGTGCTTTTCCAAAACTATCAACACCTGTTTCACATGTGCTTCCCATGTCTGACTATAAATCAATATGTCATCAAAGAAAACTAGCACAAACTTCCTTAAAAAAGGCCTAAAAATAGTGTTCATCAAGCTCTGAAAAGTAGATGGTGCATTTGTAAGACCAAAGGGCATTAACAAAAACTCATAATGGCCCTCATGTGTTCTAAAAGCATTTTTATGAACATCTTCATCCTTGATTTTAATTTGATGGTACCTCGAGCGAAGATCCAATTTTGTGAATTAATTAGCACCATGCAACTCATCAAGTAAATCATCAATTAATGTAATAGGAAACTTATCTTTGATGGTGTACTTGTTGAGTTCCTTATAATCTAGGCACATCCTCCATGTGTCATCCTTCTTCTGCACCATGACCACTGGTGATGAATATGTACTTTGGCTATGCTTGATGATCCTTGCCTCCAGCATCTCATGGACCATCTTTTCAATTTCACTCTTTTGTGCATATGGATATCTATATGGTCTGATATTTGGTGGTTGGCTACTTGGAATTAGTTGAATGTCATGATCATGTTCTCTTTTTGGTGGTAGTCCTTTTGGTATGGCCCCAAAAATAGATGAGTGGTCGTCAAGAATTATCTGTAGATCAGGATGTGTAGATACCTATGTGGGTTGAACTTCTATGGAGCATAATCATGAAATAATTCCCTCTACCCCCTTTTTTATCATCTTGGTCATCTGATGTGAACTAATCAATTATGGAGATTTTGCAAGTAATCCACGTAGTTCAATTTTCTTACCTTCAGAATGAAAGTGCATGAATAGTTCTTGGAAGTTCATCTCAATGGTACCTAAGGTTGTGAGCCATTGGACTCCCAAAATAATGTCTATGTTACCCATGGGAATAACAAACATAGGAGAGTCAAGATTGTACCCAGCCATAGTAAGCTTAATACTATGGAATTTGCCTAAACAATTAATTGTGCCACCATCTGCAATCATGACCTAAAATTCTGGTGTTGGGTAGATGAAATAGTTCAATCGAGTGGCCAACTTATGGTTTATAAATTTATGTGTGTTCCCTGAATCAATCAATATTGTCACCTTCTATTTCTTGAGGAAACCCACCACCTTAAGAGTTTGTGGAGTGCTAATACCTGCAAGTGCATGATAAGAGATTATAGGTTGGGAATCTTCAGGTATCTCCTCTATATCTTCCTCATCATCATTAGAGGCATCATCTACTTATTCATCTTCATTTGGTCCCTCAATCTAGAATAACTTCTTCTCAGCACATTTATGTCCTTTACTCCACTTGCTGTCACAAACGAAACATAATCCTTTTGCATGCTTCTCTTCAATTTGTTGAGGGGTCAATCTAGTAGGTAGAGGAAATATTGGTGATGTTATGCTATGATCTTTGAAGTGAGTGAATGGCTACTTCTTATTGGCTATGAATTTTTCCTCAGTGTTACGTGCCATGATAATAGAATTAGAAATCTTAAGTGGATTAAACATGCATACCTCATGTTGAATGTGGTCCTTGAGTCCACCCAAAAATAGGTCATTCAAGTTTGCTGCAGAAATTGTCCCCACACATAAGGATAGGTTCTAAAAATGATGAATATAATCCTTGACGGAGCTAGTTTGTCACAATTTTGCTAGTTGGCTGAAGTAATTCTCTATCACACTATTGCCATAGTGTAATTGTAGCTCCTTTGTAAAAACTGACCAGGTGACATTGAGAGTCATCTTTTTCTTTTGAGCACACAACCATCGATACCAAATGAATTGATCAAGTTCAAGATACAAGGATGCCATGGTAACCTTCTATCCAAAATTATCCATTTGGTTGATCCAATTGAGTGGATCTTTTCCATCAAATTTGTGCATATCCACCTTTGGTAATAGGTTCCTCTGTGGCCATGGAGTTAGATTTGAAGTAGACTGGTTAGGAGAACCACCCTGGTGGGTTTGTGCAAAAATGTTGGCTTGATTATTTGACTGATTAGTGTTCAAATCTGTCATGATATCTCCCAAACTATCTTGTATGGACTTCATATTAGATTGTATGTCTTGCACCTCACTCTGAATGCCTTGCACACTATAGTCAAGATGGCTCACTTTGTGATCTATGTTAGAAAACCTTGGTATAAGGGGTCTAGTACATCCCCCTTCTAACTCCATCTCTTATTTTTTAGGAGTTTTACCTAGAGTTTTGGCACCCTTTCCTCAGCCTCGAGTTTGTGGACCTGCCATAAAAGGGTTTTACAATGTCGACCCTTATTGGCACTTTTGACCCAACTTTGACCAAGCAATTTTGGAATTATGTCAGACTCAAATAAAAATATACAAAGAACATACCATAGCCAAATTTTTATAATCTTTCCAAAAATGTAAATAACTCAAAAAAATTCTTTGAATTGTGCACTATAGAGCAATTTTATGAAAAACCATAAAATAGCGATAACTTTTGTAAAATAGATCCAAATGATCTGAAATTTTAATGGAAGATTAATTTGATTATTTCTAACCTCCAATTAAAATTTTGCATATAAATTCACAATTTTTTTATATATCACAAAATTTAAAAATTTAGTGTTTTGCCCACAAGATTGTCCAAATCGCAGCTCTGATACCACTTGTAATGAAATTACTTCAAGAATTAAGTATAATAGCAGAATTATATCCAAATATATGATAATATATAAGCCACTTTGAGGGGTAAATCTCCAAAAGCTTTAATAAGAGCAAAATTCACAATATGATGATAAATAATTACCCACTACCTCCTATATGTAGTCTATCTAGGCCATGGTTACTCCATAGGCTGACCTAATAATCAAAATAAAGCATAGATAAATGTAATATAACATCAAAGAGGGATAAATAAGCCACAAGTCAGCTAATACTATCCTCATACATGTGATAGGTTAAGGGCGTAGCATCATGGCATCTAAGAAATTAGGAAAAAATGAATGATATGGATCATGGCATTATAATAATCGAGAATCAATTGAGTAATAGGCACACAAAGAAAGAAATAAGAAATATGCAAGGGTGGCCAAGGGGCCATGTAAATAAGGGACATGGGCACATGTCACTAAAACTAGAAAGCAAGCATACAAGGCATGTTCAAATGCCACATATACATACAATTGAAGCAAACAAGTTGGCATGAAAGCCATAATCACATAAAAGAGTATAGGCAAGGGACATTGACAAATTTCCAAAGCCACACACATGAATAGAAGCAAAGGACATTGGAAAATGTCTTAAGGCACACATAAGACATAAATATGAACTAAGAATACAATACAACAAGCTATGCCAAACAAGAAGAGAAAGCGTGTAAAGACTAGAAATAAAAAATCATATCTAACTTAATCAAAATAAGAGGGAAAATATACAAGACATGTTTAGTGCAAGACTAGGTATATGCTAAGAAATACATAAGTACTAGATACTAGTGAAATGTTGATATAATAATTTATGTAATCTAAAGAGTAATGCACATCAACATGATAATGTAGAGTGTGTGATGTAGGAATGACATAACCTAGATGGTGTAGTCATGTAGTAGATGTCCCCAATGGGTATGTATATTTATGTGTGTCTCGAATGTAAAAGTAGGATGTCCCCTCAATGGGTAGAGTGAAGCAATCAAGTAGCTAGATGCCACTGTACACACCCAAAGAAGATCAAATGAAGAATGGTAATATAGATAATTGACATACAATAGCATGAAACAACAAATGTAAGTCATAGGATGATATTAGAAATGTAAAACATGGATGATGCATACAATCAAAATGTTTTTGGTGTTTTGATATTTTTCAATGTTTTTGGATTTTGAAATGTTATATTATTTTTATATTTTTGGAATATTTGAACTATGTAAAATCAAGCATAAGAGATTATGTACAAGCAAATCTAGAAAGAGATGATACTAACTGATGAGTCTCATGTGAGACTTCTTATCATGGTGTCCTGTATCAAAGAGTGGAATTGTGCATGATCATGAAGCATGATGGAAATAATGGGGTTGTGGCTATAAAATTTGTATATGCTATAAATGTTCTAAAATATCTAAAGTATAAATTGATTTTGGGGTCCCTCTATAACTCTAAAAATTGGATGAAACTATAGGGCTCTTAGGGATCCATTTGAAAGTATGAGAAGATCTTTGAACATGTGCTCTATGTGTAGATACATGAGATCTCAATAAAACTACTCTAGATGTGAATACTATAGATGGAAGCTATCTAGAATCCTATAGCTATGAAGGTGTATGAACCCTATGTATTGGTAATGTATGCCTCAACTGTGTCTAAATATGAAGTGGAATAGGAACTAAAACTAGAAGAGAAGATAAAACTTGTGGTAAAATGAAAACTAGTGGTGAAAATGAAACTAGTGACTGTAAACTGGTAAATAGATTTGAAGTGGTGAGTGGTAACTCATATAGAACTCTACTAACATTAAAAACCTAATTAGTGTGAATGAATTTCATGCATTTGTGAACTATAGAAGGTTTTTCTCTAAGTTTTTGAATCCATGGTCAACCAAGTAACATATCAAAAACTCTTGTGCTAGGAACTATAGCGAGTGGTGTGCCCACATGTGTAGGACCAACCTATAGTGGAAGTACTATCTCACCCAATGAAATCTATATATGCTCATTGAAACCATTAATAACTGTGTCTATTATAGTGATATCCTAATTTAAATAACCTAAATGTTATAGTAGTGTTAAGTTGCACATGTTAAGACTAGAACCATTGTCCATAAGCACACTAAAAATAGGTTGATTAAAAATGTGAGCTTTGATAAAGAGTTCATGATAATCTAAATCATCCTTGATGATCTCTTGCTTTAAGAAGGAGATAGAAGGTCTAGCTAGAACTCTAGAATTGTATACACTGATGATGTTGCTCAAAGGATGTAACTTAAAAGAAGGTGCCCTATATGTATCTGATGGTGGATGTGCATGATGAACCCCTGATGTGTCCCTTATATCCTATTTTGAATGTTATGGAAATGGATTTGAGAATATTTTCAATGCTTTATCCTGTATCTACTTTACTAGTGGATTCTCAATTGAATTTCCAAGATCAATAGAATTTAAATCTATTAGGTCATGTATCTTGTGCTTTAAACTAATGCATCTATTTGTCATATGGCCTAGTGCCCTGTGGTAGTCGCAAAATGCCTGCTAATCGTATCCCTTTGGAAGAGGCTTTGTTGGATCAACTTCTTGAATAAGATAGAGAGATATGATATTACAATCCAAAAGCTACTATAAAACCCTAGCTAGAGGAACTAAAAGATGTGAAAAAGTATGCTAAGGGGGTGTTGACCTTAGATAGGAATTTGTTGTTACTCTTATTATTTGTGTTTGATGTATTAGTGTATTTTAGTTTGTTCATTGAAATTAGTTTGACTTATCTTTCCTTTAATGTGTGACATAATTTAGTGAAAGAAGAGAATATTTTGAACATGATTGATTCATGAAGTGCTAATTGAAGACTTTGTTTGAAAATATCCTATAACTCTTGATCTTCCATGGGGCTAGTCATCTTAGCCAAGATGGTTTTATAATGAAGAACATAATCTATGAGATGCTCATTTGGTCATTATTTATATTGAGCAATTTGAGCATATAAAACCTTATCACCAATGTTGATTCTAAAGTGTGTATGAACATGTTAGCTAAAGGATTGAATGCATTGATTGATTGATTCGGTAGACTATAAAACCATTGTAAAGCATAATATTTTAGACTCTATGGAAATATCTTGGTAAGTATCTAGTAATTTGGGACATAATCCAACAATATTACATGAAAATCTTTAAAATATATCTATAGATCACCCTTGCTAGCATATAGAGTAAGCTTAAGTTGAACAAAACCTTGTGGCAAGGGTGTAGAGGCAATGCAACATGCCAATGGTGTATACAGGAAAGCAAAAGAATCCAAAGCCAGTGTAGGTCTAGTGGGACCTTGCTCAAGGTGTAGCACCTTGGATTGAAGAGATCTTATCTCTTACATAAGGGTTGCCATATCAAGAGATATGGATGTACTAGCTATAACTAGTGGGATAGAGGTAGTTTGGGATGCTATAGGGGGTTGTTGAGACATAGTTTCCCCCGTAGTGTCATTTATAACTGGTGGCTTTGAAGGAATGGAAGATTCAACTTGCGTAGCCTTTTCAATTTCCATGATATATTACAAGATAAGAGTATGATCTCGAGGATGTTCCCTAAGTCTTTTTATAAAACTTTGTAAAATCAAATATTTATTGAGGAAAATTTTATTATCAACAATAGGTGAAAGTGGATCAGTAGTCCAATGTAGTGGATCATGAGCATCGATGTGTACATCATCATTATTATTTTCATACTACTCATTATCATAGTTATTCTCATGAAAATTTGTATAATTTAGATGTGTAGGATTTATAATAGGAGCCTAAGCTGGTTGTTTATCCATGGTATATGGTTGAATTGAAGGAATCTGGGTGAATTTGGGAGGATTGCCACTAAGTCTTGCACTTCATCTTGAAGGAAGAGATGCAAGGAACTTAGGTGGCATAAGGGAAACAAATTGGATAACAATAGAAAATATTAAAATGATATAATCTAAACAAGGAATTAGAATATGCATAAAAAGGATACAAAGCTCCCAAATATGTAAGGTGATACCTCAAGAAGCAAAATAGGAGTTATTACATGCAACTAAGGATTTTTCAAAAATATTTTTGCAAAATAATATGAATTTTTGAAATTGAAATTGAATTTATGAGTTAAGTATTTAAGAAAAAATTCAAAAATTTATGGAAAAGTGTTTGATTTAATCAGACCTAGTAGATGCAACTAGGGTTTTAAGGATTTTTTTTTAAAATTACTCTAAATTTTTGAAATTTGAAGTGGTTTTTTAAATTTTAATATGCAACTAAAAATTCAAAAAATGATTAGAAAATTACTGGGAGCTAGCCAATGTAACTAGGGTTTGAAATAAATTTATTTTACAATTTACTACAAAATTTTAAAATTTGAGATAATTTTTTTATGTATATGTGCAAGCAAAAAACCAAAAAAATATTGGGAAAATACTGGGACCTAGTGTATGCAACTAGGGTTTGAAATCAATTTGTTTTAAAATTTACTACAAAATTTTGAAATTTGAGACAAATTTCTAATTTATATGTACAAGTAATACTACGAAGAAATGATATCTTATTTTTGAGAATAATGGAGTTTTATTCCTATTAAATAAATGGTATGAGTAGGAGAAATCAGTAAATAATATTCCTAATTAAAACTATTGATTTGTGAAATTAAATCCCTATTAGACCTTTTATAAAAATAGTAGTGAGAGAGAGAAAATTAAACTTAGCTTATTCTAGACTATTCTGATTGAGACGGGGTCTAGAAATTTGTGTGCAAGACTAGGACATTATCATAAATAGGATGTTGGACTTTGTTTTCTAATTAGATAGGAGCACAAAAACTAGATACCCTAGGCTCTGACACTATATTCCTTCTCTGGTGTTATTGTCTCAAGGATTTAAGCTTTCTAGGTTTTGTTCACTTGCTCAGTGTGAGCCTATGTACCAATTTTCAAGTCCTCTATGTCAATAAAGCTCCTTATAGAGTTGATTATTTATGTACTTATATCTTATATACAATTGAAATAAACTTTGGCAAATGGGAAAAAGGGGTTAGTGTTTGTAAGATGCATTGGACGTGCTTCACACCCCATGTGTGGGCATGATACCTACATACTAATACTTTGAAGAGGGATCAAGCCATATGTAGTTCTCCCTTTAAGAGTGCTTAGTGCAATAGTGAATGAAACAAAAAAAATGCTAAAATTGGGTATACTTGAGATGACTAGGGGCTGGTGTAAGGACTTGGATTAGCTTGAAACTATATAGGCTGGATGTATATAGAGAATAGGGAAGATTGCTTGAGTGGTCTTACTTGTATTCTTGCTTGCTTGAATGATATTTACCAACCCTTTATAAATGATCTTTAAATGGGCTTATATATGGATCTATTGGTCATGGGTTAGATAAAACCAAACTAGGCTGACACAATGAACAAGAGGAATCAAGAAAAAATGGTAATCTAGGCTTGAATTGTGATTGGATAAGAGCATTTAAAAGGGAACACCCTAGGGTCTAGTGCTATAGTCCATCTTTGGTGCTATTGTCCTAAGTAGATGAGAGCTAGGGGGATGGATTAGTCATGAAGAAAGGGTCATATCTCATCTGGGGTCAAGTCTAGAAGGCCATAGATGATTGGGAATTAGTGAAAATAATACTAAGAGGGTCATGGGAGTAAACAAGAGGGACCTAAGGATTGGGTGTCTTTATCCATGCTCAAGTTACCAATTTTTGCATTTTATATGACTACACTACAAAATAAAAATGAACTACTAATCGAAGCTCTAGTTGCCCCAAGCATGGGAGGAGGTGTTCCCCCTCAAACTGAGAATTGATGAGGTAAAACATAATTAGGTACAGGTTTGATAAAGAGGATGAAAGTGATGATGAAGATTGATGCCATGAAGGTGAGTGATAGGTTGGGTATTGAAGTGAAAATAAGCATGTAAAGTGTGATAAAAGTTATGATAGCCAAGATCATGCATAGAATAGGTTACCATAGTTGGTAAAAATAAAGGTCAGTTCTAAATGGATAAGTGACAAGTGGACCACATGACCACATTTGGGCATGGTGGCTGGGTACACTCGTAAGTCTCCTAAGTGATATCTATGATTTGGTGGGTATCCAAGGCAGGAAGTACTCTTGGTGAAAACATAAACTAGTCAAGTGTCCTGGATATTTGAGATAGGAAGTGCTCCCAAAAAGACATAAGTAGGTTTGGTAAGTGTAATGTAGTGCATGTGCAAAAAGGTATTCAACATGGAAATGTTGTCACTGTGGTCAAAGGACTGGGAAAAAGTTATCACAAAATGCATGCTAATTAAGCTGAAATGGACCAACAATGAGGGAATGAGGTGGTCATGTTGGTTGGAGAAGGTAGTCTCTATGGATGGGTAAATGATTTGGTTTAGTTGAGAAGAAAAAAAGGGTTTACTGATAGGTGAGAGTAAAAACATGAGCCTCTTGACTATTGATGGTCAGGGTGCTTAAGGGAAATCATTGAATGCCACCTTAACTATCAATAGTCAGGAGGAAAACCCTAAAAGTTTGGTAGTTAAAAGTGAAAAGTGAATGTTATTTCACTCACCTTCACTTTTGACCATGGAGCTCTAGCATTTGGTGATTTAGGTGAAAGGAGTGCTAATGATGACTGCTTAGGTAGACCTACTAAGTAGGCATGAGCGAGAGGACCTAGGGGACCAATGAGGATGTAGGGAGCACATGAATGTAGATGAGGACATGCAGGTCTATGTTTTACTCCTTGATGGTAGTCATAAAATGAGGTAGGGGTACTTTCAAATTGGTAACTTAGCTTGAGTTTTTATAATTTCATTAGGGTTTGAGGGTAGTGGATTAAATGTTTGAAAAGTTATGCCTTAATTAGGGTTTTTATAAATTTAGGTAAATTTATGAGTGAATGGGAAAATTTAACGAGTGGGTAGGTGAATTAGGGTGGGGTAGGTACATTAGGGTGGCAAAGTAGGAGGTTTTGGCTGTGTTTTGGTTAGTTTTAGGGTAGGGTAGGTTTTGGGTGTTCCACTAGTGAAACACCCATAATGATCATTGATGGTCAATCTTGATCATTGATGGTTGACATCCATAGAAAGATAGATGTCTAACCATCGATGGTCACTATGATCATTGAGATTCACCTAGTGAAAAAGATAGGTTTTGGAAAGTGTTTAAAAGGCTAAGGTAAACTAGATGTTAGTTGTTAGGTATAGGCTAATTTTATAGGTTAGAGGGTAAATGTGGTAGGTATTGAGGAGATGGTTAGGATGGGTATAAAAATAGGTCACTGTGTAAAGTTGAAGGGTAAGGTAGGTTAGGTGTAAGAAAAGGTTTAGTTGGTAGGTAATGATGGTGTAGGTTACTAAACTATATTTCTAAATGAAATATGTAGGCCAGGGAGTAGATACAAATGCATAATCTAATATCACTCATCTTCATAGAGATCCACCATGGGATGACCCTAAATGATTGGGACCATATGGAGAAGGTTGGGTTGGGAGCGATGAGTATTATCAACATGTGCCTTGGGATGCATCCATGATCATAGCACTCATCAAGAGATGGGATCTAGCTATGAACACCTTATTACTACAGACCAGTGTGATGATGATCTTACTAGAGAGATGAGTGGAAGGATCACATTGATCTATTGTATGCATATGATAGTGATTAGGTTAGATGGAATGTTGGGGGATTTAGTTACAACATGCTATATCAGAGGGCACTAGGTGAGATGAGACTCATGATTATTGTCTCATGCTTTTCTCTTCCTGACTTGAATAATGAGAGGTTCCCATACTTGCTACTAGGGGTGCTGGTTGAGTTGTTACTAGGGTAGACTATATTTATCTAGGTAATTATCTTCTTAGGATAGATATATAGGGAGATGTGGAGGTTCAGGGCCCATAAGAGGTATGGTATTAATATCAGTCTAGTTCTACATTACTGGGCCTATGAGCACATCTGGGTGTTGAGGCTAGTGGGTCTACCATGAATGGGATATATTTAGATAGATTTCCCATTTGGATTCATATGGTGGAGAGGTGACTTAATTACTATAGGTGTAGGGGGAAGTGCACATGATGTGGATTGGTTTAGGGGTACACTAGGTTCACTAGTGATTGATGACATTATATAGAGTCCCTATGTCCAATTTCTAGTATGGCCTAACTATAGGAGGCAGACCTTGTCCTTATAGAGTTACAAGTGGATTCTTGACTAGAGGGATAGAGAGGTAAAGCTCATCCCATTTGATAGGGTGCAGAGGTAGTTTAACCTTGTACAGGGTATTCCAAGTATATTTCCTAGGTATAGGTGTGAGGACTCAAAGATTTTATTACTAGAGCCACATCCAATCCTAATTTCACTAGATCATGAGGAGCTATCATCTAGGCCATAGATATATGATGTAGGATTTGTAGATGGCTACATGGTATAGTACTAGGTGATAGATACAATAATAAATTTTGGTGATGGTGACCATGGTAAGAGGCCTATGGATGTGGACCTAGTTGGGAGAGGGGACGAAAGGGCATAAGTATAGGTGTTGGCCTAGATGCTCAGGTAGGAGTGGTACTAGCTGCTATATAGGCACAAGTCATGACACTACAAGGTTAGGTGGCTATTTTATAGGGTTAGGTTGCTACTCTTATAGGTGATAAGGACCAAATGAGGGCTTCACTAGCCTTATTTACATAGGAGAGGGACTCCCTGAGGTAGAGAGGAGGAGGAGCAGTGACACATGACCATCAAGCACCATCTCCATGACATAATACCTGGCTATAATGGAGGAACTATGGTATTATGAGGCTATAATCTTGAGGTGGTGTCATGATGAGCCCCTATGGGGTGAGTACATAGAAATCTTGGAAGGCAGTGCTAGTGTGGTGACATGATGGTAGTGAGAAACATCTATAGGTACTATAAGTAGATATGTATTGGGGCCTAGTGGTATGCTAGGAGACAATGGTGCCCCAAGGGCATAGCTATGACATAGTTCATACATATCATATATTACTATATATCATTTTGATTCTAACCTATGAGTCGATATGGTGAGATGTATATTTTGAGAGAAAGAGACATTATGATGTTATCTAACTCATGATATGTGTGTGTGTGTGTGTGTGTATATATATATATATTTATATATATGGTCTTTGTTTATTGATCATACTCATGGTATATGATTTACATTGATGTTAATGATTATGATGTGATGTTTTTATTGCTTATGGATGATAATCACTGATGTAGACTTACCTGGCTAGGCATGAGATGAATTTGATTTATGGGTATGCTTCTTATTTGCTCATGACATGCTAAATTTTAATGAGTATGTGCTTCATTATTTAGATTTAGATATGTGATGAAATGGTTGATTATTTTATGGCTCGTGGATGTTATGATGTTATTATGCTTGTTATGGTTATGGTTATGACACATGTGCATATGCTTGTTACTTTATGTTAAGGTAAAACACATGAGGTAGTTTAATTAACAACACTAGATGGGTGAACAAAGAATATAATCAAGAGACAAATGTCATAATAAAAATACCAAATAGTCATGATAAGATAAGAAGAGGGAATGATGCTCTTCTTTGACAAGGACTAAAATAAAACTAAAGTTAGATTTAGCTTAAAGAACATAAGCCCTTTGAATGCTTCACATTAGCATCTATTAGATGTTTAAAAAGGTGTCATGCTCTTAGAATGTCAAGTGAACTCAAAATCCCTTGTTTATAGTGTATAAAAGTGAAGATGGATGAAAATGAAACCTTCATGTGAGACTAGCATGCCTCTTTTATAGGTGCTTGAAGAGCTAGTATAAGAAAGTATATGCCATACAAAGTGTAGATTGATTGATGCAAGAAGTCTACTTGCAAAAACTGATTGTGGATTTCATCTTATTATGCTATGTGAGAGTTGATTACAGATTTCAAGATTGGTTTTCTTTTGTTGTGATTTTAAAAATGGGGTTTTCACTTTATTTATGTACATGGGAAGCTGATCGATGTGGGAAGCTTCCAAGAAATTGTTGTGATTTTGATAAATGCTTTAATTAGCCATCCTTCAAGGGAGTAGTCTAAGTTTATTTGATTTTTTCAATGCTTTGTGATAGCTATCCTTCAAGGGAGAAGTCTACCTTATATTTTTGAAATTTTAGTATGCTCATGCAACTGTCCTTTGAGAGAGAAATTTGTGAATACTTTAGGAATGACCCATGATTTATATTGGTTTATATTTTTCCTTTTGCTTATTTATTTTTTTCTTGACATAGACATGCATATATAGGCTTAAAGGTTCAACTTTATAAAGGAAAAACTAAAAACACAAGAGGTTGATTAGGTGTAAAGAGGTTTAGGTGATAATGATCATGGGAATCCATCCTAATAAAGGGGTAGAAAGTACCATGAAAATCATGCCATGGGTAGATCCATGGTACCCATTATGCAAGATTAGGCTATGATTGTGATGAATAATCACATGATTTAGTTTTAATCAATTTCCCCTAAAATAGGGGTAAATGTGGTTGAAATTAAGGGATGAGTTTAAGTTAAAATAAAAGGTGAACTTGATCCTTTCTTAACAAAAGAATAGACACATATGCGAAGCATTAAGGGGCTCAGGTTTTGAGTTAATTTAAAGAAAGGACAATCAGTAAGCTCCTGATCCATATTTGTGGATTATGATATAGGGTCCAAGCTAATTGAAAGCAAACTTTCCCTACTTTCTTTGCTCCATATTGGTGACATGTTGATTTTCCTTTAGGATGAGGTCTTCGATGTTGAATTCTCACACTTTAAATTATTTTTTTTAGGCACACTTGATTCACTTTTGATAGACATGAATATGGGTAAGGGCTGCTAAATGACATTCATCAAGTAACTTAAGTTGAGCTAAATGGTGCTGATGATAATCATCTTCAAAAATGAGATCTTGAAAAGATATGTGAAGAGAGAGTATTTGGAATTTGAGAGGCAAAACTGCCTCTACTCCAAAAATAAGAAAAAAAGGGGTATTTTCTATAAGAGTTTGAATGCTAGTGTAATATGCCCATAAGGCTAATGGGATGTGCAAATGCTAATCCCGACTAGATGCATTGACTATTTTAGTTAGCATGTTATTAAGAGTTTTGTTGGAAGATTCTACCTATCCATTCACTTGAGGGTGATAGGGCAAGGAGAAACTCAAATAAATTCCAAAAGAATCACAAATACCCTAGACTTGCTTATTTTTAAAGGATTTACCATTATTAGTGATAATCTTGTGAGGAACACTGAAGTAGATAATGATGTGATAGTTAATAAAGTTGACAATCTTCTCCTCTTTGGTTGATAATAAAGGAATAACTTCCACCCATTTGGTAAAATAATCAATCAAAGTGATGATAAAATAGTGTCACTATGAATAATGGGGGTTAATTTTACTAATAAGATCTAGACCCCATTGCGAGATAGGCCAAAAATTAGTGGAAACACAAAGACTATGGCTAGGTGCGTGATGCAAATTGACATGTTCTTGACACTTAACACACTTTTTCACATAATCACAATAGTCTTGGTTAAGGTTAGGACAATAATAGCCTAGGTGAAGGATGCATTTAGCTACAATAAGGCCATTAAAGTGTCCCCCATAGATTCCATTATGCATTTCCCTGATAGCATGAGAGGCTTCATGACTGTGTAGACAATGGAAGAGGAGGCCATCAAAGCTAAATTTATAAATAATTCATCCCATAATGCTATAACATGAAGTAATTTGGATAAACGCTCTTTGAGAATTCTTGGAAAGCCCAGAAAGAATGATGGCAAGTTTGAGATAGTTGAAGGTCTACTGATACCAAAGGTTAGGTTGGGTATCTTCTACATTAAATATGGTGGGAGAATTTGATTTGACATAAGAAGGATAGGTAAGTCTATGGATGATAAAAAATAGGTTAGATTAAGAGGGTGCAGATGGGATCTATGAGATGAGGGAATCCATGGTGTCAAGAAACTTATTACTAGATCATGGGGTCGACTGGATACAATAGTATTCAAATGATGCTAAGAGTTTGTCAACTAGTTGTTTGTACTATTGCAAAACATCATTCTTACACTGGTGAGAGCCATTGATTTGATTGAACACAAGTTGGGAGTAACCAAAGATGTTGATTGTTTTAACTCTTAGGGTTAAAGCAGTCTGAAGGCCTATCACTAGGGCTTCATATTTAGCTATATTATTGATACATTCAAAATCAAGCTTGAAGGATAAAGGAAGAGGTTCACTATCAAAGGAAATAATGATGATAATAACTCCCTCACCACATTAACACTTTGATCCATCAAATAACATGGTGACTTGCTAGGTGAAGTCTATCTGAGAGAGGGTTGTCATGGACTCATCAGGGAACTTAAGAGGAGGAGGTTGTTTGTCTACTAATGGTGCTTCAACCAATTGGTTGGAAATGAATTACCCCTTAATTAACTTTTAATAAAGGAAATCAAGGTCAAACTCCACTAAAATCATGAGCCATTTGGCCATACATTGCTTTTGGTATGGCTTAGAGTGCATGTACTTGAGTGGGTTAATATTGGTTATGACAAGTTTTATGGTTAAGAAGGTAGTGGTGAAGTTTGGTGGCCATAAAGACTAAAGCTAATCAAATCTTCTTGATATGGGTATATCGAGTCTCATACTCTACAAGTGTGAAACTAATGTAGTAGATGGCTTGATCTCTATGTTATTCATCCTGATGAACAAGCATCGCCCTTAGGGAGTGATCAGTGTAGAGATATAAAGGTAGAAAGGTTGGTCATCTTTGGGAGGGGTGAGGATAGGTGGAGAAAAAAGGTAATTTATGAGTGAATCAAAGGCCTTTTGATAGTTGATATTCCACTTGAAAGATACATCCTTCTTCAAAAGGTGGTGGAAGGGTTGGCATCAGTCTAAAAGTTGGGAGATAAAGCGATGAATGGATTAGAGCTTCCCCTAAAAACTATGGAATTGATTAAGGTTGATTGGAGGAAGCATATCAAGGATGGATATGATTTTGGTATGATCAAATTTGACTCCATGAAGGGAGATAATAAAAATAATAATATTTATTGACAAGACCCCAAAAATATACTTCTTGGGGTTTAGGCAAACATGGTAATGGATAAGCCACTCAAAGATAATCTTGATAATGGCCAAATGATCCTTTTAGAGTTTGGATTTCTTGATAATATCTTCCACATAGTCCTCGACAATATTATAGATACTGAAGGGGTACATAGGTGGAACTAAATTAGGGGTAAAATGAGGCATAGTGTTAAGGTAATACTGAAGGACCACATGATTGTTATCTAAGAAGGTGGAAAAGTCTACATCTCCTTGGGGAACCTCCTGAGGGAAAGGACTTCCTAAAGGGTAAAGAGTAGTCCATGGATGAGGGGGTGGAAGAGGTTGATTGGTTTGGTGATGGGTTTTGCTCTGCTAGATTCTATCAATGCTGGTGAGTTAGAACCATCCAAGGTAAGAGGGAGAGAATGCAAAAACAATCTCACCACTCAATGAGAGAGAAGACAAGAAATGATCAAGAAAATCAATCACACTCTAAAAAATCATGTTAAGTCCTGAAGGTTATTTTAGTCTCTATTTTGACTTATGCCTTAAGCTTTCAAAAAATGTGTGATTAAAAATTGGCTTGTACAATAGGTACTAGAAAGGAAGTCTTTGGTTGGTTTCATGTTGTTTAAGTACTCAAAAGGAATATATATTGGAAATCAATATGTGGCTTGGTATTGGGGCCTACCCCCTCACTTCACACACCACAACAATTAGGGTGTTGGGTGCTTAGCCAATATATACTAATTTTTAGAGTTTATACTCAACCATAGATCTGAGTTAGTTCTCCCCTTGGTAATGACCTTCAGGAAGGATTGCTGAGAAAGGGTAAGGTGACCTCTAGGTGATGAAATATTAGTCGGGATTTATCTCAAGTTTATTCAATATTTACTTGATGAAATTGGTTTGGTTTAGTGTGTGCAATAAAAGTGACGCTACGATAGGGTTACTTTACTTTAAGTTAAACTATGTGATCTAAACTTGAAAGCAATCAATGTATGCACTTGATTTTAAACCTAAAAGAAATTTTAGTTTTGATAATGAGCATAGATAGAGAGAAGAGCATACAAATGCAAAGAAAAGAAACCCAAAGTAAAGACTCAAGTTCCCACCAAGTGTGCCAAAATATTTCAATGAATTTTAGCTTATATTTCGAAAAAGAAAGAAGAAAAAACTAAATATGGGTATGGTTGAAAAAATTATTTGGTTGTGCATGCATTTGAATTAGATGATTATGTAGTCATATAAAATGGGAAATTAGATGACTTAGACATGGATAATAGCACCCAAACTATAGGTCCTCTTTCTTTCTCACACAACCCTTCTCACTTAGTATTTCACTAATTCTTAGTCATCTGTATCTTTCCAGACTGAGCTTTTTGAGACCCAAGCATCCCTATCAAGCCCAGATCTATCCCCCTAGGTCTCATATCCTTAGGAAAATAGTGCCCAACTTGGACATGAGCATTATAACTTAGGTTGTCTTATTTTTGGTGCTTTTGTCCAAGTCCATTTTTACCTCAAACGATCAGATTTTCCTAAATTCTTATCTTTTTCCCTGTCAGCCTAATAAAATTTCATCTAACTCATGATCATTAATTACCCTATAAAAGCCCATTAAAATTAAATTTAGAATGGTTGGCACTCATTTATATAAAATAATGAAGAATACAAGCAAGTTCACTCAATAACTCTTCTTTATTCTCTACATACAACCTTTCAAGATCATTTCAAGCCTATTCAAGCACTCATACCAGCCCCTGGTCATCTAAAATACATCTAGTTTTGCATCTAGTTACATAAATCACACATTATTACACCAAACACTTCAATGGGATAACTACATTAGCTTGATCCCTCTTCAGAGTATTGGTATGTAGGTAGTGTGCCCACATATGGAGTGTGAGTTGTGTCTAGCATATCCTTTACACACAAACCCCTTTTCCCTATTTTCCCTAGTTCATTCATTTATAGAGGAAGGACAAGAACATGAATAATCATATATAAAGGGAGTTATAACAATAGTTATGACCTAAAATTTGGTACATAGGGTCATATTGAGAAAGCAAACAAAACCTAGAAAACTTTTAGTCTCAGGACAATAGTGACAGGAAGGACTATAGCACCATATAACAAGGTGCCCCACTTTTGATGCTCCTATCCAATCAAAAAACAAGTTTAGGAACCTATTGGTGATAGTGTCCCAATAATACACACAAATTTCTAGGCTATGTCTTAGCTAGAACAGTCCAAAACAAGATAAGTATAATTCTCTCTCTCATTGCTATTTTTAAAAAAGGTCAAATTGCAAACTAATTTCACAAATCAGTAGTCTAATTACTATATATTATTTACTAATTTTATCTACTTAGACCTATTTATCTAACTATGAATAAGAATCCAATATTCTAAAAAGAATAAAACATTTGGTGAACCCGACTTACGTCAAATTTTGCACAAAAACCCTAGTTTACACATACTAGGTCCTTTTTGCATACAAACACTTTAAAAAAACTAGGAAAAATATATTGCTAATTTTAGAAATATTTTCATATTTTTTCTAAAATTTTCAATCTAAATTCTACAAATTCATAGATTTTTAAAAAAATTATCATAATAATTTAAAAAAAAATCGTTTAAAACCCTTGTTACATCAAGTAATTTTCCAAGTATTTTCCAATCATTTTTTGAATTTTTACCTACATATCTAACTTAGAAATCAAATTTCAAATTCAAAAATTCATAGTATTTTGTAAAAATATTTTTGAAAAAACCCTAGTTGCATGTATTAGCTCCTATTTTTCTTCTTGAGGTATCACCTTACACTTATAATCAAATTTGCAAAAATGTTGCTCATTTATTTACAAACTTTTCATACATTTCTTGCAAATAACAAGGAAACCATAATGGGCCCCTATCATGTACATGAATGATGAAGTCTATCATATATTATTACAAAGCTTCATCCTTTGTATTTCATGATTATGTTTCATAATAAGGGATGATATTACAAAATTTATTGCTAAACTTGCACAAGATTTCAATATTTCTTTTGCATATTCTCTATCTCTCATATGGAAAATATTTCAAGCTTATCATGCTAAACACATTAAAAATTCCATAATACATGTCAAAGATATTTATGCATTTTTACACAAATCCATGTCCTCTACGCTTTGATCTCTATCTCTCATAGGAAAAAATATACAATTTTATCATGCTAAACATATTAGAAATGTCATAACACATGTCACAGTTTCTTATGCATACATGCACAAATTCATGCTTTATATCCCTTGTTTTCTATCTTTCATGTGGAATGTTCTCTATAATCATATTTATATACAATTTATAATTCCACTTACATATATTTTAGCCTATATGCATATTTTCTACCTAAATGTATATGCCTCTTTGGATACTCTTGTTTCAATGTCATATTTCATGCAGAGGAAAGAAATCCTTTTTCCTCCTCTCCCTCAAGAGGGTGATAGCTACTTTCCCTCTAACTAGGTCCATGATATCACCCCTCTAAAAGGTGAGGAAGCCTTTCTCCTAATGCATGCATTCTACCTATAACTACTTCAAACCCTATTCAACATATGTGCTTACATGTTCAATTAAAAGCAACTAAGGTTTGCACTTGTGAGACTCTAAGGAATCAAATCACCAGCATGAGCAACCTATTTTCATATTTACAAATGTAGAATCAAATATTACATGAAAATATCATAAGATTGGAAAATAAGATTACATTAAAAAATCTTCAAAGATACCCTAGTGTCAATCATGTATATGCATCTTCACCTAGTCAATTGGTTGCAAGAAATGTTACACATCAAACCAGCAAATCACAAAAAAGTAACTTTACAACTGGCGATTCAAAAAGCATTCAAAGATAAAATAAGAGTTCAAGTGAGGTACTAAGGTAAATGATTAAATCTAACTTGATCAAACTACCTCCTCTACATCTAGTGAAAAGATATAGATATTATTGTACATATCATATAATGCATGGGCATCACACAGATACATGTTTGACATTGAAAAAACATATATAGAATATAATTGCTAATAAAGACCTTATACAAGGTAAATTAGTCAAGCAATCCATAACAATATAGGAACACAGTCACAAAGGGTCAAATTCAGAAACAATACAAAAGTGGTTACGAAATCAAAGCTCAAAACAATAAAAAGATCAAAAAGCAAAATTAGGGCAACAAATAGTACCACAAACATAGTTTAAGCATGAAAAAGATGTTAATATACAATAATTTGATTATCAAGGTCAAGGTTTAGGCAAGCATGCTCAAGGATTCACTACTCCTATTCTAGCAGATGATAATGTTTGTCACCAATTTATTGAATATCCTAAGGAAAATAATTCAAAACTATAATTTATCAAAGGGAAAGATCCAAAGACAATAACAGTCAACATTATCATTCCATTGGTTCAAAATTAAGATGATAATGATGAGTGGAAAAATATAAGTTATTATGATTTTCAAGACACTGATAATGAATCCAAACATACATAGTCATATTCTCATCCATTCTATCATACTTCATAATCACACACAATTCAGTTGTTTGATATAGGAAACCATGACAGGGAGTCTCTTCTGAGACTCATTGGTTAGTGTAATTTCTTCCTAGTTTTTCTTGTACATAGCTTATTTCAAAATATAAAAAAATTAAAATATATCAAAATACCAAAAATATTTTGATTGTATGCATCATCCTTGATTTACATTAATACTATCATGCTAGTATTACATTTGTTGTTTTAAGATATTGTATGTTGATTTATCTACATTACCATGCTTCACTTGATCTCTTTTGAGTGTGTGCAGTGACATCCAACTACTTGATTGCTTCACTCTACCCATTGAGAGGGCATTCCTACTTTTACATTCAAGACACACATCGATATACATACCCACTAGGGGTATCTTCTACATGACTACACCATCTAGGTTATGTCATTCCTACACTACACACTTTGAGTTATCATACTGATGTACATTCCTTACTAGATTACACAGATTACTATATCAACATTTCACTAGTATCTAGAACTTATGTATTTATTATCATATACTTAGTCTTGTAATACACATGTTTTTCATACTTCCACATTTTCTTTGATTAGTTAGATGTGTTTATGTCTTTCTAGTTTTTACATTCTTTCTCTTATTGCTTAGCATAGCTTGTATGATTGAATTTCTAGTTCTTGCTTGTCTCTTTTTTTGTGTCTTAGGACATTTGCCAATGTCCTTAGCTTCTATTTATGTGTGTGTGCCTTAGGACATCTTCTAATGTCTTATACTTATACTTTTTCATGTGTATGTGGCATTTAAACATGCCTTGTATGCTTGATTTACAATTTGAGTGACATGTGTCCATGTCCCTTGTTTGCATGCCCCCTTGGTCACCCTTGTATGCATCTATGCTTCTTGTTTCTTGTTTTGTATGCTTGTTTTCTTGATTGTATCTTTTATAATGTGATGACATCAATCATGCATTTCCCTTGATTTCTTGGATGCCATGATGGACATCATGCTCTATCCCTCCAACTAAAAACTAACAACTATTAACTTACAACTAATAACTAACAACTAACAACTAACAACTAATAACTAATACATAAAATTTCTAGTTTAGTAATTTGCACATGCTTTCACATTATTATATCTATCTAGTCATACCCCTATTGATATAACAATCTATCACTACAAACATTGCTATATCTTGAAACATATTGTCAAATATCAAATGCTATATCATATATCTATACAACTTAACACACTTATAGGACTCTTTTCTTCTGAGGGTAGTCATTGCAAGTTCATCATTTCTACCCTCAAAAGAGGGGGTAAAAAATAGGAGTTTTGTCACAAAGATCAAAATCTCCTAACAATCAAAACAATAACATTCAGATCACTTAGTTCAGTATCGAGAGGTCAAACTAGTTAAAATAGAGCAAAAAAATAGTGACAGTTCTAGATCAATAACCAATTTTCACATAAGACATCACCAAAAATGGATAGTAGCACCAAACATATGGGTGTCCACATTTTTTTGATCCTATCTAGGCAAAAAAACACTCAAGGTTTCTATAAATAGGTAGAAAATTTTGATTAAGGATAGATTTTTTCACTTTTAGATCTATCAAATTTAGTAGTTTCAACATAGTTTTCACATATATAGGGGTTTATCATGCACAACATGATGGTTATCACTTAAAATTGAGATTAGGTAGTTGGAATAACTTCCAGATCAGAATCCATATTCTAGACATCAGTGATTGAGGGCTACATGGCACATTGATCTTCTTTTATTTTTGAGTTTCAATTTATTTTAGGCATTCTCAGCTGTTGCATGCCTTACTCCATCTACAGGTGGTTGGCATCACATTCAAATTGAAATTTCATACAAGTTTAACTTTTTGAGTACTTGAGTTCCCATGTTGGCTTTCATATAAGCCTAGTACATCAATTTTGAAGTGGATTTCATGTAAGCCTAACCTCCATCTTTCAAAATGGTCAAGAGTAGTCTAGTTTCCAGCATACATTCAGGGTATCAATGCCACATTGTTAGATTTCTAGCACATTCATGGGCTCCATGAGACATTTCATATGACATCTATTCTATATTGGTATCACTTTATAGCTTCACTTCATGGGGAAATGATGGAGCCAAAGGGCTAGAATTTTTATTCTTGAGCCACTTATTTAGAGGTATTGGACACACAGTGCAAACATTGATTAACATATGCATGATTCATTAACTTTACTTAGTTTCTGATGATAGAACCAAAGGGACAACCTTTGCATTCTTGAAACACATTTTGAGGAATTGAGCACTCATCTCCATTCAAAATATTACTCTTGATTCAACACATACTCAACACAGTCCAACATCATAACAAGTTTTGTATTGGTTCACATACCTGATGAGGTGTATTAATTCCTTTATCTTTCTCTTACTCATCTTTGTATGTTCTTATTTTAGATATAGTATATATAATAAAAATTGATCTACTTTATGTTTTCATTTGTAGATTCACACTTCATAATGTGCTCTCTCTATGCACATCTTCCATCACATAGCTTCATGAGCTTTTCCTTATAGGTACATTTAGGTATGCTTTCTATTTTTCCTTTATCCTAGTATTTCACTTTGCTACATCACTAGAATAAAAGGGGGCATCATATAAAATGCAAAATTGGATGACTTAGGCATGGTTGATAGCATCTAACCTATAGGTCCTCTTTCTTGCTCACACAACCCTTCTCAGTTAGTCTTTCATTGATTCTTAGTCATCCATAGCTTTCCAGACTATGCTTTTTGAGACCTAGGCAACCCTCTCAGGCTTAGATCTATCCCCCTAGGTCTCATCCCCTTAGGACAATACGACCCAACTTGGATAGGAGCACCAAACCTTAGGGTGTCTTATTTTTGACACTATTGTCTAAGTTCATTTTTACCTCAAATGATTAGATTTTTCTAAATTCTTATATTTTTCTCTATCAACCTAATAAAAGCTCATCTAACCCATGATCATTAATTACCCTATAAAAGGCCATTCAAAGTCCATTTATAATGGTTGGCACTCATTTATAGAAAAGAAGCAAGAATACAAGAAAGTAAACTCAAGCACTCTTCCTTATTCTCTACATATAACCTTTTAAGATCATTTCAAGCCTATTCAAGTACTCATACTAGCTCCTAGTCATCTAAAGTACATCTAGTTTTGTATCTAGTTGCATACATCACACATTATTAAACCAAGCACTTTAATGGGAGAAATGCATTAGCTTGATCCCTCTTCAAAGTATTGGTATGTAGGCAGTATGTTGACACATAGGGTGTGAACTGCATCCATCATACCTTTACACACTAACCCCTTTTCCATATTTTCCCAAGTTCATTCATTTGTGGAGAAATGATAAACACACAAAGAATCATATTTTAAGTGAGTTCTATCAATAGTTAGGACCTAAAGTTTGGTACAGAGGGTCATACTGAGCAGGTGAATAAAACCCAAAAAATTTGTCTTAAGATAAAAACACTAGAAAAGACTATAGCACCAAATAGTAGGGTGTCTCACTTTCAACACTCCTATCCAATCAAAAAAAAAAGTTCAAGACCCTATTGGTGATAGTGTCCTAGTCCTGGACATAGATTTCTAGGCCCTATCTCAGCGAGAACAATCTAGAACAAGATAAGTTTAATTCTTTCTCTCTCATTGCTATTTTTAGAAAAAGGTCAAATTACAAACTAATTCCATAGATTAGTAGTCTAATTATTATACATTATTTACTAATTTTATCTACTCAGACCTATTTATCTAACTAGGAATAAGACTCCAATATTTTAAAAGGAATAAAATGGATTGTGAAGAACTCTTCTTTGGTTTGGGAGGATGACCTACAAATAAGATAACACTAAGAAGATTTGTTTTTTAGATAGATAGTTGAGTGGACTGCCTAGTGATAGCTAGATCCTGGAAGCAAGAGCTTCCTTGGGGGTTGTCAATCCACACATAATTAAGTTTATAAAATAGAATAGAAAGTACTTGCATTAATAATCAAAGGGTACTAAAATTAAACACAAGAGATGATTACTAAATAAATAGACTAGAAATGACTAATATATCAATAAGCAAACTAATACTAGTGCTAGGTGGCTTGGGTCTACTTCAAAAAATCAAGTGGGGGTTTGTGAACAAGTAAGGACATAGAAAATTAGATTTGGTTTGGTGTAAGTAGGTAGAAATGGCTTGCTATAATTTATTTCCATAGTGATCATTGGTGGTTGAGGTGACCATCGATAGTTAAGGTGACCTTCGGCGGTCAGGCTAATCATCAATGGTTGGATAGGCCATCAACAGTTGACATAACTATTGGTGGTTACTATGTGTAGGTCTGAGTTGGTAAATGGTTATATTGATAGGATCACAAAGTAGGATTTTGAGAAATGGGTTGGTGTTGGGTTGAGTGCAAAAGGCAAATAAAGAAATTGGATATAGAAAAATAAATACTTATCTTGTAGGAGGTTGATTGGGTGGGTGATTAAGGTAGTTGACTCATTGGTGTGTTTGACATAATTCTAATAGAATAATGGTACTTGAAACTTAAGTGAAGTGATGGTGGTAAGTTGGCTCTTTGATATGATCATTAGATTGCTGATGATGATTAACCTATAAAACAAAGGAACTCTATATGCACAAGCTCTTGATAATAATTGTAGATGATCTCTACCTCCCTATTCCTCTCTTCTTATAGGTAAAAAAGGAGAGGTATAATAAGACATGAACTAATCTTCCTAATTTTAACTTTCTCATGCAATGGCTCACACATAGATTTAGATAAGTTATTTTTAGAAAAGTAAGGCAGATGGTTTACATGTTACTAGTTAAGGAGGTGCACCCTAACTGTTGATGGTCAAGGTGACCATCGGTGGTCATCCTAACCATCAACAGTTGAGGGTGAAGGGTCAAAATGGGTAAAGAGCTAGGTTAAGTCAGTTGGTAAAGCTAACCATGGTTAGGGTTCAAAGGGTCAAATTGGTCCTAAAGGGGGTCTTAAAGCATTATAAGGGTGCTTCGACACTTGAAATCATAGTGTGCAAATTTTTGGTGTCTACAATATTAACCATTTTTTATTCATTGAGGTCTATGATACTTTCAACATTAATTGTAGAAGAAGTAGTATTTTTAATGTTATATTGGTGTTGGGAAGAGGATCTTTGTAGATAAGAAGATAAACATTATCTTGGTTTAAAACTTGATTTTTATTTTGTGTTTCATGGGCTTCAAAATCTATGTCATATGCTTGTTGACAATTTTGAACATGGGTTTCATGATCAAAGTTTGGACCAATAATAAAATCCATAGAAATATTATGTAATTGTCTACAAGTCTCATGAGAGTGGCCCCGATTTGCATAAAACCAACAAAATTTGTTTGGATAATACCATGATTTCATAGGATGAGTGGGGTCAGGATCTCATGGTAGAAGTCTTCTTTGGAGCCATTGATTTAATGTTATGAATAGTGTCATATGTGTTAGTAACACCATCATTCTTTTCATGCTAGTTTTTATTTTAATGAGCATATGAGTGCCTATTGTAGGTTGAGATGGTTCGAATTGAAGCAAGATGAAGTCTTTTCATTTAGCTTGGTTGAGGACTTCTTCCAAAGTTTATGGAGAGAGAGAGAGTCTTAACCTGATATTATAGTTTGGGGTATAAATCATTAGTGAATAGGTAGAATAAGTTGTCATCCACCATATTATGCTCACATTTGTTATACAAGTTCTTCCATTATTTGATGAAGGCTTGTGACATTTCAGTTTCAATTTGTTTTCAATTTATAAAGTGGCCTAAGTTGTTCTTAGGAAGATCATTAGTTTGAAATTCTTGGACTAGTAAGATAACCAAATATTCAAGGCTAGTGATGGAATCAAATTTTAATTGATTGTACCAATATAAAGCATCTCATGAGAGTGTTTTAGATAATATTTTAGTAGTGACAAAGGTGTTAAGTTTGACCCAATCTTTATAAAGGTTACCAAAAATTTTTAAATGCAATATGGGATTAGTGGATCCATTATAGGTGATGGTGGGTGTGATACCTCCTATTTTAATATTAGCTATTTAAGGTACAAGGGGTTCATTTTATAGATGTTTGATTGTTTTATTAATTAGGGGTGGTTATGGGATAAGGTACCATGGAAATCCCTAGGGGGTGAATTCAAATTTTACACTCTCAATGAAACCTGTTGAGGTTGGTTTTGAAGATGAATGAGATGGTTTTTCATATGCATAATCTAATTTGCATTATTTGTTTGGAAGGTATGAATTTTATTAAGTGTTTGTAATAGGAGTTGGTTAGTTTGGGTAGCATTTTTAATAGTGTGTACAACATGCAAAACATTAATATTAGTATTAGCAGCTTGAGTTACACTCTGAGTAATACCATGTGCTAAACTAGGGGCATGAGTAGCATTGGTAGAAAAAGAAGCACTATTGACATGAGAAGAATTGGTATCAAAATAAGAACTAGTGTCATGGTTAAGGGGATGGGTCTTTTGAAGAGGCCCACTAGAAGTTGAACCTACCATGTTAGTATAAATACATGGCATGGAGGTTGAAGAAGTCATAGAAGGATAAGTTATGGTGTGGGAAGGAGACAAAATAGAAGGAAAATGTTGATATGAAAAGAAAGCGGCTCCCTAAAATCCATGAGAGAAGGTAGGGGAGGGTGAAGGAGGTTATTTTATATGAATACCTATCATGAGACTATAAATGGTTGAAGGGTCATTTCCTCTATGTTGAGGGAATTCATTGATGAAAAATAGAATTTCATTTGTATACTATAAATCATGCTCATCTTCTAGTGAGAATAAAGGATTATGAATTGGGGATGAATGAAGATGAGTCCCATAATTAGTAGTATGAGTGGCAACATGGACATTACTTTCATCTAATGTGGTTTCCACAAGATGTGTCTTGGAAAACCCATTAGGATTGGTAAAACTCATCATTTTTTTTTGATATAATTATATATTATCCTAAAACAATAAATTTATGATAAAGGAAAGAGGTTAAAAACTTGATGGAAAGAAGGATCAATTGATAAGATATAGAATTGAACCAATAAAGTGCATTCTATAAGATATAAAATAGAGTAGGGGATAAAAGACATAATCGTATAGGTCAATTATGTACTGTAGAAGTAAAAATAGAAAAAGATAAAAAGATACATAGACACACAGGTCAATTATGTACTATAAATAGAGAAACTAAATAGGTTGAAAAGATACATAGTCATATAAGGCAATTATGTACTGAAGGTAAGACTAACAGTCTGTAAGAGATTGTATCAGCATGGATGACTATGTTTTGAAAATAAGATTTTTTTTGCATGATAATAGATAAGCAAATATAATGAAGCACACAAATAATTAGATCATTGTGGTTGATCTAATTATAACACATAACACAAATTTTGTACTAATGTTGGTTAGTACAAGTTTTTCAATACAAAATAAAATGATCAAAGAGTAAGCAACAAAACTTGAATGTAAATGCTAAGCTAATTGTCCATTCTTGATTGTTGTTAAGTTATAATAATTTTTGAGATTAATGTGATAGGGAGTTGGCTGTAAGAAGGAGCTAGAATTAAACCTATGGATAATTTCAGGTAGTTTAGGCTAAAAGGGATTTGTATTGGTGATATTACTGGCTTGGTATTGGGGTCTAGCCCCTCACTTCATAATCCTAAAGTGATAAAGATGTCAAGTGATTTTATAATATATACCATCAACCACATGTTTATAGTTGGCCAAAAAACTAAGTCAACTTCTCCCTTGGTGATGAAATCCAAGTAGGTAGGCCTTGGTAAGAAAATGTTTAATGCTTTTTAGCATTAAGTGATTTGGAAGTGTGTGCGAAATAGAAAAATAGTGTGACTAAATTAATAAATTGAAAATCCATATAATTAGTCTATGTTTGTTATTCTAAGCATGCAAGCAATTAAAATGAAAAGTGAATTAATTATTAGAAAATAGGTAATTTTTTTGACTGTGAAGAGTACAGAGTTAGTTTAAGTGACATTGTATACAAATAATATAGAACATAGTCATAAGGGTCACTACTATTCTATAGAAGTAAGATCCAAAAGAACATAGTTGAATAGGTCAACTATGTCTTCTAGAGAGAGGATAGCCTACATAACTATGTCGAGCTAGTTGACCAAATTTGTTGTAGGGTTCCAATTTTATATACTATACAATTTTAAAAAACAAGACTGTAAATGATAAAAAGAAATGAAAGAGAAGGTAATAATGAACTTTGGTAATTTTAAAGATGCTTAGTTTGCAAATTTTATGTTGTGTTGCTCAATGCTGATTTTTATATTCTATGAATAGAGTCTACTAGGTCAATGAAGTATGCAAAACCTATGAGCTAAAAATAATCTACGAACAAAGTTAACTGTTTGACTAGGTTTAAAAACTTGTGTGTTAAAAAAGAGAACTATGAACATAATCAATTGCGTCAACAAAGTCTGTAATCCTATGATTAAATAAGATAATAGAGTTGAGTGGGTTGATCTTATCACCTATATTTAGAGAAGATCTACATATAGAGAATAGAGTTGATTTAGAGTGATTATGTGTTAAACCTATGCACATACCGTTAGAATATATCAATAGTTTTGATATAGTACTACAAATATAAAAATATATAAGATGATAATAAAATGAATACATGAAATAAAACCTAAAAGGTTTAGATTCATGATGAGTTCACCAAAATGTATATAATGGAAAATGCAGTTGACCTACAAATCAATCATAGCATAGAGAAGATAAATCACACTTACACTTCTATTTATTAGTTCATTTAGACAATCAAGGTCATCACCAAGATGGATCCACTAGACCTAATCAAGGGGTCCCTTACCACAATAATATCACTAGATAGGGTTCCAAAGCCTATAATCAAGAAATATCATGCGATAATCTTAAACAAGTCCTATGTTTTCTTATATTCACAAAGTAAATACAAAGTAAAGAAAAGTCTAATCTAGTGCTCACCAAAACTTGTAACACAAAATGAGGATAATAAATATAAAAACTAAACATGCATAAAAGATATCTACTTAAGCCAATGTATAAGAAATCCTAATGCATAGGAGAGAAGAATATAAGCTAACAAATGCAAATATATCTACTTTAACAAATGAGGAACAAAATTAGGAGTACTTACCTTTGAAGACAAACCCATTGAGCCTCAATCTCTCCCTTGGCTAAGGTTTTTCATAAGAGGTTGTTGTGATATGTAAGGATAACATGGATAAATCAGATCTAGGCTACACAACTTCTCTATGTATCTAAAAGACTTCTCCACAAGACAATATCCATATCTCCAAGTGTAATATTGGAACCCTAAACAATGCTCCTCAAGTAGAATGGTGGATAAGTAGATATATAATATATGATGTTCTTCTTCTTCTCTTCCTAAGAAATGGTGGAAATAGATGTGTATATATAACTGAATCTAACCCTAAACCTTTAAAAAAGTTTAGCTGATAGAGTCAACCCAATTAACCCTATATCATTAATTCATAAAAGTAAGTTAGGTCCCAGACTAGGTCGACCAAGGCTGATAGAGTCCTATAACATGCAAATATAATTTAAGTACAGGGTCAACTTAGGTTGGCTTTGTTCTATAAATTTCAAAAAGGGTTTTTGGCTTAGGTAGGGGTTAAATAAGGTGGTTAATTTCTTGGAGGAGTGTGTAAATGAGTAAACACAACTTATATAATTGTATAAGAGATGGTTGTGTAGATTGTAAGTGGTTGTTGGTATAGGGGATAATAATCTTGAAAAACACTAATGGTCTACCCACCCCTTTCTTTATGTACCCTTTAAGGTGTGCACTTAGAGATATTGGGACTCGATGGGTTCTTATAAGAGATAAAACATTAATAATTGATAAAGTTTAAAAATATTATGTATATACACTAAGCTCTACTAATTTGCATTTAATTACGATCTTTGGAATGTTTGTATTATCGAGATAGGACTTTATATGTCTATCCTCTTTTTCAATAATGGTGGTGAAACTCATCATGTTGTTATTTTTCACTTTCCATTATCCACCTGTGTTGGAGTTATTTTTGGTTGCAATGTTGCCTACAATTGAACTTGTGGTTGTGATTGTGATTGTGCTTGAATTTATGCCTATGGTTGTATTATTTATTGTACACTTTGGGGCATGAAACATAAAGGTTGCATCGATCTAGCTACAAGGTATTTTTAAATTATAACTTCTACCTATGCATCCAACATGGAGATGAATAATGGTGGTGGCATCATTTTTACTTTGGTAAATTCATGCACTTTGATTGATATGTCGTTGTGTAATTTGGTCATTGATGCATGCTATCCTAGATACTACATCATGTATTTGGGTACCCTTGGATATGAATTACTCATGGTTTATATTTCTATCCACCACATGTTGAACCTCTCCAACTTATCATAGTATTTACCTATTTTCATCCATGCAATGTTGGTGAATGTAACATCAGGTAAAAAATATATAACAATATTGATTAGGCCTCCTGGTGATTTCCATTACATAAGTAGAGTAGAAATATCAAAAATTAGTAATAGAATGCTTATATAGCAATGACAAGGATATTTTCTATGTTTATTGTTAGCTCAAATTCCAAAGCCCTAAGATAATCAAAATCTTCAACAAGGCATATCATGTGATACACAATGTCTACCACTCTTTTTGTTTCCTACTTTATTTGTTTCATTATTTGCCAAAATATATTAGTGACACATTTAGTAAGAAATCAAATCAAAGCATCATCAATATAATTAACGGGGATTCCCTTACCTTCCCTTATAATGTATTTATCCCTACTGTCAGAGTGGATTGGTGGAGCTATGGATTTGTATGGTAGGAAAGATTTACCATGCATTGGAAACCTTGCTACTCTCACCATAGTCTTAGGGGTGATGAATATGATAATGTCTTGTGATAAATTAATTATGCCTTTATTGTACCTACTTATTAGGGTGAGCATTACCCATTTATTTGGATAAAAATAGGTAGTTTGATCAATATTTTCATTGAACCTTGCAATGAATGTTAAGTTGCTAATAGCCCTACCTATGCTGATTCTTGAGGGTCTTGGGAAAACAAAGTAGCTTCAACTATATCAATGAAATCAAATGGGTATATATTTGATACTTGGTATGCCTTAGGCCCAATCTAATCCCCATTTCTTATTTTTTCACATCTGTGAGTAGGATCAATATTTGTGATCCACCCATGGTTGTTATTGTGGTGTGTATTGAACACTTTGCTTTATTTGGCTCTAATGTGAAATATATGGATAAGAATGTGTTTTGTATAAAAATCACAAATTTCACTTGGTTGTAGGAGTATGTAATATTATTTTTTGTCCACGTCCTCTATTATATAACATTTACCATCTAAATCCATCAAGCCATTGAGTTTAAATACTCTGAGTAGGTTACACATGAGTGTATCTCCAACATTTATGTCAACTAGCTATTATTTGCCATGAACATTACTCTTTTTCATCTAGGTTATTTGATCAAACTATTTATGGGTATGTGATGTGCCATCCTTTTATTTATCCAATTTCTTTTATTGGCCATCCTATCAGTCTAACATGCAATATGCTTCAATAAATATGTAATCTCCCTAGTGCATTATTTTTAATAGTTCTGAATGACCACTCATCATTCTTTTGTCATATCTATCTTATCAACACCTCATTCCCAGACTTAATTTTAAACCATTGGCTACTAGCTGTCTTCTATTCAGGTTGACTCTATATATCTATCATAATCTATGATGTTGACTATTCCAAACTTCAATATGATGTGTTGTGATCTAAGGATCATAGTATACAAACACACTAACCCTAAAAAAAAACTAATAATAAAATAACATTAAATAATATTCCTAACTACATGGTGTTACTCATCACCCTCTCTCATTTATAGTGATATGTGATAGATATTATTAACGATAAGTCTTAAGCCTTAAACCACTGATACACCTTATTAAAATGGTTCCCTATAAATCTTTAAAAAAATTATACCCTAATATGAAACATCATGAATAATATAGGGTCCTTTCCATCTAATGCATAGGTTTCTTGTAAATGCTTTTAATCTACTATTATAAAGTAATACTACTTGCTCGAGATATAATTACTTAGATCACAAGTTATGATCATGCCATGTTTTTTGACTTAACTTCTTGATCTCCTACATCCATTGTTCCCATTGTCTATTTTCCTCTATCTTGATCAAATTCATCAATGTTTATTTTAGAGAGTCTTGATCGCCCAACCTCATAATCATTTCAATGCACAAACAAGGAACAATGTACTCCATAGGCATAACTACCTCAAGACCATAAATGAGTTAAAAGGGAATAAATCTTATAGCACATTTCTAATTTATCTTGTAAACCCAAATAATCATCTAAATTCAATCCTCCCATCATCCCTTTTAACATTGCATATTTTTATAAGCATTTTACCCAATACTTTATTTAAGGGTTTAGTTTATCCATTTTCTTGTGGATAATAAGTCATGCTTTTATGGTGTGATATCATAAACAACTTAGTGAGAGTCTTGATTGTGCTATTGAGGAAGTGAGTAACTTTATCACTAACTAAATTGATTGGACATCCAAACCTTTTTATGATATTGTCATACAAGAACTTAATGTCATCCTTTACCCCATAGCTCGGAGTTGTAACAAATTACACCAATTTCATAAAATAATTAGTTACAGTAATGAAATATCATGCATGATTGAATTTTATCAAGGGATTTATAGGTCCTACATTCTCAATTACCCATTGTTTATATGGTTATTTTGATAGTAATGGGACCAATGTCATCTCATCCCATTGATTGGGGTTTTCGATTCTCTAGCAAACATCACAATGTTTGGCCATGATGTGTGTATACTAAAACAAATTCAACCACCATATACCACTCTACAATATCTTCCTCTTAGTATATTATCTTACAAAATAACCTCCTATGACTCCTTGATGGGCTTCTTGAATAAGTTGTGGTCATTCTTGTTCTAAATCTACTTTATGCAAAAAACCATCCTTTCTAATTTTATAAATTAATCCATTAGTGATACTACAAGGAATGGATCATGTGACCATTTGTTTTTTATTCCCTTTCAACATAGTACACAATAAATGTTCTTTGTTTATTTAAGTTTTCTATATCCTCCATGTTGTCATGGATCATAGTGGCCCTAAACAAGTATGTATCTAAAGATTCATCACATATTTCATTTGGTTCTTCCATATTTTGGATCCTACTCAAATTACCTTATCCCATATTCACCTAACCTAGTTTCACATTTATTTAGAATTGAAATTATTGAAATAGGATTAGCCACCTATAAATCTATCCTCCCAACATTAGTTTATTAACAAGATATCATAATGCTTTATGATCTGTGAAAAGCTCAAATGGTGTGGTCAATAGATAATTTCTAAAATTTTGTAATGCAAACACCATAATTAAGGCCTATCTTTTTTATATAACTTTTTTGGGAATAATGGAGTTTTATTCCTATTTTAGTTAAGGGTTTAGATTAATAAATTAGTACAAAATATAAAAATAATTACAATCTTGATTTGTGAAATTATTTGTCTTTTTCACCTTTCTAAAACTAATAGTAAATAAAAATAAATAAAACTTAGCTAGAAATAGGCTGAGATGGCTAATATAGAGGCTAAAAATGGCTGTACAAGATTGGGAAGGTGTCTTAAGATTAAATATATATTTCATTCAATAAAAGGACAAAAAAATTGAAAAGTGGATGCTTTGGTGTCTAACACTATTGTCCATTCCCACCGTTATTGTCCAAACTGATTACAAAGACCTAAAATATTCTAGGTAGTTGTGTTGTGCCTGTGTGAGCATGCCTATGAAAAATCAAGTATTAGTTATTGATGGAACTCATTTTGGAGCTGATTTTATCTTCAAAACCGAACCCTCCATCATGCTTGATAAAAAAATATTTGAGTCACTTGAGAAAGAGGGGGGGTTAGTGTGTAAGGTGTAATGAATGTACAATTGACACCCCTTATGTGGGCATGTTGTATACACACCAATACTCTAAAGAGGGATCAAACCATATTTAGTTCTCACACTTAGTGTGCTTTGTGTAATAGTGTGATGTAGATGCAAATGCCAATTTGATAGTGTTTGAGATGGCTAGGGACTGGTATGAGGATTTGAGTATGTTTGTAGCTATGCTGGGTGATTGTGTGTAAAGAATAGGGAAGTTTGCTTTAGTGCTTTATTTGTATTCTTACTTGCTTTGTAAGTTTGGTCACCTCCTATGTAAATGAGCTTTGAGTGGAATTTTATAGGGAAATATTAGTCATGGGTTAGATGTATTCATGTTAGGATGACCTAATTAGGGATAAGGACTATATGAAAATAACCATTAGGGCTTAAAGTGTAAAATGATAGGAGCACTGAAAATGGGAAACTTTGGTTCCTAACATTATAGTCTAATTTTAGCACTCCTATCCTATAGGCTTAGGACCCAAGGGAATAGGATTGATTAGGGAATAATACCTAGCTAAGGTGGAATCAAGGTTCAAAAGGTTTTAGATGACTGGGAATGAGAAAAAGGGTGCCTATAAAGGTCGTAAGAGCATGGAAAAAGGACCTATGGATGGGGTGTTACAAACCACACTCAAACTACCAATTTGGACATTTTATATGACTACATTTCCCTCCTCCTTTATTCTAGTGATGTAGTAAAGTGAAATACTAGGATACAAGAAAAATAGAAAGCATACTTAAACTTAGTTGGAAGGGTGTAGCCCATGAAGATGTGTGATGATGAGTGTGCATAAAGAGAGCACAACATGAAGAGTAAATATGCAAGAGAAAATAAGGAGTATATCAGTTCTTACTAGACATGTTATTTTTAAAATAAGAACATATAAAGGCTAGGTAAAAAAGAGAGGAAGAGAAAGGAATGAATACACCTCACCTGATATGTGAACCAATACAAAACTTATTGTGATATTGAGTGATGTTTAGTGATACTGAATGATGCTAGGTATGTGCTATACCAAAAGTAATTTCACGAACATAGCTGAGTGCTCAATTCCCTAAGGGTAGTTCAAGAATACAAAGGCTAGCCCTTTAGCTCCATTTTCACCTACTATGTAGTGAATCTATGTGATCATGCATGTGTTAAACAATGTTTAGACTATGTGTCAAATCCCTTAGAGTAGGTGGCTCAAGAATACAAAGGTTAGCTAGTCTTTTGGCTCCATTGTTACCCATTAAGTGTGAACTATGAATTGATATCAATATGAATGTGTGTCATATGAGATGGATATTAAATCCCATGAATTCTCTATAATATGATAATGTGGTGTGGATAACCAAATGTGTACTAATAACTAGGCTAATCTTGGCCACTCTGAAAGGTGGAGATTAGGCTTGTATGAAAGCCAATCCAAAATTGAGAACTAGGTTTATATAAAAGCCACTCTGAAATGGTGCTAACCACCTATAGATGGAATAAAGCACACAACTAATAAGAATATCTAGGTAATATAATAAACTAAAAATAAAAGAAGGCAAATGTGCTATGCACATTGCCCCTAATCACTGGTGTCTGTAACATGGATTCTAATCTAAAAGTTGTACCAATTGCCCAATCTAAAACTAAAAGTGAGAGCCATCATGTCACACATGATGCCCCTTATATATAGATAATCTTATTAAAACTATACTAAAACTACCCAATATGAACTAAACTATAGCTAATAAAATTATAATTAACCTTACCTTTCTATCTATTTCTAAATTTTTTGGGTTTTCAGCTATTTGGATAGGAACACCAAAAAATGAACACTTTGGTGTCTGATGCTATAGTCCAAATATGTCACTCTTATTGTTTACTATTTTTGATGACTATTCTATATTCATCACTATTTTTTTGGTTTATTTTATGTGTTTTGAACTCTGATTACTGTTTTGAGTGTTCTTAAAACTAATTTTTGATCGATAGAAGGTTCTAATCTCTATGACAAAACCCTTGTTTGTTTCCCCCTCTTCTGAGGGTAGGAATGAAGACCCTGCAATGAATACCCTTAGAAGAAATATCCCTACAAGTGTGTTATGCTACTAAATATATGATATAATAATGATAATATAAAATATGTCTCAAGATATAACATAGTTTGTATTAGAGATTGTTAGATCAATAGTGGTATGCCTAGATAGATGTAACAATGTAATAACATGTGTAGTATATTGATCTAAAATTGGAAATATGGTTAGTTTTTAGTTATCAAGGAGGGATGGAACATGATTCCCATCATGGCATTCAAGAAGGCAAGATAATTCATGATGTGGATCATGGCATTGCAAATAACTGAGAAGCAAACAAGCAAACAAGCACATAAGGTAAGAAATAAGAAGCATACAAAAGAGTCCTAGGGGAAAAGTAAAAAAGGGACATGGGCACATGTCACTCAAATTGGGAAAACAAGCATACAAGGTATGTTCAAATACCCACATACACATAAAATTACAAACAACCAAGATTGGTATGAGGGCCACAAACACATACAAGAGTACAAGAAAAGGACATTGACAAATGTCCTAAGGCACACACAAGTAAAAAAACAAGAAATGATAAATGCAATCACATCTAGCTACTCAAAGAAAGAAAGGAAGGCATGTAAATTATATAAATACTAACACATCTAACTAATTAAAGCAAGAAGTGAAAGTATACAAAACATGTAGTACAAGACTAGGTAGATGCTAAAAAATACATAAGTATTATATACTAGTGAGTGTCAATAGAATAATCTATGTAAGCTAGTAAGTAATGTACATAAACATGATAAGTAGAGTATGTGGTGTAGAAATTGATGGGGAATCAAGAACAACAACAGCTCTGATTCCACTTGTCAGGATCTTGCTCCTCAATAAGAGCACAATATGATTACCTTGTATTAGCAACTAAACATGGAATTATACCAGAATGAACAAGTAACTAGAATTCATAAATGACACAAAATTTGAGAGACAACACAATCTGTATTAATACTCATCTAGAAAAGAATAAAATGAAGAGACGCCACACTCTTCCACACCTTTTAGGCTTCCCACACCAAGTGTACAGTAATTCTCCTCAAGAGTTCACTCTCCTACCAAAAATGGTCCCAACACACAACTCAAACACAAAGTTGGTGTTCACCTCCAACCAGTCAGTAATAACCCTACCAGTACACAAGTACTCAAAGTACTTCAAGTAGATCTCCCATAAGCTTGCAACATCCTGCAACTCAAATGATCTTACTTACACATGTAGAACTTCTCCTTGATCTTGCAACAATCAGCAGATCACCCTGTTCTTACAATTGGAAGGATCTACCTTGCCTTCCTCTATTTGCTCTAAATTATAATACATGCCAATGGGTTTATAAATAGATCCCACACTAAACAATAACTTAGAATTCTAATTTACAATAATTAGACACGCAACTCAAGACTTAAAATAGCCTTTACATGCAAACACTCAGTTCAACAAACTAACTGTTTGTGCAATGAACAGTTCTAGAACCACCACAAGTGACCGACGTCGGTCCCTATCTACCTGGATCTGACCGACGTCGATCGATCTCTTGCCGATGCTGGTTGCCCTATGCACTATAGATGATCAACATTGGTTACACTGCTGATGCTGGTATCCCTAAAACGTAACAACCTCCTCCATGTCTGTATAGTTAAAGCTTTTAGCTCCACAACCTAACAGAAATGACATAACCTAGATGGTGTAGTCATGTAGAAGATGCCCTGGGTGGGTAGATATGTTGATGTATGTCTTGAATGTAGAAGTAAGATGCCCCCTCAATGGGTAGAGTGAAGCAATCAAGGATCTGAGTGTCACTGTACACACTCAAAGAAGATCAAGTGAAGCATGGTAATGTAGAGAAATTAACATAAAACAATAAAATGTAAGTCTAGCATGGTAGTAGACATGTGAATATGGATAATGCATACAATTGAATTTTTTTTGGTGTTTTGAAATATTTGAATGATTTTGTACATGTTATATTATTTTTGGTATTTTGAAATATTTTATTGTTTTTGGTATTTTGAAATATTATATTATTTTTGGTATTTTGAAATAAGCTATGTACAAGTAAGAAAAAAGACAATATGTACAAGTAAGTTGAGAAATTATATACAAGAAAGCAAAAAGAAACTATGTACAAGTAAGTTGAGAAATTGTGTACAAGAAAGAATAAGGAAAAACAATACTACCTGATGAGTCTCATAAGAGACTCCCTATCATGGCATCTTGTATTAAGGAGAGGGATCATGCATGATTGTGAATCATGATGGAAGGACTGAGATTGTGACTCTAAAAGTTGTGTATGTTGTAGGTGCTGTGAAATCTCTATAGTGAAAACTGATTGTGGTGTCCCCTTGTAAATTTGAGAAGTGGATGCAACTGTGGGGATCTTAGGGACCCATTTGGTAGTAAAAGAAGCTCTCTAAAAATGTGCTCTATGTGTAGAGGCAAGAGACCTCAATGATACTACCCTAGGTGTGAATACTATAGCTAGAAACTGTTTAGAGTCCTAAAAATATCACTAATGTAGTGGTCACTCTAAGAGAGGCCTCCATGGAAGTGTATGAACTCTCTATGTTGGTGAGGGAGGCTTTAATTGTGTCTAAATTTTAATTGGAAGAAGAACTATAACTGGTGGAGAAGCTGAAACTAGTGAGTACAGAGTAGGAGATGGCTCTGAAGTGGGGAGTGGTAACTCATATGGAACTCCACCAACTATAACAACCTGATTAACATGAATGTATTTCATGCATCTATGAACTGTAGATGATACTGCATAAAGTTTATGGATCCATGGTTGATCAAGCAACATATCAAAGAAACCTACACTGGGAATACTAGTAAATGGTGTGGCCATATGTGCTAGAACAACCTATAGAATAAGTACAATCTCACCCAATGAATTTTATATGTGCCCACTGAATCCATTGATAACTGAGTCGGGGTGATATCCTGCTTTGAATATCCTAAATGCTAAATTAATATCATAACACACATGTTCACACTAGATCCATTATCTATGAGAACACTATGAATGGGATGGTAATTATTGTAGGATCTGATAAAGAGTACATAATAATCTAAATCATCCTCAACTATCTCTTACTCTGAAAAAGAGATTAATGGTATAACTAGAACTCTATAATTATACACACCAATCATGTTGCTCAAAGGATGTGACTCAATTAAAGGTGCTTGGTATGTAGCTAGTGGAGGATGTACATGATATTCATGGTGAATACCTAATGTTCCCTTTATCTCCTATTTGTAATGCTATGGGAAAGGATGTGAGAAAATTTTTAGAGCCTTGTCCTATGTTTTTTTACCTAAGGAGACTCAACTGGAGTGCCAATATCAATAAGATTATCATCTATCAAGTCCTATTTTATGTGTCAAAAACTGATGCATCTATTTATTGTGTGGCCTGGTGCCCTATGAAAATTGTAGAATGCATTTTGATCATATCCTCATGGAAGAGGCTTTGTTGTATCAACTTCTTGAATAGGAGGGAGAGATATGATATTGCATTCTAATAGCTACTGTAAGACTTTGGCTGGAAATACTAGTAGATTGGTAAAGGCTCATCGACGAGTTTATGATAAAGCCACTTGCTGAGGGGGTTCAAAAGTCATATTAACTGTAGGTTAATTTTGACTTTTGATACCATTAACGTTTAATTTTTATGGGACTTTACTATTAATCTTGTTTTTTTTGATATGCTTGTGTACTTGAGTTTGCCCATTGAAAGTAATTTGAATTCCATTTACTTTAGTGTATGACATAACTCAATGAAGGAAGATTTTTTTTTGAACATTATTGACTCATGCAAAGCTGGCAAAAGACTCTGTTTGAAGATATCTTGTAATTTTTGATTGTCCATGGGGCTAATCATTTTATCCAAGATAGTCTTATATCTAAGAACATAATCTATGAGATGTTCATTTGACCTTTGTTTCTGTTGTGAAACTTGGGCATAAATAACCTTATCACATATGTTAATGTTGAAATGAGCTATGAACATGTTAGTTAAAGGATTGAATGCTTTGACTGACTGGTTTAGTAGATTATAAAACCACTATAGAACATAATCTTTTAAACTTTGTGGAAATAAATTGGTTAGTAACTAGTCATTTGGCACATAGTCCAAGCATGCTGCATGAAAATATCTCAAGTGTGTCTATGGATCACCCTTAAAAAGATTAAGCTTGGGTTGAACAAAACCTAGTGGAAAGGGTGTAAATGCAATCTGGCATGCCAATGGTGTATGAAGTAGAACAAAAGAGTCTAAAACTTGTGTTGGTTTTGAGGCACCTTGCTCAATATGTAGCACCTTGGATTGAAGATATTTGATCTCTTACATAAGGGTAGACACATTCAGGAGGCAAAGATCGACTAGCTA